>VWZF01002957.1:2903155-3225975 GCA_013396755.1 Sclerurus mexicanus | reverse complement strand
TGCGGCCTGCGCGGCTCCCCCTCTGCTCCTGAGGGGGGCTGTCCCTCCCTGAGCCGAGAAGGGGGAGAGCTGCCGGTGAGAGAGGTCCCACTCCCCTGCTGTGCTGCCGGGAAGAGCGGAGGAGGGTGGTGGGGAGCGTGTCAGCGTGCGTGGTGGTAGGGGTTATTTATTTATTTATTGCTCCTGGTGGTTGCAGCTGGCAGACCTGGGAAGGAGTAGGCGCCATTGCCAGAAGGATTATTGCCAGGGGAGGGGAGGGGGGGAAGAGAGAGGAGACCCCGAGGCTACCGGGGAAGCGAAGAGTGGCAGCTCCTTTCCTCCCGCCTTGGCTTCAGCCGCTGGGGGATGCGCCCGGACTGAGAGGGGCTCGGCTCCCTTCAGCCCCTCTGTCCGCCCTCTCACCCTCAGTCCTCCTCCTCCTCCCCCCCATCCAGCAGCATGCATCCCTCTCCGCGGAGACCGGCCGCTGCTACCTCCAACCCTGCCATGCTACTGCTGCTCCTGTGCCTGGGCTGGGCGCCGCCGGGCTGGGGCTGGCCGCGGGGCAACTCCCGGGGGGCGGCCGGGCTGCCCCCCAACGCCACCACGCCGATCTCCATCATGGGCTTGATGCCGCTCAGCCAGTCCGAGGAGGACCAGAAGAGCAGGATCGGCCGGGGAGTGCTGCCCGCCGTGCAGCTGGCCATGGATCAGATCCGCAACGAGTCCCTTCTCAACCCCNGGAGCGGGAGGACGTGGAGCCGGCGGGCCGTATCCTGCCCGCCCGGCATCTCAGGAGCGGCTCCCCCGCTGTCCCCGCCGCCCCGGGGGCGCCCCTGCCCGGGAGTCGCCTGCTGCGCGAGGGTGGGTCCGGGGGGGTGCCCGGGTGGTGGGGGTGCTTGGTGGCGGCTGGGCTCCGCTGCCCTCGGCACGCACGTACACCCGTGGCAAGAAGGCTGCCTGCCTGCCCGGCCGGCGGAGCCGCGGCCGCGTCCCCCTTCCAGCCGCGTCCCCCTTCCAGCCGCGTCCCCCTTCCAGCCGCCACCCGCTCAGCAACAGATGCACGGCGGCCGCGCCGCTCCCCGCTCCGCCAGCGGGCACACCGTGCCAGCACGGCTTATCCCGTGTGGCGCCGGGCAGCGATCGCAGCCGTAGCTTGAGAATGAGGCGGGGGAGGCTCTCGCAGGGTTCCGTGGGGTTCTCCCCCTTCCCTGACCTTCGGCCGGCGCGGCGGGAGCGGTTGAGCGCCCGGCCGGGGGTGCGTGGCAGGCGGGCGGCGGGACGCTGAGGATATCGCTCCTCGGAAAGAGTTAAATTTGCAGTGCCGGTCCCCGCGGAGCGCCCGGCAGCGCGGCGGGATGCCTGCGAGGCGCCCCGTTCCGGAGCACTGCCCTCGGCCGGCCGTCAGGTATGGGAGAGGAGGGAGCCCTGCACCGTGCTGCGCGGTGAAACATCTTCCCTTTACCTGGGGGAGAGAGGCAGGGAGCGAAGCGAGGGCTTTCCCGAGTTGATTGTCACCGCCACGCGCCCAGAACTGCCTTTGGTTTTGGTCACAACTTCAATATCGGTGTGTTTGCGGAGGGTACGCGCGGCTCCGGTACCGGGGCTCCCCTGAAGATGGCAGTCGCTTCTTGTGTAATGCTGGCGACCGGGGCTCGCTTCCAAGACAACCCCCAGTAAAGCAAGAGACTGCTGAAAATCTTCCTGGCTGTAATTTAAGGAAGCCCCTGTCTGCTCCCCTTCGGTTCTCAGGGTACGGGCGGTAACAAGCTGAGAGCATCAATGACAGGCCGTACCATTTCGTGATAGTGTTTCTGTCCCCAAAACGACTTCCAAAAGCCTCTCCTTCTAGGGTGGCAGCTTTTTATTGACATAAATTTGTCATAGTATTTTTTGGATATCTCTGAGCAGCAATGCATGGAGGGCAATACTGCTGAAGATGTCACTTAGGAAGGAACATCCAGCCATCCTGTTGTGGTGTGTGAACACGACTGAGATACTGACAGGGAACGCAGGCAAGATTAGCCTAGAGTAGCTGCTTATTTCCTTTAAAAAATGAATCTCAGGGAAGTCTGCAATCGTAATGAAAAGAATTATGGGGGATTTTCTGAATGGCATTACCTGTCTTGTAAAGTGAGGTGCGTGTTAGGGAAAAAAAAATCACAGTTCTCCTAATCCTGTTTTCATTACATTGTTCTATATTAGTTCCTCCCTTGGATGGAATTATTACAAAAATGACATATGAATAGGAAGTAGAGAAGCCTAGGCAGGATCTGCCTTCCTCATACAGTAACATCATAGTCAATAAGGTGCTGCACTTCATTGCAGTGAAAATATTTTGAAGTCCTTAATAGAGATTTTGGGTCCAAACTAGGTAGTTATCATGAAAATATTCAGGGGAAAAAATGCCCTATTTGTTCAGTATCAGTTTCTTAAAAATTGCATTTTTACTGTTTTGTACTCTAGGGACATAAGGAATCAGGGTCATGTTGCCAGCCTGCTATATTGCTTTGAATGCTTTTAAGCAATTAATAAATGGGTGGTTATGGAATGCTAAGTCAGGCGAACGTATATGCTTGGAGTATGGTCAGATCATTATTGCATGCTTAATAGTGACAAGTAAATAACTTAGTGTTCATGAAGAGCACTAGATTGACTGCACCAAAACGGAATAGACTAATGTCTGGGATAGCCATTAAATACATAATGGCAGTGCAAACTTTTTCACTCAGTTCAGACATTACCTTATTCTTTCAGTGCACTTACAGTAAGCAGAAGGGTAGCTGGCTTATCATGCCTACTTGGTCCTCAGCCTATTTTCTGAGGCTGCCAATAAATAGATATGCTTGAAGGGCCTGGATCCTTATCACTGCGTAATCACAGACCAGGGAGTAGTTTTGCCTCCTAGGGCTTCACAGGTGGTGCTTGTGACATTGTTGGCTCTTGAAAGAGAGAACGTAGTGCCTTGAAGACAAGCAACTTTTTAATAGCTTGAGAAATAATTGCAGTATATTTATAATGCTTAGGAAATGTACGGCAGTGATTTACTAACTTGTGTATTTTCCCTCGTGTCTTTCCAAACTCCCCCATTGTTGCAATCTGATCTTTGTATTGCAATTTGCTATAATACTTTAACAAAAAGCTTGTGAAAAATAATGAAAATAAACAATTGGATTTTTTTTTTTTAATTATGTGTTCAGGTACGTTTCTGTCAGGATTGAACTGAGTATTCTAGCTTGCTTGATATTTCTTGTTTGTATAGTGAAGCATTTTTTTCTGACCAACCATCTGAAGAATTGCAGTGTGCTTTATGAGTTTTTCAGCTGCTGTTTGTCAGCACTTGAACTCACTAACCTTTGAGGACATGAGCAGCAGCTCTAGTGTTTTTCAAAGCATTTATATTGAATTAAGCACTTAAATAGAATGCTTAGTTTATGTCTCAGTTGAGACTGTGTGAATTACATCTTTGTTATGAAATAGAATCACAGGTTACATCAAGTACAAAAATACAGAGGCTTCTATCTTAGGTATTTTTTGATGATTAAATGTCCTTGGAGTGCGATCCTGATCCAATTTTGATGAATTCTGTTTTGCTGCTCCATGGGCCTGTCTTTATCTATTTGGGCATTCCTACACAGGCTGAGTCAATAAAGCAAAACTCACGTGTAGGCATTTGCAGAACTCTTGTCTAAGTTAGTGACTTTAACAAGAGCAGGAGTCTCACACTAGATGAAACTCTGGGGCAAAATTTCGTAGTTACATTATTTTAGAAACTTGAGCATTTATGAAGTGATCATTTCTAAAGAGTCTCCTTCAAAACCCATTGAAATTAATGACAGTAATGCACTGATTCCAGCGGCCCTTGGACCAGGTCCTAGAAGTCAAGGGTGCATGATAGTTCATGGCTTCCGATCAATAACCATGATACAATATTTATTCTTTTTTTTCCGTCTCAGTGATTGTAGCTTTAGTTGGTTGAAAATGCAAAGGAATGTTTCGCAAAATAATGAAAGAAAAAGCTCTACGTACACTAGATACAGCTTACAACTTCACATGAATCAGGAAAGATGATTTCAGCTTAAGCACCCTGACACATATGTGTTGGAGGAAAAAAAAATTAGAATAACCCTAAAATAAAGGAATTAACTATGTGGTAGACACTATTATCAATTTCAACAGTATTTAATTTGCATAAGGCAAAAAAAGGACCATGCAGGAACTGGAGGAAAAGGCATCATGAAAGTAGACAAGGGCTTTAATGGATTTTGGATATCTGCCCTTTTACATCTGGACATCTTCCCTCAAATATACAATGTATTTTCTGATCCTTTGTAGGAACAGTGCTGGAAGTGGTGCACAGACAGTGTGAATTTGTTTTGAATCTAAACATGTGTAGAAAGCAATGTATGCAGGTTAGAACTCTGTCACTTGTTTCTGAAGATCCAAATGACTCTTGACAAGTTGAAAAAAAATCTTCCAGAAATAAGTGGGTATATTATTACAAAGAGGGAAGAATATTCATACTATGGGTATGAAGTTATTTCATTTTTTCTACCTACAAAAAATAACTTGTGGTAATCATGGTATAATCTCATCTTTGTGTAACAATACAGTCTAATACCTTTAAATAGCAGGTTGGCATAGAAGAGTGAGCTCTGGAAAATGCACAGGACTCCACAAAATCTGAAGGAAAATGCGAGCTTATTGACATTTGATACATATTTTCCTTTTTCTATTCTGTAACTAAGTAGAAAGGGCCTTGCTTAATTTATCTGATAAGAATTTAGAGTCTTAGGTGTATTATATCTAGACTTTCTCTTAGTTTTCTTCTTTTACTAAAAAATTACATGTATTTTCAGTATAACTGTCCAAGCTTAAGAAAACTGTAGAGGCTGTGCACCAGCCTGGGTCATTTTTTATCAGCTATTCTAAAATTTAAAGGACCTCCAAATAAAGATGCCTTTTCCAGAAAGTCCAGTCATGAGAGGTATCAACAAAATCAACTCATGTCTTTTTCCTGCAAGTGGAAGTAAAAGAAGTATTTACTTTTGCTAAGGCTGGGGAATATATTCTGGAAATGGGAGAGCAGATTTATGTCAGTGGTGCAAAATTAGGTGTCTGTCCACTGGAGCTCAGTGTTCAATAGCACATAATGGTCCTCACAGAGGGCAAACAGCTACTGGTTGTTGCCTGGAAAACACTACCACAACAGAATTGAGCAAGGGAGCTCTCCCACACCGCGCCAAAAGAAGTGCATGCAATGTGTTGATTAGGCCCTTTTTCTTAGGAGGCATAGACTGAAGTCACTCCAATAGTGGCTGGATTTGCAAGGGGAAGGATGGGGTACCAAAGTCAAGTGGGGCCTCTGAGGGTAAGCCCTGTCATGCTTGTGAATGCTCTGAGTATTAAATTGTCTGGAGGCTTATTTTCATTTCTGTAGTGCTCAAAATGGGACAGATAAGGTGGTGTAGTGGCCGTCTAAGAATAACAGCTGAATACACAGGAGATGTCAGGGTCTGAAAGAGGGTCCAGTTTACAGCAGATAGAACTAGCAGACAGTTATTCTTGTACCATCAGGTGAGCATGTGTCTGGTGTATGTTGAGATGGGTAATTTCTTACCTTTAAATATTACCAAGTACTTGTGCCGTCTGATATTTGCAGAGATTGTGGCATTAGAATGCAATATGCTACGTGTGTGGTGACGATCATTGTCTGCTCTGCTGGCAACATTCTGCTTGGGAGGGACATATTTCTTTAAATAGTCAATGTCCCCTTTGATTTTCACGTAATAGGACTCCATTTGCGACATAACCTCTTTTTGCTTTAGAGATTTGTAAACTTGGAGGGAATAATCTAAAAGTTAAGTGTTTATGTTAATTCTATGCTGGCTTCTGCACTGATGTTAAGATGTGGGTGGGGAGAGGAGAGAAATCATGTATTCACTGCACCCACTCCTCTGAGTGCGGATCCCAGACCTGCAGAATGTATATCCTCTAAATATCTCTGCAAAGAGATTAAAGCCAATTTCTGGCATATGTCTTGTAATTTCTTGTATAACTTATTCTATGCATACGGCAAAACACACTGTTATGGAATCTTTTGATTCAAATGCCAAACACACTCCGTCAGCAGGGAAAAATTATTTTTTTGAATAAATCTAGAGAGGAGTTTCCGTTTATGGTTGAAGAAAGAGGGGGAGGGCCCTATCTACTGATATGGTTATCAGCCAGAGTGATTTAGTCAAGTTTGTGGAAAAGATGGGAGGTAATCCTGGTGATAACTGTGAAGAAAATATTTGCAATAGGAAAAAGGAGAGGAAGGAGCTAGATGAGAAAGATTTAAGGATGGCATTCACAAAGAAAGTTGTACATGTACTATTGTTTTAACTAAATATATACAACTATTTAGGAAGACAACATAAATAACCTTGCATATCAAGGCCAAAAAACATCTCGTACTAATGATCTGAACATGATGACATGTGCATCTCAAGCTTTGTTCCCTGCTTCCACTTCCTTTGATCTATGGATGCTTCCATGGCATATGGCAAAAGAACAATGCATTTGAGCAAACTGCAGAACTTGGGATCCAAACAGCTCTTTCATGAAAACTCAGGTGGAGACCATTGCTATTAACAGGAAACGAGATACTTTTCCTTAGGAAGGCTTGAGCCTTTGCATATGGAGGTCTGGTTCAGGGAATCAAGTGGTAGAAGTTAACAGAGGAAAACTTTCTGTGATTCATTGTGGCTCAGATAGGTTTTGAAGCAGCTTGGGGGTAGCAGAGAGATGCACTGAGGTCAATGAGCATGGGTGTGACCATCCTGTGGAGATGTGTGTTCGTATGCAGCAGCCCCTTATATCCCATGAGGCATATTTCAGACTGGGATTCCAAACTGAGATGTTACAGTGCACATACATCACATTTTTATAAATTTATTTTTGTACTAGGAATCTTGGAACTAAATCAGTGACAGACCCTCAAGGTTTTCAGGAGCCAGATGTGCTATTCTTCGATTTGTGGGTGTAGCTGAGCTAGAAATGAGATTTGGTACTTTCATGTCCCCACACTCTAGCATTAATGGACCAGTAGCCTGACTCCTGAAGTAACCTGGTTCAGTCACACCATTGCTCTGACTTAAAGAAGGTAGTGCCCCTAAGAATAGGTGGAATATACTTACAGTCACACTGTGTCTCCCCTTGCCATGCCACTGATACTGGTGGGCTGTGTCTTCTGCTAATCAGGTATTTCTCTACTTGCAGAGGGTTTTGCTGTGGGTAAGTAAGATCTGCTGGATTTGGGGACTGCTTGATCCTCCTGAGTGGAAATACAACATACTGACAAGCAAACACTTTTTTAATTTATTTTTTTTCTCTTGTGATAAAATAACCATGTAATCTTCTTTCTAAGTCAGTGACTGATGTCCAGTCCCTGTGCCATTTTTGTTATCATCGGCCTTTATTTCTGACAATTTTATCCATCATACTTTTCAAATAAGTTTTCTCAAATGTGAAAAGGCAAATATCAAATTAAACACAAATATCCACGTCCTGTTTGAAAACTATACTCACAAAGAATGAAGAATATGAGGGCTAATTCATCAGGGTTGTCCAGATTGTTGTTACTGAGGCTCCTGAGAGTTGAAGGCCCAGATAATGGACTAATTGCTTTAAAGTGAACATCAGGAGTTTGAGGGATGGGATTAGAAAACCTGGGTTTCCTACTATGACCATGGTACTTCCCTTAAATATTTAATGAGTTCTAAGATCAGAAGACCATTAAGATTATCCACCTCTTACGATATAGGCCATGTATTTCCCTTAGGGATTTCTGCCTGCTCCACTGTCAACTGGAATAGGTACTTTAGAAAACCTTCCCATCTTGTTTTAATGATCCCTCAAAATCCTACTCCCTGGAAAACTTTTCTCTGTGATCTGCCTGAAATCCCTTTAAAAGTCCATTGCTATTTCCAGCTTAAACTCTGCTGACCCTGTAGCTGCTGATGGCTGTGAGAGCAGTAGTGCCTGGTTTTTGCATACACTACTCTCCCTGCAATACCTTCCCAGCTATAGACTTGGGACATCACCTGCAAGACAGGGTGTTGAAGGATTTCTGACTTTTAGGGCTACCCAGGGAATCCAGCCATTATATGAAGGGCTCTGATGGATTAGATCCTGATGGAATCAGAAGTTTTCTTCCCTTTGCCAGATTGTCACAGACCATATGTGAAAACCTTGTTTGCTTCCTTTGCAAGCTGGGGCTGATAGACTCACGTGCTCTGCCATTGAGTAGCTGGTTCAGCAGAACATTGTTTTGAATTTTTGTCTGAATTCATTTTCTTCCTTATATCCACCGTTTTTGTAAGACCTGTTTTGCCACAGTCTCCATCAGAGAAACTTGTCTGCCTGATTATGTCCAGAGTCTCAATTTTGTTTTTATTAGATAATCACAACCATATATCTCTAAAATAATCTATTTGTTGAATCTTTTATGTCCTTAAAGTAGTTATGTATTTTAATTTACTATTTACCTAGAGTAGGCCTCAGCTTCTGCTGCAGCTTCATTGAACTACAGAATTATGTGAAGATTCATACACACAATAGGTGTCTAAGTAACCATTTTACATCCAAAACCTCCAGGGAGAAGTGGTAAGAGGCCCCTTTTGGGATGCTAATTAACTTCCTTTCCACTGTTTACTGCTCCTGTTTTCACAGGGAATTAAATGTTTTTCTAGCAAAGAATACATCTCTTTATTTACAATGTTTACTCTATATGAAGTTTTTGATAGACTAACAGTGTGGTACAAAATACAACACAAAACATTTTTCAAGCATTGTGATTTCGACGTGCACTCTTGTGTATCTTAACAGCATTGTGTAGAGATATTTTTGTATACACATATGGTATAAAAATATTAAGCTCTGTGTTTCTGTGGTGTCTTCCATGTAATTTTGAAGTTCTGTAAAACCATCTTGGGTTTGCTTTCCACTTTCCCCTATGAATTTGGCAAGCCCTGATTATTAATAATATACAGGAGGTTGACCAAGAGAGAAAGCCAACTTTATTTTTTTTTTTTTAAACCATCCACTTTCTCCCTTTTTAAGAATTCCATGTTTTGGGTGAGAATCTAATCTGGAGGGATGCAGGAAGTGGTAGGAAGACTTCATGCAATGTAGTAAAATAAATTAAGTAGCAATAGATACCACTACATAAAGTGATACAGAAAGTTTTGCACTCCAGATCTTTAAACTTTACCAAGCTCCTCTCTGCTCCTTATTTCTTGCTGTGAAGCATGCTAATAGTATCGGCTCCAGATCGCTTCATTCTTTCTCCCACCAAAAAAAAAAAAAAAAGGTGTTTCAAGTGAGGTCCCTGAACTAAAGATTTGCTTTCCAAAAGCACCGAGTAATTTGCATTTTCTGTCAACAACAGTGGGAATCGCTGAATGCTGAGCACTTTAGAAAGCCAGCCCACCTATGAAAATGCAACGTGCTTCTATGAGGAGGAGACCTAGAATTGCCACTTTTAATTAAGAACAAAAGCATTCATCGTTAGTTTAAAGTTTCAGATTGCCTGGTGGAATAAAATGCTGATTTTGTTAAGCCTTTGGGATAGAGATCCTGTCAGGATCAGTGTCAGTATTAAACATCCTTTAGAATTAGATTATTACATCTCGAAGATCTTATAGTTGAGAAATATGCAAAGTACAGGTATTTTTGAAAACCAGTCAATTGAAAAATAATAATTTTTGTAATTAACACATATCTGTAAATGGTGTGTTTGACCTTGACAAAAATAACAGCTTCTACACTGTAAACAAAAGGCGTGACATGGTGGGAGTCCTGTGTTCCTAGGGCCTTGTTGCTCAAGGCAGGTCTGTATGGCTGTGGCACAATTATGTCACTGGTGGATATCAGGAGGTGCTATCTCAATGTCAGCAGAAGCCCTTAGTGTAGTTACTGCAGCAAACAACTTTTTCGGACAGATACAATAAAGGTAATTTCATTAGAACAGGATAGTTTACTGAAGGGTAGAAAGTGAGTTTTCCTTAACCATTGAGTTCAAAAGTTTTGTATTAGAAATAATTTTTTAATCCACTATAGAGCAAGTTACAGATTAGGCTGCCTCTGAGCATTATACTAAATAGACCGAATTTCTGCTTTGGGGTTTTTTTTTTTTTTCCTCCCAGTTTTTTATGTTCTTGTGTCTTTCTTCTCAATCTTTTACAATTTCTCATCTTCATTCTCAAAGTGCTGCTACTAGAATTTGATCTATTACTTCAGGAATAATCTCACTGTTGCTGTATATACTAGTAATTTTATCTGTTTTCTTCAAGCTTTCTGTTCAGAATGGAGGAAATTAATTTGATCTTTGTGCTGCACTGATGGGAAAGAGAGAAAGGAGGCAGAGATGGGATTTCCAGGCTATATACAAGGCATGAGACACTAGGATTTGCAGCAAAAATAAATTTTCATTTCCCTTCTCCAAGTGAATCTCTCTAGCTACAAGCAAATCTGATCAGTCTTGGTAGGGCAGTTGGATGTAGATAGCCTGGTCATTTGGGTGATGCTGTGGGAGGTAAATAATTTTAGCTGAACAGCCAGCTATTTAGAAAGCCGGGACACATTACAGCAGATAATAGTATCTTGATATTAAAGCTGGTCTTGGCAATAGGTAGAACCTTGCAGGAGTTGCCATACACAATAAATGTATTGGTTTTCAATACATTATCAAGGTTTCTTAGGACGTATGAGCGCTCTGCACTGTAATTACACTGAATGATTAAGCAGCAAGAGCAGAGACACATGGGACAAGAAGGGTGAGTGATAACCTACTTTGAAAAAACTAACATACAAGGCTGGGATTAGAACATTCTATAAATGTTAATGGGTGATACTCAAGGGGGAGGAAGCCGTGCGTGGGAAGCGTGAGGTGACATATAGCTTAAATATATAGCCAGCCTTTAACACAGTTAATACACTCTATAGTCAACCTTTTACATGAAATAATAACTCTTTAAGTGATTTACAGTTCAGACATACTGATCAGGGGATTGTGAACTGAATTTAAAATGCTATAAAAGCAGAGAATAATGTGGTAAGGAGGACAACACCAAAAAGATGTCTCCTTTAGCCTTTGGAAAGTGTTGGTTATGGGCAATACATTTATGCCAGGTGTTTGGTTTTTTTCTATTTTTAAGTTCTCAGTGGCTGTGCTTCTACGAGGGAGCACAATTTCCTCCTACAGTTTCCCTCTCTGAAAAGCCATCAGTTTGTGTGGATCTCACAAAGGAGATGCCAGCAGTGAGTCATCTGGTTACCATCTCTGTCCTAAGGCTTTCAGCTAGGTCTTGCAAAAACTACCTTACTGTGCTGAACAACAGTTATTAACCTTTGGTAAAACCTTCCAAAACAGTGGGAAAGGCAGAGTTTAAAATGAAATAGCCTTCATTTTCTAACACTGAAATCAGGTTTTAAAATTAGTACTATTTCAAATGATGGTGAAAATTCAGCTTCCCATTTGAGAAAGGAATGTAAAGAAAGATGCTATTCTAAACCTGAAAATTATACCTGTATGATCGATCATGAGCATAGCAAACATGGCTATTTTATTCATCAAAATGAAAACATGTGGACTTGTTTTGATGCAAGTATTACAGGATTAGTTAGCAATAAAAATACTATATAAGAAACAATTGTCTGGTTAGATAGTTAAATGTTTGTCAGGAAGCAGATTTTAAGGACAGAAATAACAGAAGGTTCCTCTAGTACATAATCTTGTTTGCTCCTTTGCCAGGCATGGGTTAAATGCAGCAACGCTGAGGACACACAGAAGTCCACAAGGAGAGAAAAATACTTTGTAAAATAGGTTGAAGGCAGTCATGGATCTATAGAATAAGGTGCTTCTCCCTAAAATGTATGCTCATCTATATGGTGATGAAAGTGATTTTCTAGCCTCTGATACACCATTGCTCTCTCATGAATTCAAAGCCACTGGCTCAGCAATTGGAGTCAAATGAGTTGTGGTGGCAAATTTGTGTTTTTTTGAACACAGAGGAGGTTGTTGGGTAGTCAAACCACATTTTTTGTTGCCTACATATGGGCCAAAGCTATGACTCAGTCGCCCCCCATGTATCCACTTAGCTGGTGAAAAGATTTAGACATAGGAAGAAGAACAGTTCAGAGCACTTTAGCTGCTGAGGTTTGGCAGAATGAATGCCCGCTTTCCTCCTCTCTCCCTTAGTGTAGTCAGTGCTGAAATAATGCTGGTAAGGAAGGCTGGTCCAAGGACTATTCACCAAAAAAATCCTGTTTAAGCCTCTAAGAAAGGTATTAAATGGGATTTAAGCAACATCTTGGCCTGTACTGGCCCTCTGCTCAGGGAAGAATTTTATCTCAAGTTTAAAAAATGTTAAAAAAAATATCTTTCAGTAATCACATTATAGAGTTGTAAGACTAAGCAAAGGAAAATACCTGTTAAGTCATTGTGTAAAATTGTTGCTATGTTGACTATGCTACAACAGTGTGCTTCCTACGTAGTCTTGTGCTCAGACAATGTGCTGAATTTCTTAGTCTAGGGAATGCCTATAATAAATTTTGATCCTGCTGCATTTGATTTGGTTATAGCCTCTATAGGAAGAAAACCAGTATCTCCTTCCCCACACAAAAGGCTCAATACAGCCTTGCTGCTTTCTGACTGTAGGCAATGGTGGTGAAGAAAAGCAAGGGTTATGCACCAGCTATTTCTATTTCACCTCATTTTTGTGTCTAAGAATGCACTGGGCTCTTTACTTGCCCAAGCAGTTGCACAGGTGCATTGGTAGAAGAATCACTGTGGACAGTTAGTGATGAATTGATGAATATCTCCTGCTTGAGGCTATTTGCTGAGCCTAAGGAAAATATTATTGCTTCTTTATTCAATGTTATTTTGCTCTTTTTAATTTTATTTCTCTATTTACTTCCATGCCCTCATGTCAGCAATATATATAACGTAATTATAAATTAGAATGTTTATAATTAGAATTTATTTGGAGATTTTCTGTAGAAACTTCTTGCATGCCAGCTTCAGAATAATTTGCTGACCTGGAACACTGTGTTTTGAAAAGTAAAATTAGACAAACCACCCTTACTTTCTGCAGCAAACTAATTTTTTTTTGAAATGTCATCTATTCACAATATAAATTGCCAAGCTCTGAACATATAATTTCAAATTTGATTTATACCAAATTAACCTTCTGCTTATGAGCCCTACCATTTGTTTTGCTTTCAGATTATTGAGTCATGAAAACCTCTGAGGTTTTGGATTTCCATCCCAGCTTGGCACAGGGAATTCTTTTGAAATCTTGAATTTCCACAAGATGGCAAAACAGTTTGCTGTTCAGCTGAAAACTGGAGCTTTCTTTTACTTGGAGAAGCAAGCATCTCCCAGGCCACATGTCCTTCCTCTCCCTGCCTTGAGGCTTGACTCTTGCATTTCCTTCCCTTGTTGCTGACAGAATTCCAGTAGATGTGGTGGGCTTTCTGTGCATGGGGAGATCTGGCTGCTTGAACAGAGCAAGGGGATCACCCAGGTGGCTGCCTACATGAGAACAGTGGCATTGCTGCTGTGAAAGGTGCAGGGAATATGGTGATTGTCTGAGGGGTGAGGTAGGCTGCGAATTCCAGCGAGCAGAGGTGCAGGTTCTTATCTGGTGTGGTGATCCTGTATATAATCCCTTCACACTCTGGTGAGTTTTGATTAGCAAAAAAGAAGATTTTCTCCAGCAT
The DNA here is from genome assembly GCA_013396755.1 of Sclerurus mexicanus. Taxonomy (NCBI): domain Eukaryota; kingdom Metazoa; phylum Chordata; class Aves; order Passeriformes; family Furnariidae; genus Sclerurus; species Sclerurus mexicanus. The sequence goes on along the minus strand of VWZF01002957.1, from coordinate 3,212,229 downwards.
TACTATTTTCTCTGCATTTCTGCATGTACAGCATCAGTTCCATTTTGTAGCCTGGCATATTACTTGGAAAACTGCAAATAGTGTGTTGAAATTAGCTAGCTACGACAATATGTGAAATGCCTGTCAAAAGCTATGTGACAGTAGATTGGAGGAACGGGCTTGAATGTTTTCTCATAACTACCACTGATTTTAAGGGAAGCATGGGGTTTCTGGTAAAAAGCAAAACCAGGCAGAGGATCTACAGCTTTGAGCTTACCCAGCTTTTGCACTAGAAGTATATAAAATATTATCAATACTCAAGACTGCATCTTCTTTTTTTGGTGTGTATGAAGCCAATAGAAAATGTGGTCTGTGCAGGATAAAACAAACTGAAATGATCTTCTGACCCAATGGCATGCAGATTGCTGCAAATATGAGTTCAGTATGCAACCATTTTTATCAATCCCCAGAATATCTATTTTCAAAGTAATCGTACACGTTTGTGTATCGATTTGTCACCTATGGTTGAATATTTCTGCTACAGAAATGTTTAAAATGACACATGTTTAAAATTAGACTTGGCAGAGCAATTTGCCTAGAGATTATTCTTGTGAAGTATTGATTCACAGCACTGCTGTGAGCTGGATTACTGTCCAAATTGGAAAATCCAGTCGTAGAGAAGTCTTTATCCTTTAATAACAATTAGCTCCTTTCTTAGAGGGACACAGCTGACTGAAGAAACAGAAAGCTGCAAAATGTCGGACAACCAGGGAATCTGAGGCCTTCTCTTCAGGGATGTGGTCTGTAGGGGAAGGGAAAGAAAAAGAAGAAAAACACCAGGAAAGATGTTTATTTGCAGCTGGAAACTAGACACACTGGTACTGTTTGTGTTACTAATAATCAGGTGCTCTGAGGAACTCAATCGTACTCGCCTCTCTCTTCTCGGGCTTTTACCCAACAGCTGCCTGATTGATCAGAGAAACTTAACAACAGATGTGTTGCCCGCGGTCCATTTAGCCTTGAAGCATTTATACAAGCATAAATGGATATTGAAGAACTATGAACTCCAGTTATCATTCCACGACACGCAGGTAAATGGATGTAGGTGTAGAGTTGTGTAATATTGGAGCCTCCTCTGTGAACGTGCTTTGGAAAGCTTGTGATTGAACCGCTTCCTGGGGAACCTTGCTCTGCTGAAATGCATCAGCAAATGTGGCTGTCCAGAAAAGTTTGGACTCTGGGGGGTGTGCCTGACTGTGATGAGGATCTTGCAGTGCAATCGTGCCCTGTCGGTGCTAGAAGCAGGAATAAAGAACATGCAAATTAGGAGGGATGGGCAAACACCTATGGTTCTTCAGGTGTGTCTGAGGTATTCAGATAGTGATCCCCAAATCCATAGCTTGCTGAGTTGCCCTGTTCTTCTGCACTGTCTTCTACTTCTTGCTCTTTCAGTTTTCCACAGTGACATCTTTATAGATCACCGCCCTTCTCTTTCTGCTCCTGTGTGAGCAGGAGAGAGGTCTGTGCTGTGTCATCTGAGCAGGGTGTTTGACTGTGTAGAGCCTTGATTGCTGGTTTAAGGAAGAATTAAAGGCTGATGAAAGAGGTGAGGGGTTTGAGAAACTAGATATAAAAGGTATCAAGATTATATCTTTTTAATGATTTCAAATTTGAGAAAGGCTTCTTCTAGGATTGCTATATCTCTTCATCTGCTGTGCAGCAATTAAGGCAATCTGTTTCTAAAACATATCTTTTAGTATAAGTGAAAGAATTGTGGCAAAATTAAGAGGTGAAACTCACATATCAGGGTGATCTGAGACTGTAAGCCTGTTTTTAAGGAGGTTTTCACTGATTTGACCTTCTGTCTCCTGCATATAAAGATGTGTGTGTGGGAAATTTGCCCTCAGACTCATACACACATACATACAGGCTCCCTATACTGCTTCATATTTAGTAGTTGTGAAGTAGTCTGCCTCAACATATTTGCTTATCTATAGACCTTTAAACATGGATTATGCTATTATGATGAAGTTATTAAAATGTGACAGTATTGCACATGTAACAGTTGTGCTGCATTATATAATGTGAAGAAGATATTATATGTCTTCTTTTGAAGCTGTAGAAAATTAGCCAAGGGAGAAATTAGAATGTAATTTTAATAGTGTATTTGGCTCATAAGCACTTATGTGTAATTTTTTAAGTGCTTAACATATAACAAACATGATCCTATATGCTATAAAGTTACTTGAGGATAGCTTCCATGTTTAATAATGGAACACAAATGTATCAACTACATGTACTCATTAAGAAAATATCTGTCTTGTAAATACTTTTAATACAATTCACTTTTTATTTATTTATCTCTAAGTTCCTACTGGAAATGTAAGTATAGATATGCAGTCCTAAAAAATGTGTATGTCTTAATTTCTCATCTAAAAGATTAAGCTGTGCAGTAACACTTCAGCTTAAGTAAGTCAAAACTGTGGATGTGAGTTCAAGTGGACAGCAATTAAAACCTACTGGTGTTTGTTTCATTTGGACTGGGGTGGGTTTTTTGTAGGTGGATGTTTATTTTCTAATTGTGTTTACATGGTTTCTAGTTCCAGGAGCAACTCCAAAATACTTTTCCCCACAAAAACATTCAGTGGATTTCAATTGCACTTCAGCTCTGTTGCACTGACCTCTACAGTCTGAATTGAAATGTTGAAGTAATCTATAATTATCTTTTTGAAATAACCCCTGGAAAGGGTTATTCACCTGGAAGGTGACTTCTAAGAGATTTAACAAAATGCATGTCCTTAGGATTTCTGTTTCTCTGTCCTGGTTCTGAGAGTAGAGTGCACAGTTTTAAGGACTGATTACAGACAAGCTAGAGGTCCTTGGGTTTAATTATTTCTCAGGGACAGTATGGATGCAAGAGAGTTGATTCTTTTTGGTAATGTGAGCCTAGATTTGTCATATGTGACCTTATACAATCTTTGAATGAACTTCCTTTTAAGTAGAAAATACAGATACTTGGCTTTTTTGGATGGAAGATGTTTCGTGAGGGGGACAGATAATTGACCTTTTGGCAAAGTTTACTAGGAAGAGAGAAAAGTTACATCCAAAAATACTTGTGTTGCTTTTGCAGAAATAAAAAATGGGAAGAAATCATGACGTCCAATATATAATGTTGCATAGGGCTTGAACAATGTAACTTCATTCAGGAGCACAGGGGAGCAGGGGTTGCCCTCTGTCCTGAGCCCCTGAGGTTTTGAATCCATGTTCTCTGCCTGCCAGGAGAGAGCCCTGCCCTGCTGCAAGGTAGTGTGTTTTTGAGAGTATTTTCAGTCTTTTGCTTTGCTACTGTTTTATTTCAACTAACTAAGCTGTCACTGCTCCAGAATGCGAACGGTAACTACGAGGCAAAGGGAGCACTCTTGCAAGAACTGTATGAATTCTGTGTATTAAATGAAGCTGTTTCAACAGGAGCCTTTGGGGAAACTTTCTTCAGCAGAATACTTTATAACCTGGTGGCTTTGGCACTGAGCTGAGAACTGAATGCTTTCTTTGACTGAGGTCTCTCAGGTCTCCTGTGATTAAATGTGCATTTCCTAATTACTGTGTTGTCAATTCTTTGTGAGTGGGAATCCCTTGAACACTCATGATGCAGCACATTCGCACAAAAAAATGCTTAAACATTCACTGAGAATGAAAAGTAAACAAGTGAAAATAATCTTGTAGTTTGGTAAATAGATGCTTATCCATCAAATGGTACATCTATGTCTGCAATGTTCATTTATTTGTAGCAGAAGGACAGTGTTAATAGAACTGATATTTCTCTCTTTTCCAGCCACCCCAAATGGGGGCATCTTGGGGAGATGTGTTCCCCGCCCCTAAGGTAGCAGGGCTGAACCGGGGTTGTGTGGAGAGTCCAAATCCTTGAAGTGTTGGACAAAGGGTGTGGGAAGGCAGAAAAGCTGATTTGTGCAGGTTTGTGAATCCAGCCATGGAGCAGGTTTTTAGTGCAGTAAGGGAAATTATGCCCTTGAGATTTTCACCCATGGGGGTGGGCAGCCAGGTATAATTGAGCTGTCTGTGTATCACTTTATTTCTGTCTTTCACCGTATGGCTGACATCTGGAGTCTCTCCTTCTATGCCGTCCTCAGGGTGATCTGGCTGGTGGATTCTTACAGGCTTAGGCAAATCTAAAAATAGTTTTAGTGGTGTGTAAAGAACAGTATGTTGGTCCTTCAAAGTTATTTTTCTATTCTTACCTAGTTTGCTGTGAGTTAGTAGCCGGTTAAAGGGATGTGCAGCTAGGGCTTTATTAGCACTGATGTTAACAGGAAAGGTTTATGTGCTGTAATTAGGACATGGCCTGAGCAAACAAATAGACTTTACCACTGGGATTTTCTGAGTAGTGCTGATGTGCACTCAGATTGCTTGTTGACACTTGGCTGAGTCTGTCCTAATGTGTATAATTTCTGACAGGAATGATACAACATATCCTAGTCTGACTTAAAGGCTGGTTGTCTTTCCTTTGTTAATAAACTGGTTCCTTTGTAATGGAATAACTCAAAAATATGATAGCTATGTGTCAACTTATTTAAGACATATTCTTATCTGCTTATTAAAAAACCCCAAACAACCAAAACCCAAAACCAAACCAACCAACCAAACAAAAAAAACCCCCAAAAAACACCCCTCAAACCAGCAATTAAACAGTTACTGGAAGTGACATCAATAAGTGAATTATTTCTAAATTGAAAATTTCAAGGCATGCTTGTTTTCTTATCTAAATATGAGAAAAAATCTGCTTCAGGCTTAAGATGGAGTAAACTGAAGCATTTCACTGTTCTTAGATTGTAAGTGTGCATTAAAGCAAGTCAAAAATTAGACATTTTGCAATGGTGTTAGCATACAGCACCAGTATTATTTCAGAAAAAAGAAGAAATAGCTATAGATTTTCATGTGTGCAACTTGTTGCATATATGTGTAACTCCACCTTGTACATTTCATATGCTCTGAGGTGCTTTATGAAGCTGTGTGCCAGAACAGGCATAGGAAACGAAAGCATCATGTCATTCATGTTTTGTAAAGACTTGACATCTTGAAAAGTCCTGTAAATTAATGTCCTAGGAAGTTATTAGAAGACCATGTATTTGGTAAAGTTGGTTCTTGACATTTAACATTCACATGAACAAGGTATTGTATTTTGCCTCTCAGAGAATACAATTTCTCAGTAGGCATGAAAATTGTGAAGCATAAAACACTTGTCAAATGCTAATTTTAGCTTTCCTAGACTGTTGTATCACTATCCCTGTTATTAGAATCATCTAACTGAAAACAATAAGAAAAGTCTTCTGTTGTCTGTATTTCCCCCTCCCTAAAAGTATTAACTATGGTTCCTGGCCATAGCTCTTTGTTTTCCAAATCATATACTGAAGAAAAATTATGATAAGCCTGGCTAAATTCCTTATAAGCAATTCTTTTGAACTGCCATGAAATCTATCCAGTTTCAGTTTTATTCTAATGTTTTACCTTTCAGTGCAGCAGGCATTCAGAATATATAAAGGGTACACAGTCGCCTTATGTTAACCCTTTCTAAATGTTACTTGAGCTATTTCTCATATAGCAGAAAGGAATGTGGTCTTTCTTAGCTTTTGGCCCCAAAAGACTCAGTCTTTATTCACTGATGTAATTCTATCTTTTTACTCTATCTTCTTAGTGTCATCCTTAATTTATTTCAGGCCTTTGAAGTTGCTGGGCTTAATGCACCTTACGCATATGGGTGGCATACATGCAGACATCTGGTGTGAGAAAACTTATTTGGGCTTGGCATTTTTTGTTTTCCTATTACTGCTTCTGAGCCATAAGGAATTTGAGCAGAGGAGTTGGTTGGTGGATCTGGTGAGGGCTGACAGTGCAGAAGAGGGGTTTGGCGCTGTGAAGCCAGGGGTGTTCCCAGGGATGTCCAGGGCAGAAGAGCTCTGGGCTTAATCTGGCCTCGGTTTGAAGGTCTGGGCTGGGGATATCTCCCTTCAGCCAGTGTGGCAAGATCCTTGTAATGTCAAAGAGTAGGCACTTCTACATGGAAAAATTCACCTAACCTATTTTAGGTGACTCTTTTAAGATAAAAAGAATTGTATACTAGAGGAAGCCTATTTCTTTCTATGAAGTATAAAGGGAGGCTCAGTTGACTCGTGTAGATGCAAATATCTCCTATGTGGAGGTCTGTATTGCGTCAGATAGAGCCTCCCCTAGGTGTCTGTGGGAATTTTAATGTAAAAACATGTAATAACAATGCATTTCCATCACCTCCAGCTTTCCATGGGGTTTCTGTAGATGGTTCAGAGAGCTCACTTCCCATCACCCCCGCTTCTTCTTTATTGGTTACAAAAGATCCTTCTTTGGTCTCTCATGTCCAGCCAGAAAAGCCTAGACACCAGGGCAGCAATACTTTATGGTGTGTTGAGAGCCAGGGGGTGGCCCCACTGCGGCCAGGAGTGCAGCTCAGGAGGCATTTGTGTACCAGCCCTGTGGACAGCCAGGCCATCCCACCCTGAGCTGACGATGGGCTTGCTGCTGCCATGTGGGGTGGGGCTGTGGTTTGCAGGGACGTCCCCCTTTGTAGCATTTTCAGAGGTGAAGTTTTGTGATGCTGGGGAAGCATATCCTGCTCTCTGGGCTTGCTTTTACCTCTTGTATAAGGGGAAAATTGCGAGGAGAACTATTCACGCAGAGCACAATTTCTTTCAAAATCACAAAGACTCTGAAACCACATTACTATCACCAAGCCTTAACTTCAAAAACCAAGCAAGGATAGTTTAGATAGTCTTGACATAATTTTTGAAGTTACATGTTTTCTTTTCAAAATTAGTTTCAATTGAGATGGCAGTGTTTTGTTCTGTATTACACACTAAAATTCAAAATAATAAAGTAAAATTTTGAATTACTGTTTTTATGAAGATTAAACATTTCCATCAATGCAAAATGGTTTATTTCCAGAATTCTCTTTCATGGAGAAATCTGTGTTTGGGATTTTATGTTCTTAATAACATGAAAACCACTTGCAAAACTTCACAAAATCACTTGTTCCTGTTCTGCACCTCCTTGCTCATGTCTCCTCATGGATGTTTTTCTTGTGTGAAATTCTACACATAAATATTTTGTGATCTTTATTGTGAAAGTTTCGTAAAGTGCCTCTTTTCAGATTGTAAAATAAAAATGGAGATCCATTAGAACAATCAGATTCTGGAAAAGTTTGAGTACACTCTGTTTCGGGGAACTTCAAGTTTTTATCCTGGTGTATTATGTTTGAATGGACCCTGGTCTCTGGTGAATACTTTTGCTTTTGGAGCACTTTGCATCATTGTGATTTGTGCAGTCAGTCTCTAAAGAAACACCACCAGTGATGTCTCTTCTGCTGCCATTCTCAGACATGTCTTGCAATTTCCTTAGCTTTCACTCTAAAGCAGTGATAAAACAACGCAGGGACTTTCTGAAGGCAAAGAATTAAAAAAAAAAAGTTGTTAAGTTCTGGATCATTTGCAGCTAGGCTAAAGTGTGGCAGCCTCACAAACTGCTCTGAGAATGGCGAACTGCTGGACAACTAGTACAGTGTCAGGAGAAGTAAACCAGGATTTATTTCAAAGTAAGAGGTGGTCAGACCACTTGGCTGATTTGAGTAGTTCCACTGGAGGATTAGACATTTTGGTTTTGCATCACAATTAAACTTTAAGTTGGGTTTTTTTTTGAATAGGCAGTCATTTAAAATAAAAATGTCTTTTACTTTCAGGTACCATACCATCTATGCATTTCTCTGATACCAACTGATACCATACCATTAGAAACATTTTCTTGTTTGATGGAGATGCACAGTAAATATTTTAAATGTAGACAAGGACTCTGGAATTAAAAAAAAAAAAATGGAATGTGCCACTGTTCTCTGAGAGAGTTCATACCCAGTTCTTTCAGTTATTCTCCAGATCTATGTCCATCATAGTCAAAGTACTCAGTCCAGCTGTCCATTTCCTCCATCTGTGGCTCTCACCCTCATTTCCCAATGCTGGGCCTTCTTGTCTGTCTTGTCTCACATCGCTGCTGCTCCAGAGCTCCTTTCTCACGCCCATGACCGCTGACTCCGGCTGCTCTGTGATTTCTCAGCTGCCCACAGTAAGCGAGAGAGGCAGGGATCCAAGAGAGAACAGTCATCAACAGGAGGCTGGTGAAATGTTGTGAAGAGGAAGTAGGCGTTTCACAGGGTTTTAAAATGAGAAGGATCAGGAAAATGTGTCACCCCAATGTCTTACGCTCAACTTTCAAGTACAGGAATCCTTTAGGAGTGCGTGTCTTGGTACCAGCTAAACCACAAGAAAGAAGTTCAGAGACCCAAATGTTGTGCTGTATTTGAAGACGTGGAGTTTGAAGCTGTAGTGAGGGATGTTAACTCCAGAGTTATTTAGCAACAGGAAGGAGAGAGAAATGCATTTTTATTCACATTTTTGTTTGGAATTGGCTTCTTGTCGCTGAGTGGATCCAGTATTGCTACAGTACATTACTGAGTGTATATCATGTCTTTCAGGCTTCAATGAAGGATTTTCTGGAAACTACGTTTAATGCATCAATTAAGGAAAATCATGAGGTTTTTGTGATTTTTTTTCTCGGTTTTGTGATTAAATGATGTCCAATTAAATATTTGTTTGTTCTATTGCGAAGGCAGAGACATTCAACTGCATTCATGATTTTGTTCTAGATGGTGTTCTAATTCTGAAACAACACTAATAGAAATAAGAATTCCTTGATACATAAGAAAACTCACATGAAGATCTGACAGGTAGCTGGAATTGGTTTATAATATTTATGTGATGCCTATTAAGTTATTTAAACCTTATTGATACAAGTAATCATGTAGGTACTTCTATAACAATGGGAGAAATACTTTTGTTCTGATTGTCATTTACACAAAGGACTGTTTTACTGAAACCTAACAAGGTAAAGATGCCTTAAAAAGATCTGATCTTTAATTCAATATAGACAGAAACCACAGCCAAAAGAATTTACTTCAGTGTAAGCTTCTCTCCACAAAACCTGAAAACCGGTATTAATAAAGTAAGGTATATAACCTATGGGGTGGGTAGAAATGCAATGGTAAGATAAAAAAGTCAGAGAGTTGTTTTTCATATGTTTGGTGTGCTGGTAGCTGCAGTCAAAGTGATGCTATAATACAGGCATGCTTTAAAGCTGGGTGATGGGCCAAGCCTTTAGCCCTGGGACTAAGATCTATTTATCAAGATATCATACAGAACTTTCTATATAGGAAACTTTCTATATAGGAAATCATGGGAGAAACTGGCAGAAGTATCAGAAAGCCTCTTCTTAGTAGCACAACCTAGATACCAAACAGCAGACAAAACCAGATGACTGGAAAACAAAACAAAACATGTAGACCTTGAAAGGGATACTTGCATGTAGATATTTGTACATCAGCAATAGTTTTAATCTTGGCAGTGATGGACATGGTGAGAGAAGTATTAGTAGACTGAGTGTGGTATGCTTATGACAAGAACTGCTAGTTATTCATGTCTAGTTTTTGTTGTTACTGTTGTCTGTTCTAACCTGGTCAGAAACCTACCAGTAGATTAATTTGCAAAATATGGTTATCTTGACTTCATTAGCTTTCCATGGACCAGTTACTCTATCCGTCAAGAGATTCCTACAGCAGTTTCGCTGGTCTCCCTCAGAATTGTAACGTATCTGTTTGAAAGATATGCAATTTTTATTCAGTCTTCCAAGGCTGAAGAGAATTTACTGCATTTTTTCCAAAGTTGTACCAATAGGCAATTTCATGTTTTATTTCTGGTTAAACTTTGCTGATTTTGTATTTCAGTTGTAATATATAAAGCTCTCATTGTGGATCATTTTCATCTCACCACTTTCTATTGGCTGTGACAAACAGAGGAAGTGCTTTTATTTTCTTGCTGCAAGGCAGAATTTTCAGGAGTTACACCATTCATCAAATTAGCTTTCCGGAGAGAGAACATAAGAGTATCACTATTCTCTATTCTCCTCCTTGACTCCTAATTTAATCTCACACTGTAGAAGCACGGTTCCCCTAGCAATTGCCTCTGCTGTTCCTACTGAGGTCCAAAGAGCAAGAGGGATATGTATCTGATATAGGATTTTAAAATAGTATATGAAGGTGAAAGTGTCTCTGGAAACTTTGATAATTATTGAGTTGTCCTTGAGTTGTCAGCACGTAGAGAACACTTAGTCTTCCTTCTTGGAATAATGCTGAGATTCAGGCTGTCTTCTTAAAATATAAGAAGTTAAGAATGTAATTGTTTTAGTCTGAATTTTCTTGATAGACAGAACCACAGTATGACCTTTTCTGCTTGAAAAAAATTTGAAACCCATCCCCTTGATGACAAAAAAATTAGCTTGAAGAACAGAGGATATTTTAAGATTTTACAGTGTTTCATATATCAGTGAAAGATTGTAAATCTTTGTTTACAGAATGTTGCATATACAGTTCTCTCAAAAGAAATTATACAACAGACATTTTGTACTTTGTTTACCTAAAAAGCTTGTATGTGTAAATATGTGTAGCTATGTAGTACTAAAGGAAAAGGTTAAGACTATGGCTAGTTATGAATATGAAATCCAAATTACTATTTTCTTGCTTCAGGTTTCATCTCTCCTCTATGAGAACTCTTTTGCTTTATAGACATTTCTTTAAATCTCTGGAAGAGAACTGCTAATAAAATTATCTAATTTGAAATAATGGTATTTCTAAAGCTCCCCTTCACAGACTCATGGAATCATAGAATGGTTTGGGTTGGAAGGGACCTTAAAGATCATCTAGTTCCAATCCCCTTGCCATGGGCAAGGACACTTTCCACTAGACCATGTCGCTCAGAGCCCCATCCAGCCTGGCCTTCAACACTGCCAGGGATGGGGCACCTGCAGCTTCTCCAGGAAACCTGTTTCAGTGCCTCACCACTTATGGTAAAGAATTTCTTCATAGTATCTAATCTAAATCTACCTCCCTTCAGCTTAAGGCTATTCCTTCTTGTCCACATTACTTTTTATTTACACTTTTGGAGATTTCTGCCTTAATAATTATCAAGAGTGTTTTCATTCTTAGTTTTATATAGGTATTGCTAGTTTAGCCTTTTCCTGCTTATGACCTGATCCATAACCAGTATCCATATGTATGGATAGGATCCATCAAAACTGAACTGGTAGTGATGATGGATGCAAAGATGATGTCTGATTCATCATACTTACTTTTAGATATGTGTGTCTGAGCTGGTCAGCCTTTATAATCAAGACATTTAGATGTCTGCTTTAGGATGCAGTGAATGCTGTATTAGAATAGCCTGTTTCTTTCCACTGTCTATAAAACTAACCCAGAATATTTAACACACCTCTCTAAGTTGGTTCAAATGAATCACACTATATATCTGGCCATATAGAAAGGGATTGGAGGTTTGTACTGTTCACATACATGACAATCATTAGCTTATTGACCAGCCACGTAGCAAAACTGCGCATTTATAGGTTTTTTACTCTTTCCTATTCATGAATTGATCTTCTAGTACTCTAGGAAATACCTTCAAGTCTGTGTGTGCACTAATGGAATGCCTGGATACTACCTAGGTTTTTACATGTCAGACCATCCATTGAGCATCTGAGAAATAAACTCACGATGGCAATATATCTTCGAGCCTGAGGCATTGCTACCTCCCACCAGCTGCTTGTATTGCCAAATATGTGTTCTCTTTACTTCCACTGTAGAATTCATGTTTGTCTAGTTTTCTGCTTCCAGTGCTTCTTCTAGAACTGTGTTCAGATTGTTTTTGTTATTGATATTTTGATTTTGCAGGATGCTTTTGCTAATTAATGATTTTACAGCTTTGAAAATTTAGTCTTTTTTCTTATTTTCCAAACACATTTCTAAACTAAGTTGCTTGTTATTATTTCCTTGCCTTCATTAGTATTCTCAGTGGCACCCAGTTTAATAGCATCAGCAAATTTCCAGCAAATCAACTGGTTGTTTATGGCTTCCATATAAAAATTAAAATGTTAAACAGGACTGTTCTGACACTTGTCCTCTGGCAGTCTAATCATAGTCACTTTTCCCAAACTTACCAATTTGTTGTTCATTGTCAGTCTGGTACTTCAGCCACAGTTCAGACTATCTTGTCACACATATGTAATAATATGTAGTTAATTTGGTAAGATAATATAAAATGATATGCTAAATTTCAAACATTCTAAGTGAGTTCAAGTTTAGGTTTCAATTAAAATTCTCACACAGTGGGCAAATGCATCAGGAAAGAAAATACATTAAAATCAAACTGCAATGCATAACAAATGAGATGGAAAATACTGGATACAATATTGTAAACAGATATTAGATAAATCAGTGATACATCTATATATGAGCTGAACTCCATCGTAAATATGAATACAGGAGTAATAAAAGGGGTTCAGAGAGAGGGGATGAGTCTGGCCAAAGGCCTACAGATGCCCCAATCAGAAGAGACACGTGCATAGCTGCAATCCCATTGAACCCCTATGCTGCCTGATTTGAAAGAGGAGGTCAGCCCCAAGTATCACATTTCAGGAGACTTACTCAACTTAATTGCCCTAAAGAAAAACCCTCCAAATCTCTTTTTTTTCCCTCTCTGCATTTTACTTGGGTTAGGGAAATACTCATTGGCCCAGATATCACAGGTAGAAGCAGTTTACCCATGAAGCAGTTTCTGGCTTCACTGGGATATCCACATAGATTCTTACTTGAGTGTTAGTCCACTTTTTGTGTTGCCCAATGCATAATGCACAGGTAGGCCACATCCAGACAGTTCTGTTCTGTACTAGTTCTCTAGTTTGTTTAAACTGATGTATGAAATTGCTGCTTCTGTTATTATTTCATGTAAAGATTGCCCCAGGTCACCCTTTTCTTGTTTTGACTCTGGCTCTTTCGGAGCATAAGGAAATGCGGGAAGACTCTGGGTCCTTGAAATGAAGCTGATGACTTTTCCATAGCATGCAAGAACAAATAGAAGTGGAGAGAGCTCTGAATTGAGTACTGGAAGCGGTGATGAAGGTGGTGTGCTGAATGGTCAGGAAGCCACTCTAATGCATTCAATAGGTGTGCAGTCTCTTGTGTGGTTGCAGAGTAAAACTTGAAAAGGTAATAGGAATGCATTCCAAAATCAAAAGGTAAATAAGCAATAAAAATTTATTATGATTATAGGTTCAGTTTTTTGACATCCTGGGACCTGACTCATGACTTTTCAAGATCTGAAATGGATGGTACTAGCGAAATAGGAAAGAGATTCATAACATGTAGCAGCTAAGTAAGGACCATAGTGCCTGTCACCCTTTTGCAGTAAAATTTAATTTCCTGCCTTTTTGTCCTGTGCAGAGTAGACGTTTTCTTTATATTGTTCCATTTGACTTTGAAGAAATATACCTTGTTAACAACTTCACACTTATCTAAGTGTATGTGGTTTATCTATCTGAAACTTCATTTTAGATTTCTTCTTTATAATAGTGAGATATGAGCATGTATTTCTCAAGAGGCTTTCAAATTTACCTCTGGTAACTGCAATTCAAGTAGGTCTGATTGTGCTAAAGCAGAAATATAAGTTGAAATTGTGTGTATAACAGAGAAAGTAATTCTTAAACAACAATGTTGATCAGAGTCTTCAAAATTTCTACAAAGAGAAATGTGGTGTAACAGTGTGTTATATTTAAACTTTGCTATACTGAATGGATGTTATAGGTCAATAAAAATACTGAGACAGATCCTTAAATAGAAAAACAAATTATAAATACTCTTTTTCAGTTCTAAAACATGTCACTTAGCACATAGCCCTCTATAGGACGAGTATATTTAGTTACACTGAAAAGACTGAGCGGTATCCTGAGATTGACCAACACTGGAGCTGATTTTTGACCCAGAGGATGGGATGGAGAGTAACCTTCTCAAGTTTGTAGATGACTCCAGTTTGTAGGAATGATTGATGACTGGAGGCAGAGGTTGCTCAACAAGGTTGGGTTAAAAGGACCTAGCCTGAGGCTCTTAGTAAGACATTGGCATAATGGCATGAGTCAGCAGAGAGTTACCAAGATGGTTAAGTGGTTTGGAGCACATTACGTACAAAATGTGTTTCAAAATTTAGTTTTGAAATACTGTATGTAAGGAAAGGCAAAACAGATGGTATTTGGTGACTCACTAGTATGAAGGTAAAGTGCAACTACCATATTGTGCTATCATCTTTTCATCTCATGGGCGGCTTGTGCCATTCTCATGTATGCAGGAGGAACAACACAGAAGGGCACAAACAGTTCAGGATGTTACTGGAGGCCATTGGTGATACCTTCCAAACAACATAAGTGATCAAGGAGCTCACAAGCTGAAGTAGGGCCTAGTGGAGGTGGACTGAAAGCTGTCTGAACTGGCAGGCTCAAAGAGTGATGATCCGCAGTACAAAGTCCAGCTGAAGATCAAGCACTAGTGGTGTACCACAGGCATAAATACAGGGGCTTAACCTTTAATTACTGATCAGGATGATGGGACAGACTGTACCCTTTGAAGGTTTGCAGATGACACAAGTCTAGGAGAAATGGCTGATAAACCAGGTGTGTGTGCTAGAGGGATCATGACAGGCTGGAGAAATGACAAGGAGGAACCTTATGAAGTTCAGCAAGGGGAATTGCAAAGTCCTACTCGCAGGGAGCAGTAACACCAGACACCAGTACATGCTGGGGCTGACAGGTTGGAATGAAGCTTTGCAGAAAAGGCCTCAAGGTGGACAACAAGCTGATCATGAGCCAGCAGTGTGCCCTTGCAGCAAAGAAGGCCAACAGCCTCATGGGCTGGCTGCCCTGGGAAGAGTGTTGCCAAGAGACTGAGGGGGATGATCCTTTTTGTCTACTCAGCACTTTTGAGGCTACCCTCGTACAACAGAGATATGGACTTAGTGGAGCAAGTCTACAAGGATGATGAGCATTTCTCCTATGTGGTGAGGCTGATGGAGCTGGGATTATTTAGCTTTAAGAAGGGTCAAGGGAAAACCTATCAATGTTTATAAATGTTTGTTGGCAGAGTGTAAAGAAGAAACAGACTCATCTCATTTGTGCCCATTGAGAAGACAAGAGGCAATGGGCTTAAAGTGAAAGAAAATTCTATCTGAATATAGGATTTTTTATTTTTTTTTTACTTTACTGTGAGAGTGGTTGAACACTGGAATAGACTGTCTAGAGATTTTGTATAGTTTCCACCCTTGGACACTCAAAACACAACTAGACATAATCCTGGACAACTTAGTTTTTCTGACCCTGCTTTGAGCAAGGGAGTTAGACTAGATGATCCCCAGAGATCCCTTTCAACCTAATCCATTCTGTGGTCTCTGTGTAGCAAGATGAGCTAACTTGAGCCTGAGTGGGAAGCAATGAAGGAATTTCAGGAACATCTGGTGTCTGAAATATTGGCAGACTGATAATTTCCTGCATTGTCTGTGGTGAAAACCACTGTATAAGAACTAAGTAAGGTTACTAGATTTACTATTTAATAGAAAATGTCAAAGATAATTCAAATTGCTAAAGACTGGATATTTTACTTAAACAGGTTAAAGAGTCAAAATTAGACGTTACTCAACTCCCTTTTCAGCTCCAGTAGTTCCTTGTCTTTCTTGTACTGAGGAGCCCAGAACTGGACACAGTATTCCAGATGTGGCCTCACTAGGGCCAAGTAGAGGGGGAGGATCTCACCTCCCTCGTCCTGCTGGCTGCACTCTTTCCAATGCACCCCAGGATACCATTGGCCTTCCTGGCCACCAGGGCACACTGCCAGCTCATGGGCAACCTGTCATCCATCAGTACTCTCCCGTCCTCTGCAGAGCTGCTCTCTAGTAGGTCAGCCCCCAACCTGTACAGGTAGTTGGGGTTATTCCTCCCCAGGTGCAGGACCCTACACTTGCCTTTGTTGAACCTCATTATGTTTCGCTATGCCCAATTCTCCACTCTGTCAAGGTCCCACGGAATAGCAGTAGCCTTGGCCTTTCTTGTCGCACCCCTGCATAGTCTGTTATATAGTCCTCCCACGTGGCCTGTCCCTTTTTCCACATCCTATAAATTTCTTTCTTGCATTGATTTCTCTTAATAACAGAAAAGATGAAAAGATCTCCCCAACAAAGAAAATGATGTGAGAAGAGGTCTGTATTTCAATATGGTGTTAATTCCTCAGCCTGCCAGAGAAGTAATTTTTTTGCTATTTTTATAAGTCACTGAACATCTTAACATAACTGGAACCAGTCAGCAGTTGGGTTCATCTGTTATATTAAACCTGACTTAAATGTCAATCTATATGTAAGATTAGCAGTGGTAGAATCACAGTTACTCATCATGAGGCTCCAAATGTTTTTAGGGTGAAATTTGTGTGGTGCATCAGGAAGAAAATCTTTATTATTTGAAAACAAGGGGTAAAAAAAAAGAAAAGAACTTCTATGGTTATTATGAAAGTCTTCAGTCTGGAAGTCATGGCTGTTTTAAATCTGAAAGAATGGCATTTCAATATAAAGGGAGGTCATTATTATATATTAAACGTTTCTGGCAGTAAGAGCCAGAAGGAGGAGGAGGAGGAGGAGGAGTTGTAGCAGTAGTAGCAGCAGTAGCAGCAGTAGTGTATTCTCAAACAACATGCAGTCCTGAGAAGCAGCTGTCAAGTTCCCCATCATCCTGAATCATCAAGATGGGTACTGTTGAATTCCTCTGCACAGGGGAGCACACAATGCAGGCACGTGTCAGTTTGCAAGAGGTGGCTTGGATAAATACCCTTGTGGGCTTTCTCACAGTCTACATAGTTACACAGTGCTTTGCATCTGGCACTGGTGGTACCATCATCTGGTGGAATCCGTGGTGAGATCAGACACTCTTCTTTCACAGAGCACTGCAGGATGAGAACTTAATAATGGCCTGGTAGGAGCCTGCATGAGCAGTGTTTGGAGAGTGAGACAGGGTTGTATCAATGAGACACAAAAGAAACAAAATCATGACCAGGAAATTCTGACAGTGTGACCAGAGCCTGAAAACTGATAGATGTGTCCTGTCCAGTGAATGTTCAGTCTGAAACAAGGAGTCTTTGTGAGCAGTGGGTGCTTAATTTGTTTTTTGAAGATTCCATATGGAATGGGTCTGGTAGATGACTTTTGGTGTTATCCTGTAATTCAATTGCTTTTGTGGTAGGACTTCCATAGCTATTGAAGTGAATTGTGTAGTTTAGAGTAATACATTTTAAATCCTTCTGAAAGTCAAAAGCAGGCACACTTGGGGCCATAATCTGTAAAGATTTCTGCTGGAATCTAAAAATAAAGATTCAACATGTTCTTCCCATCTGACATCTGCACAGCAGTTCAGGACATGATCTGTAATTTTGTGTTGATATTTTTTCCTTGGTGTTAGCTGAGGGACGGAATTAAAATTGTATATGATCATGATGAACTGGAGAAACAGTCTGGAAAAAGTAAGTACAATTCAATACAGACAAGTGCAGGGTTCCAGCTTTAGCAATAGACAAAGTTAGTAAACACTTTCCTTACTTGACTTTATGTCTTTGATGTGTGTGACTTAATTTGACAGTTTTCCTCAGTTGTAGATAAAGGGTTAAATATATCTTTTTTCATTACTGACTAGAGAACTTTTATTTAACAAAAAGATTATTGGAGAGGATTTAGGACCATCAGTTCTTTCTGCACCAGTTGTAATGTATTTACATTGAATATAACACATCCCTAAATCATCATTAATATATATTTTTATTTATTTTACATATATAGTCAAGATCTCTTACCTTAAATGCATCAAAATATTATAAGAAGTTGTCATCTGATAAGAACAAAGATTTATAACAGCATTCATTTAGATCTAAAGCATGCTTGAGAAATAGTTATATGGACCTACTATTTTTTTTTCCTTTGCTTATCTCTTTTATGATTAATTTCTTCTGCTTTTTCTCAGTTCTTCAATATTGTACAGTTCATTCACCGAAGATGTGTGTTTTTACCTGTTTTACCATGCATGAATTCACATATTAACATCTGGCAAATTCTGCCAGATGTCCCTGAAATTGTTTTTAAGCTTCACTGGCGGAGATACTATCTCAGCTTCAGATACACAGGAGGTTTGTGATTGCTATGCTGTTCTGTCCTGCTGCTTCTATATTCTCCATGCGCAGGGTGATCTGTGGGGGAGCTGCCAAAGGAAGGGAAATGTCAGGGGTATTAATGTACTTGCTGCATCATAGAGAACAAACAACCCAACCTTCCCTCTCCTTTCTCCTTGTGAAACAGCTAGGAAGAAGTTCAAAACCTCTGGAACAGACCTTTCAACCTGTAGAACTTAAAAGTATTAAATATAGTGGGTTTTTACTGTGCCAGGAGTAGTGAAATGTGGTAACCTTTTGAATCAATTCATTTCCAGATCATAAAAAACCCTTTTCACAGTGGGGGGGCTACACTTCTACCTGTTAAGAGGGTGATCATCTTTTCTGCACCTCCTCCTGTTCCTGTCACCTCTGACAGCAACCCCTGTGTTCTCACTCTGCTCATGACTTGACATCCTTACTTTTTACTGTATCTGCTTAATTGTTCTGTCTAGTTCCTGCTTTTCTTCTCTACACCTTTTTTTTCCACACACAGTGCCATTTCGTCTTGTAATTCGCTAAATGATTATCAATAAGGTTCTATATTCTGTACATAAAAATAATATCAGGAAATTAGCTTGCTACTCAAACAGCCCCACTTGCCTGCAATGCCTGCTGAATCAGTCACTTCAAATAGTACTGGAAACATTGATTGCTGTGCTATTTCCAAATGAAATACAAATTTACATGCTTTATCTTCCCATGACAATGGTAGTCTTAAATTATATTTTTGAGCATACTTTATTTTACTGTAGTTTATTTTGGGTAAATGGCTTCCAGCCATAAATCACATCATTGTTCCTCCAGCCTGCCTCGTAAGGTAGAGTTGTAACTATTAGAAGATATAATGTCACTAAAATTAGAGGTGGAGAAAAACTGTTTTGCTGCAGTAGTGATGAGATAGTGGTCTTGTAGCTGAGGATATTCTGACAATACATTTTCATGCTTAGCGCTCAGAAATATGGTTATTCAGATCCTTACAATTAATCATCTGATAGAAATTACATGCAGAAGTAACCTGTTCCATGTGTAACAGACTGTGAAATGTTACCTCTTTGCTGCTAAAACAGGATCCAGAGTTAACATTTGGCATAAAGATGACAAAGCAAGTGGCTTTCAGTCAAAGGACACAGATAATTTTTGGCAGCAGGAGACTGATTCTGGATGATCATGTTAGGCTTATACCAGGAACTTACTTAAAAATTACTAGTCAGTCAAATAAGCAAATAAATAAAACAGATGTCATTATTAATTCAACTTCATATACTTGACTTCAGTTCTATAAAATATGAGATAGATTTAAAAATAAACCAATGCCATTGTGAAAGGCATATATGTGCCTTGCTGAAGAGAGGAAAATTGAGAAGGAATGTTTGTGTGGAATACCAACAGAAAGTAGAGTTATCACACAGAGTTAATCCCACTACACACATTTTACACAGCAGCAGTTCTGCGGGGATTCAAACAAACAAAAGTGACATCACTGCTTTTGTGATAAGTTTTCACGTCCCAAATATTTTTCTCAAGAAATTAAAGTAGCATCATTGTTTTTTAGAAGGCTGTGTGATCTTAATTACTGGTATAGTAATAAAGCCTGTAGTCTAGCCTTTCATAAGACCAAAAAAAAAAAAAAAAGAGAGAGAGTGGATACTTTGAGGAATGCAGCATAGTGTTATAAAGAACATAAAATACACACAACTTTAGATTTTGAAACCTCCATTTCAGTCTTCTTGGCAAATTGGGAAGGCTTATGTTTTTCCAAACTCCTGATTTGTGTATATTTAATAGCACACTACTATCAGAAGGCTGTCAAACCTAATGTTGTACTTATTCTTTTCCTGCCTTTGCAAGTGATAAATTTGGGATGGAGGAATGGGAAAGCAAGTGAATTGGTCTTTTTGCAATCTGAAAGAACGTTGCCTACTATCCATTTGAACCCTTTGAGGCAAAAATGTTCCCTTACCAGACAGAATCTGATCTCCATGGTCTATTGAGCATATAGATCCATCAAGCAATTTTTGTTTATTTATTGTGAAAGATACTAAATATTTCTTATTTAAGTCTGTACCCTAAATCTATATGCTGACTCTGGTATGCCTAGAATAGGTGTTATCCACGCAATACATTAGTACAAAGCAGACCACATAGCTTGTCAATCACACTGATATGCATGTTAATCACTACTTTCCTAGATTCCTTGTCATCCACAAGAAATGTCTTGATGGCATTGGGACAAGCGGCATCAACACCAGTACAACATCCAACTCAACATGCTGTCAAAAACCCTTCTCATCTTCCTGCAGCTCTTGCTCCAAACACTCCTTCCCCTTGCCCCCACACAACAAGATCCTGATGTGAGATCACAGGACAAGACCAGGCATCTGCGCATCAGGTCAAG
This sequence comes from Sclerurus mexicanus, assembly GCA_013396755.1. Classification (NCBI taxonomy): domain Eukaryota; kingdom Metazoa; phylum Chordata; class Aves; order Passeriformes; family Furnariidae; genus Sclerurus; species Sclerurus mexicanus. The sequence continues at coordinate 3,191,656 of VWZF01002957.1, read as the reverse complement.
AGGAGATGTAGGAGAGGCCTCAGGTATCAACAACCCTCCTGCGATAAATCCCCCTTTTTACAACTGATATTTTTGTGTGCCACGTTCATCACAGATGGATTAGCTGCTGTGACCAAACAGGCTCAAAGCATATCTGAACTGTGCCTGAGAGGTGGTCGGATCCATCAGGAAAGCAACTCCAGGCTACAGATCTTGCACTTCACTGCTCCAAGCAGAGGCCAAATGCAGCAGTTAATGGGATGGTACAGAGAGGGTGTTCCTGTCCCACTGGCACAGAGAAGAACAGAGACTGTGTTGCTTCCAGAGACTGACGTGTCACAGTGGCGCACAAGGCGCAGTTGCCTTCTGCTCTACAATGTTTTTTAAACACCCTTGTGATCATCCACTCCTCAGGACTCTTTCACATCTGTTGACTACTACATTTCCTCACCTTTCTTTCTCTAAAATAAGCCTTCAAGTCCCTCTGTAGGTTGGATCCTCTGGACAAAAAGTATCCAAGAGGTTTCACTTGAATATTTTTTCTTATTTAATCAATGCAACAGCATTAACTCAGTGAAGCATAATTTAATAATAACTTACATTATGTAGTGGTTTTGATCCAGCTGTCTGAAAACACTTTAAAACCTTAATGCATTGAATTTAACACTGTCCCTCTTGTGAAGTAGGTAGGTATTATAGCCTTAATTTTACAGATGACAAAACACAGGCACAAAGAATTTAAATGCCTTGCCCAAGGTCAAATGAGAGATTCCTGCTAGAACTAAGAAACTGTGAAGAGGAAGGAACACTGTGTTTCCATTAGCACTGCAGCAATCTATCCAGCTGCTAGATTTTTATGGAAGAAAATGTGTGCATCTACATACATTAACAAATGTATTTGTTTATATTCATATGTGTAACAAGACACTAGTATAAATGCCTTCATAATCAAAAACATACTTTTAAATTGAGACAGTGCATCAGAGGGAGGAGTGGATCAAAGATAACATTCTGACCAGCAAGTTTATTAATTTTGTCAATAATATAACCTAAGCATCTATAGCATTATTATTTGTTCTTGTTTCTTTAATACAGTTGTTTGTTTGGAGAAATAAATGCACTAAGTAAATAAGTGTGTGACCGTTGCCATGGCTGACACAGATTAATACAAGTCTGGACTACTGTCTCTAGAGATGAACACAAAAACCAGTTCTTGGTCATTCCTGCAGTGGTGTTAAAGGAAAAACAGACCATAGGAAGTTAGAAATTTGAGACAAAAGCTTGATTACAGAAGACTCTCATAACTTTTGGGGATTTGCCCTAAGGAAGAAGGTCTGAAGTTCTGTTAGGGGCTGTTTTGCAAGGACAGGTTGCTCTGAAACGTGCCTGGGTAGGTCTGGAAATGTTAGCCAGAGTAGAGGATGTGTAAATTCATTTTTTTTCTTCTTAACTTTCTGATACATCATGCCAGTCAAGGAAGAGCCATGCCATGAATCTTATGATTTTCTTTGTGGCTCTGGAAAAGCACTCTCTTCTCTTCAGCTGTTCTGTTGCATGAATGCATGTATTCTGAAAGCACTTGCATATTTTTAATTTCCTTCCCTCCTTTTCTTGTAATCAGTTTCTGCCAGCTACTTCCAGAAGTGTATATTGGCTTGTTGTCAGTTTGCCCAGCTTAATCTATAAATACATACAAATGCTTTTATCTCTACTTTCTTTCCCTTCCCACTTAATTCTTCTGAGATTCTCTGCATCTACAGCTCTGTTCCCAAGCTTGGAATAGATACATGCACTTATCCTGTACATCTTTTGCAAATTCTATGTCTTTCAAGCAGTGCCTGTTGCATTCATTTACCCCTGTAGAGAGGTTTATGCTCCTTTCTAGGGATCCTAACAAAACCTTTTGTCAAGTAAAAAAGTCCCACTAGATTGATTTTCCCTTATTCTCTGTAGAGACCAGAACAACATAATACTTAAATAGAAAATATGCTCTGCTGCATATACAGCAATGACAGTTCTTGCTTTCCAGCTGTGAGCAGTGAACTCCCAGCTCCTCAAACCAAAAGACAGAAGCTGTAGAGAAGCAATGATCCCAAGTGAGGACGTAGGGTAAATTTCTAGTTATCATTCATTCTTTTGCATATTTTCTCATACCTGTTCCCATTTGTTACTCTACCATACAATGCTCCACAAATGTCATTTTTCGTCTGTTCCTGAGTCACATAAAAAGACCACAGGCTAGGCCCTCCGTCCCTGAACCTTTCTTCCTTCCTTCCCATCCCCTAATCCCTGGCAGAACAGGAGAAACAGTAGACTTCCCTTCTCTGTCCATGTAGCTCATGAATACTCTGTCCCAAACAAACCTTTTTTAAGAGATTGCTTTGTACTGCTGCTGAACAGCATTTCACAGAGCCTTGGACTTAGGATAGCACACGTCCTTGTGGTGGTATTGATGAATGGGTAGTGCAAAACTCTGGTTCAAACAGAGGAAGACAAAACCTCCTGAAACCAGTGAAAAATTAAAAAGAAGTCATCTGTGCCTTGCCTCTGGCCTTAGTGTTTGGTTCCTACTGAAGGCTGATGTTTTATGTAGACTGAGGAGTGACATCAGTGTGATTTGGTGTGCTAGTGGATGATGGAGGAACTGAAGCCCCAAGCCCAAGGTGTTGGGTTTTTCTTTGGTGTGAAACAGCAAAGTATTTCTTATTACCTGATCTGCATAGATTTGCCTTATCTATATCAATATTTACATAAAGATCTAGACAACAAAGGATGCTTCTCTTCCTCAAGAACTAGCTTTCGGCATGGAAAGTCAGGGAAAGTGTTATCTATATGAAAGATACAGAGGTTTGCCAGACAGAAGGTCTGAGTGTTTCTTTACCCATGATGGGTGGAGAGTAGATATGGCAGCCAGAGGTTTATGCAAAGGCATTTGGTACATTGCTCTCAGGAACTTTTTTTTAATTTATAATGCACTTAATGGTCTATTGTCTTCTCACTAGTATATTGATACATCAGAAAATGTAATAATAGTATGGTGTATAAACCATGTATGATGCACAATATTGTAGCATTTATTATAAATAAAATAATAGTAACATAGAAAAATAGTGTCAGAGATGGTTTCAGACATTTAAGCAACTCATTTAGAGTGTTTATTCTTCTGGATGTGTATGTGAGCACAGAAGGATGGCTCAAAGGTAGTTACAATTCTATTCTTGGCCAGAAATAGGTTTACTCTTTTACTTTTCATGCTGTATTTTGAAGCAGATACAGTGTCCAAAATGTTGTAGTTTTAAAGACAGGTATTAGAAAGCCAAAGCAGGAGTTTATTTACCACTAAGGGGAAACCTCTGGTTTCTCAGTCACTCAGGGGACACTGATGGATGGAAGTGTGATGGGAAAGACAGGGATAATCCATTGCTTATCAGGAAGGATGTATTGTCAAGACCAAAACCTGGATCTTTTGGCATCAGAAGTATAAGCTCACTGAGTTGCTAGAAGAACAATTACATCAGCAAGTTGCAGTGCTGGGTTCTTGCAACAATTCATCTGCCAGCAATAGAAGACCTTCTCCATTATCTTTCTATTTTAGGAATGTCCAGGATGCGTTTTTGTTTGTTTGTTTTTGTTGTTGTGGGTTTTTTTTGTTTCTTTGTTTATTTGGGTTTTTTTTGAGAATGTAGGTTTTAATTTTGATCTGAGAATATTTTCTGAGTGGTTTCAAAATTGAAGTCTTTTCAGTCAAGCTCTGTGCCAAAGGGAAATCTTTTCTCCAGTTGCTCTCTGCTGTTTTGGCAGCAAATTCAGTGCAAAAAGGTATACTGTGGGCAGCAGTTGTCCTTTCCACAGGCTGCTGTTCAGTAGTTGTTTGCTGGCTGCTGCCTGGGTTGCAGAGATCTAAGCCCAGACACACAGATGATATGGAACTAGAGCTGTTTTTCAACATTTTTCTCAGCCTGCTATTTTGGTTTAATGCAACCAAGAAAGATGAATTCTTTTAAAGTAGAAATGATAATAAAACTTAGATCAAGAGTTTTAGTAGAAAATGGAAGAGTGGCTTAGACAGACATTGTAGCATAATGAGACCTCACAGATTTCATTACATCCTATGCTCTGTTCTTAAGGTGTAAGTTATTAAACAACAATAACAATCTTTGTGCCTTTCCCCCCCCAGATTTAACTGTTAAAAATAATTTCATTATATGTTACCAGATTAAGGCATAATTCATATTTGCTTAGTCTTTTAAAAGTCCATGTATGCATTTGCTTTCAATATCTAGGATTTAAAACACAAAGTTTTAAATTTGCTTGGGAAATAAGAAATGCAAAACAATATGCAATGTTTGACAATTAGGAGAATAGGGTCAGAAAATCAAACAATAATATTTTCAAAGGCAATAAAAAACGTGATCCAAAATACTTTTCTCTTCTTGTAAAGACTGATGATCCTGGGTAGGAGACCATTTCAAAAGAATCTTTGTATGAAGGAATTTGTTCCACATAACCATATTTTACTTTTCCCCTGACAAGTTCTTTGAAGATGACTATTTTAATGGCTGTTGAAAATCTGTTGAAGATCTGGAAGATAATCAGCATTAGCAAACTTGCCTCCTCTGTATTTTTGTAGGATTGTCAAATACAATCCTAATTTGCCACAGGCATTGTATATTTATTAAAAATGACATTTTCCATTTTCCTCCAAGCAGATGTCTCACATGTGCAAAAAAAAAGCTAAGTTAGAGAACAAAAACTGTATGCATTGCCTTAATACTCCACAACTGCAATATTTCTGAATTTTCTAAAAGTGAAGATGTAAAAACAGACTCTTCCAATTCATACTTGTGTGGCAAAAGTTTTTAACTGAAGTAACATGAACTGCCTGCATAATTCTTGCATAATTTTCAGATTGAGTACTTCATCTGTGCATGTATGTGGAGGCATATACATATGTGTATACGCACACATATATATGCTTACAAACTTCCCACATACTTGACAGTAATTTTCTTCCTCAAAAGCCACATTTGCTAATTATAGAATGGGTTAAGTTTATGTTGTAGCCTCTTTATGTCTTTTATTATTAAAACAAGACATAATTTATTTTAAGCTTGATAATTTTATCCTGGACATTTGCTTTATGAATTTAATTTAATACAGATATGCTTTTTTGAGCTATGCTACCCAAAGTCTTATGCATGCACCAGAGGAATTAGTGAGATTAGTCTGCGAGCACTCTGCAGAACCATAATTTGGGTCACAATGCCTTATAAAGTCAGCAGTAGTAAGAACTTTTAGAATGAATTTAAGCTGATGCATCATTCCAACAAGCAAAACTTTTTGGACTTTGACTCAGTAAGTATTGCCAGCAGATTATGAATGGGTAACAACATTTTTTGGAAAATCCATTCATCTGCCTGGTATGAGTTGCCAAAAGTGCATATAGTCAGATTAGCCTCTTAGATGGATGGCTAAGTGTAAACAAAGGGCTTAATGCTAGTCTATAGGTCATGCATCAGTGCTAAGAGGTTCAAGTACAACACCTTAATTTCTTTGCCTCTCCTAACTAATCTGATGTTGTAGCACATCAGATGTATGTGTGTCTGAAGAATATTAGGAGTGTTGATAATTAGTTTTTTCTTTCGATGTCTTGAAGTGAATAGGCATCAAAATTGATCAGAATCTTTAATTTCATGGTAAAACTGTGAGTAGTGCATAAGCACTTTGCAGCATCAAGAACTCACTGTTTTGGTTTTCATACATTCATTTGAAATGCTTTATTTACTTCAAAAGGATTAATCTTAATAGCTTTAAAAATGAAAGCCTAAAACTAGCCAGAATTGTTGGCTTAGGACCTACAACAGGGAATTAGTGGCTTCCCACTCACCACTAATGAGTGGATTTTTTTTAAGCTCTGTTTATTTATGAACACTGTTGAATACAAATTCTTTCTAAACAAGTCATTTTAGGGAACCTGCTCTGCTTGACTTCAAAAAATTTTCAGCAACCATATTAACAAAATGCTGTTTGCCCAAGTGGCCATATAATTCCATCTTGTGTTAAAAAAAAACCAAAACCAAAACAAAACAAAAAACCCAGCATGCTTAAAGAAGAAAAAAAAATCTAGATTATTAGTAACTATAGACTTCTGAAAAGTTACCTCCTTTTCTTAGCATCAGATACTTTTTGGGCAACCTAAGATACAAGTACATAGTATCATGCACTTTAATTATGTGTACAATATACTACATAAATATTCCAGAAAATTCATGTAAATTCATTTAGTAAAGTGATTTGCTGATACAGAAGACTACATGCCTTAAGAATATTGGGAAGGGGAAAGATTCAGTTTTTGGCATAGCATAAATGTTCCTCTGCAAAAGCTTTTTCTATTACACCTGTGTTATTCCTCTCTGTTCCTATTTGAACAGAATAAAACCAACAGATCCTATATTTTAATATATAAGGACAGAAGTATACTTTTTTGTTTCTTGGCTTTTGGGAACTGACTAGTAGTACTTTTACTGTAAGGTTTTCTTCCAAATTTCCTATTTCGAATCCACAATGTGTAAGGTAGTTTTTTGTTGTTCTTCTTCTACAAGCTCAGGTTTTAATTTTTTTTTTTGTGTGTGTGTGTGTCACTGTTACAAATGTAATGTTTTCACCTTATCAAGTTTGTGCTTTTTTGCTCTTCCTGTTTTTCTGCTTTTACGTTTTTGATCATGATGTTCTTTTCTACCATTTTTTCTTGTGGTGTAACATTGGAGTATACTATTTCTGGGGTGCAGCATGCTAAGATGAGCATTTTTGGGTAGCTGTGGTGGCATGGATGCTCCCAACTAAAGCGGGAGTCCAAGCAGCCACAGGTGACCTTGGAGCAAGTGCAGGTGACCCTAGTGAAGCCAACCCCAGAGCAGCCAGCCACTGTGCTTGCCCCTTTTGTGGCTGCGCTTTGGTGCTGGGCTGGGATTCTTAACTAAGGGCTTGCCGGTATCTTCTTTCTTTACATACCTAATAATCCTGAAAAACAAATTACTTTTCACTGGGAAGCAGAACCGCACAGCTTTGGCCATCTGCTGCTGCTTAGCAGGAGAGCGATTCTGGTCCTGGAACTGCGTACCAGAAAGGTCAACTAGTTTTAGTTGCTCAAATTACTCCATTGACAGATTGACCTGTAATTGTCCTCTTCTACTGTAACAAATTAAAACTCACTTAGAGTGGGTAATGATTTGCTCCATTATGTAAGATGAAGGTGGGATAATATACTGCATTTCTGTTCTGTTCTAGACTTGCCCGTCAGATTAATTTTGGGGGAAAAAAATTACACTGTGATAAAATGTAGCATTAAGTGGATTGTAGTCCACGTCCTGCGTCATCCAAGTGGATGTCTCATTTTGAATTTCTGAAGTGATATGTGCAATATAAAAGTGTTCTCATTGGTGTTTTTGTTTAAATATATATATATGCACACACGGAAGAGCTGATCCTTGTTCGTCACTGGCAATGGTGTATCTTGGAGCAATAACCTCCATATCATTACAGAAGATATTTAGAATAATTATATATATAACATATTAGTAATGTATTATATATTTACTATATAAATATTTTAAAAAAAAATTAATTAGTGCATGCTACCAAAAGTATTGAAAGGCGTTGCTGCCTGACAAGGAACGTCAAGCTTGTCATTGAAATAATTTTGATTAAAATTACAATATTTGAAAAATAAATATATAGAAATGTATGGAAAAGGAGCCATTTACATGCAACATGCAATTGTGTAAGTATCTGCAAACGTAGCACTGATTTTTTTTTTCCTTATTTGTCCCTTGGCAGCTTCCAGCTGAACTGCTCTGCATCAGGCTCCATCATTACATCTCTCAGCTTCAGTGCAACATGGTTTTAGAACTTTCTGTAATTTCAGCAGTGAAGCAGAGCAAGCACTTTACTGGCCAAATAACAATTAAAAAAACTCCCCAAAATTTAATTGAGCTATTTTCTGTATCCATGGTAATGATGCTCAGTAGGGCAGGAAGTCTCTATTGCATCATCATTACCAACAGCTTGCAACTACTTAGCAGTTGTGAGTCGCCTGATACACAGAGTCAGCTCCATCCCCTAGCATCACTTTTTGCTAAGTTTGACTCTCTTCTCATACAATAGTTGGCTCTCTCAAAATTTCTGTTCTGGAATTCAAATGCTGTGGTGCTGGAAAGAAAAAAGAAAAGTACAGAAATTATAGAAAAAAGTGTCCCATTGGGTGTGGATATGGTTCCTTCAGATCCCTTGAAATGGTGACCTTTCTGGATCTCCCAAGATGAGATTCTTTCCTTCTCCCCCTAAAAAAAGTATATTCATGTGTATTATCAACACTCCTTTAAATGTACTTCAACATGAAAGCCCATAGATAGCCTGGCCCTTCAAGTAGTTCACAGAGAGGCTGTGTTAGCTGGAAAAGAACCAGGAAGTTCAGGAGGAGTGGGGGAGATAACAGTATTAGTGAGACAGTTTTGAAATATGCTTTCTTCAACCTTTTGTACTTCTAGTATGAAGGCTTTTGCTGTGTACTTAGGATTATTTTTGTTGTTTGTTTTAGGAGTAGCACGTTGGTAATATATGTGAAAACTTTGGACCTTTTCCTTGCTTTTCCAGGGACAGTGCACTTGCTTCTTAATTTTATCTAGCCTTTTTTATAAACAGCAGATGTATACTGTCTGGATTTATACTTGCTCTGTTGTTTTGTTTTGGTTTAAAATCTGAGTATCATATAGATGGCAAAGCCATGATGCATCTGGAATGAAATGTAATTCCTCTCTCCTCCACACACATACCTTTAAAAAGAATGAACATTGAAGCAGCTGAAGGTAGAAAGCACAAATAAGAACTGACTTTAATTGTGTGAGTAGACCCACTTATATAAATCTCTGAATCAGTCTTCACAAAAAGTACTACCATTGAAAGCTATAAATATTTTTTAATTCTTTCTGAATGAGGATCAGTGTGAGGAGGTGTCTAACTCCAGTTTCAGTTCAGAATAGTTTCATTCCATTTTAATTTTAGACAGAGTTACTAGATATTGGTTACATTTCAAAATATATTTTTAGGGTTGGTCAAAGGTAAGGTACATTTGTATGTCAGGTGTAACTGCTAGTCAAGCTCTGTAAGCACCTTTTACGGATTTAAATATTTTTTTGGGTCCCTTCCTACCTTGTGCCCTTAGGCCAAAAAGTCATCTAGTCTAACTTCCTGCTCCAAGTGGTTCCTGCCCACACTGGAGGGTCAGCCATGGCTCAGTTGGCCAAACCTCAGACACCTCCAGGGTGCAGACTTCAGCCTCCCTGGGCCACGTGCCCCAGTGCTGCTCTAGTAAAAATGTTGTTCTTGGTGTCCTGACCAATCTACCAGTATTAGCTATTTTATTGTCCGCTGTTATGTCCCCCTGCCAGGACTTCTGTCTTTGTAGCCCCTTTTCAAGTACTGTTATATTGTCACTCAGCCAAGCTCAACAAGTCCATCTCCCTCAGTCTCTCCATGTTGGGCTGTGTGCTCCAGGCTTCTGACCAACCTGATAACTGGACTTTTGCTGGAGAACCAAAGCTAGATAGACTATTCAAGATACAGTGTGAAATAGAAGAGAATAATATCTTCCCTCTTATAATCTAATTATACTTAGTTATATTACACGCTAATTGCATCATGTCATAGTGTTTGAGAAATGCTTGAGAAATATGGTAAGATAATTTTCTAAAATAATGCTGTTCTTGCAAGTTCCACAAAAAATAGGGTATACTTTCAAGGTGTCTTGCCAACATAAACAGTACTATGTGAAGCTGAGAAATCAATTCATGAGCCTTCTTTATTGTCCTGCTAAGAAATGACTTTAAGATGCAAGGCCTATTTTTCTCAAACTTAAGATGAAGTTCACACTTGATTAAGCTGCATAAGCGAGGTAACATGGAGGAGGATTGTGGGCTAGTTTCATCTTTGCTTTCTGGCAGTGTACTCAAAAGACCAGTATCAGCCACGTGCACATCTCCTGCATTGCTGTTTGAAGGGAGGACAGCACAAGAGAGATCTATGAGTGTAGAGTGCCTTCCATCTCTCGCCAAACAGACGTTGTTAGTCTTCACAAAGGTATTGAAGATGATATGAGTGATTTGCTTTACTTCTACTTTTGACATCCATTTTTAGTTTTCTAATTAAATGGGAATATAATTTAAAAAATGTATTTTTAAAGCAGATATTAATTACTCAAAAAATAGAAACCAGGGAGCTGATCTTAATTCTATACAGTACATATAATTTTTAAATACTAAGAAAACATCCTATCACAAACTTTATAAGTTGTGTGTAAGCTTCTATATATAATTTGCACTTGAGCATAATCTCTTCTGTAGTTGCATTTAACGTCTTATTTTCTTTGTAGTCCCTGGTCCAGTTTGACATTTGCAACAGCTCTAATTTTAATAAAAATGTGGAAACATATTTCCTGTTTTGATTGTTTTTTCTTTCAATTCAACTTTAAAGGATATTGGTTTCCTTTAGAAATGCATTTCTTGTGAGCAACCATATCAGAACTGGAGTTTAATGAAATACAACTTGACATAAAGACCATAAAGGCCAAATATGCTTGTAATTACAAAACAGTTTAGCATTTGGTGTTCAAAATGCCGCTTTTTATTACCGTAGCAAGAAGGCACCTGAAAAGAGTAGGTTTCCATGCGGTGTAGCCTTAGGACTAAAAATTTAGGACTGTTCTTATCCCAGAAATCTTGTTCTCTTGGTACGAGATGTATGATAGCAGTGGCATGCAGCCAGTGTGGTACAAAAGCACATGCAATTAGTGTAAGAAGACAAGTTAAACAGATTGACAGGTGCATAAGGATTTGGAAGTGTCCTGTTGGGATAGATTTAAAAGAAGTATTTGAAAGAGCATATTTTTGTGCACAGACATTTTTCTGTAACAATGTGTGGATGTATGAAGTGTTTCGTAAGGAAGGTGACAATTGGGCATAAAAAGCTGCTGTTGCTGACAGGCAGAAGACAAGACGATGCATTGACTGTGTACTGCATTATTTGGGGAGTTATAAACAGGACCTAGCCATAATAATATAAAAATATAATAACATACTTGATGAGAGGAGGATGGAAGGAAAAATTATACTTAAGACTTTTTTTTACCCTTCTGGATTTGAAGCAAAAAATTAAAAATTCCACTATTACAGGCAAAAATCTCCCCCTATACACATAAAAAACGTAATTGTCTGGAATAATTTTTTTTTTACATTATTGAAATTTTATTTAACTGTGTGACAGAATATTTTAGTCAATCTCATAATCTGCAAAAATCAGTGTGACATAAAATCTTACATACAGAAAAAAATAACTGAACGGCCCAGCATGATCAAGGGTTTGCTGAAAAAGAAGACTGAGTTTAGAGTAGTAATGAGTAGAATAAACTGTATGGTAAGGAAAGACCAGAAATAAGAAAATTAAGAGTTGGAGAAGAAGAGGTGAAGGGATAAGTTAAGGGAATTTCTGGATTGGGTGGATGAGGTGGAAGGGTCCAGAAAGAAAAACAACCATCTCAGTTGCACTGACAAGCTGAAAAAGTAGTATGCAAGACAGGGATGGAATAAAACCTGCTGGGAGGCACGGCTGATGGCATATTTTGTTTAGAGTGCTGGAGTGGTTGTTTTGTTTATTTTAGTTATTTTTTTACCTCCTTCCTTAAATTAGAAGGACTTCTTTGGGTGGGACATAGATGGAAATGGGAGGCTGGTCTTCTTGGAGTAGGTGAACAGAGGTCTGCCCAGAGGGAAAGTGACAGCAAGAGGCAGGGAGCCTGTGGAGCTGCAAGAGCGTTGGAGAGATGGTGGGGGAGAGTAGAGACCTATGCACTAGAGACACAAACGACAGAAAAAATTTCTCATAGGGAGAGGAGGCTGGGCACAGTTTCTGCAACTCAGATAGTTACTCAGTTGGCCAAAACTGGGCTATGAAGCAAGGAGCTGTCACAACATTTGCTGTTGTGAGAATAATAAGTTTGAAGCAGACCCAGAAGTCATCTCTCTCAATTATCTTGATGATTCCAATGATTGAGGGCATCTGTGTCAGGCTGCCATTACTTTCCTGAATGTAACTCTACAATCAGTATGTTGTATTAACACTTCCAATGCCATGAAAATAAAATAATTTAAATATGTAGTCAGAAAGTTGTGTCTATCATCCCTTTCTCTGTCATATAAAAATATTAAATTTTTGAATGCTTCATACAGATTCTACCTGGGATGTAGCAGTTCCTGTAGCTTTCAGGCTAATCTTTGCCTTGCCATGCTCCAAAAGACAGACAGTGCAGCCCAACTGGATGAATTTGAATATACTAACAATTAATACTGAAAAAGTATCTCCAGATTCAAAGTTCTGATGTTTCCAATACAATATTGACTACTGATATTTAAAAATGTTTTCTTTGTGAGGTTTTTTGTTTGTTTGTTTGGGGTTTTTGTTTTGGTTTGGTTTTTAAAATATTGCTTTTTCAATTTATTCCATGAATTCCCCATTTGTTAAAGGGCCTTCTGTTTTTTGATTGACTGCTTTCAGTGGCCATGAAAAGTAGCTAGGAAAACTCTAGCTGTTGGGGAAAACAAGTGACAAAAAAAATGAATACTGAAGACAGTCTTCAGGTCATTTTTCCAGGTTACAGTTTTTTGGAAGAAATGGAATCTTCATTGGAAACCTGAGATGGGAAGTTCTTTTGCAATAATAGTCACACTACCATTGTCATGGCTCTTTTTGCGATAAGGCACAACACCAATGCTTTCTCCACAGCCTCAGACACCCTGGTGGAGTTTGTGTAATGCTGTAAAGGAGGGTAACAGCTTTTCGGTTTAAGAAGCAAATCACATCTCTTAGAAAAAAAACACATTACAAAGCATGCTCACAGGCTGTGTGTTAAACGCTAACGAGTGTGTTTGTTTTGTGCTCAGAGCACTGGCACTGCATTCGCACAGATGGGATAGCCTAGTAAAGTACATGGAGCCCTTTGCCCAACTCTCCTTCCACCAGAAACCACAGCACCAGGGGACTGAGAAGATCGTGCACTCAGTCCCACCCCCACCTTAAAATGGCATGGTTTCAGTGCTGCTTCATGCATAGAAAGGTGTTTTAATGCACATAATCAACCTGACTTTGGCTATCTAGAATTTTTCTATTAATGAGATTGAAAGTCTAGTAAGATTTTACATGGTTTTGAAACTTGTGGTATATTGTCATCTTTCAATTGGAAATGAAGCAAAGTCAATCTCAAGCTACATTTGTCATGGAAAGTATCATGACTGCTGCCTAATAGAGGTTATCAACTAGAACAGGATGGCACAGTTCTTAACAAGCTGCTGGTGTTTACCAAGGTGGATTGCTGTTTTGGTTTGGGATTTTTTTTGCCCATTTTTTGTTTTTCCCCAAAGCAAAGCAAGTGTTTATTTATAAATGTTTACCTTCTAGGATAATGCGATGTTTATATTCTTGGAGTGCAGAACACTGCTATGCTGCCTGTTGTTTTCATCCTTATCATTTCAGTATCTTTTTGAAAGTATATGAATATACATATCATGCAAATTAGGGTTTATAAGTCAATAAATAATTGTATTTGCATTATTGCTTATGTAAATTTTGAGGTCAAGTTACAGTCATTTAAAATAGTCTAATAAGGATTTCTTTTTAGCTTGACAAAAATAACTCATCTTTGGAAGCAACTACTGTCATGCAAGCCACTCAACTATTTTGGGTGACTTATTTTTGCTTTGCAACACTATTTGCTATATCCAGTGTGGCTAATCTGTGCAAATGCAATGGGAAAACAGTTTGCTTGCTGGTAATCCTATTGTTCAGTAGGCCAGACCTTGTATGACATCTCTGTAACTCTGCTTGTACAGTGTCTGGATTAAGCAGCAATTCCCTTACTAGCAGAAGCAAACATGAAGTGTATGTTACATGGGAAATGAATTCAACTTGCATGAGCTTCTTGCTCCTTGGGGTGGAGCTGTAAAACAAAGAAAAAAAAGTAATTCTACAGATAAAGATCTGGACATCAGTTTCAGAGTTATGAAATTAAAATCTTCCAGAATTTGTAGAGGGAGAACAATAAGTGGGGTAATAGTTCAAAGTCAGTACTAGAGGCATATCCAGGTCTATGCCTTTATTAAGGACTTATGTCTGCTGTATATAGAAACATTTATGATCTCCTGCTGTGATGTAGGTGTCCGTCATAAAAAACCTGGATACATTAGGCAAAGGCTTGAAATGATTTGCTTGAAAATATAATTTGGAGATCATCCCTGCAGAAATATTACAGGAACCGTGTCTTTGGAAGAAGAAATCAGACCAAATGGATAGCCTGGGGGAAGCAGAAGCTTTAAAATAAGATCATACGATCTTCAAGATGGAGTGAGCAGTGTAATAACTTTCACAGAAACACAGGTAAATTCATAGCTACTGACTCACTGATTTTTCAGTGCATATTAAATTCATAATTGAAAATTTGTAAGAAGCTAACAGTCACACAAGCAAGAGACTCAGTATTAGGTATTTCCCTTCAGAATGCTTTCAAACACCAGTTTACTATGAAAAAAATAACTTTTTTTACCTTCTGCATGCCTTTTGGCTTATACACCTAGCTTTGAAGGACATTTTGCTTTCTTCCTAGTGCTGTAATAGTGCCAATGGCAATTCAGTTGTATGAGGCCTCAGGGGGGTTAGGTACAAACATAGATGACACTATAATGTTTGGCTGAGGAAGTTCTTGACTGTAACCTGATAGTATAATGAACAACAGAAGGTGTCAAGTATTATTACAGTTAATGGGCCTCAGTTTTCTTGTCATGAACTTGAACACATCTAATCCTCTTCACCATGACAAGGCAGAAATAACTGTCAGGACTGCCAAAAACCTGGGCTTCAGGTTTTATTGTTTTTCCCTCCCCCTCCCTCACCCCCCCCATCTCCAGATGGAGAGAGATAGGTAAGTGGGAGCATATCAGAATAACAAAGCATGTAGAAAGAATTACTAGACTAGAGAAAAACACCAGCAGAAGGCAAAGGCAGCCTTCCAGTACAGCTCATGTCACACCATGTATAGACTATCTTGTTTATAGCAAATGAGGCTTTGAAGCCAGCAGCGGCTGAAAATGTGACTGCAAGCATCAAGCCAGTGGTAGCTAACCAAATATTACTATGCAGAGACAGACAGATTCCTGGGACTTCCAATATTCTTGCTAACCAAGGACACAAACTGGCATCTAAAACTGGAGGTAAGACATGAAGGGCACAAGAAGACATGCATGCAAGAGTGGTTTCTAGCAACAAAGAACAAGTGACAGATTCAGATGTACAGGTGACTGGTTCAGCAGCTACCTAGCAATATGGGTTGAGACAAGGTGACCAAGTAATGTAATAAAATCTTTGAGGACAACTTCCCAAGACAGATGTAGTCAGAAAATGATTACGAAAATATCAAAATCACATAAAGAGCTGAATAAAACAAACTGAAACCCCTTTGTTTATAAATGAAAAAAATTCATTGTATTCCAGTAAAAGCAGTGTGAAAAATAATAAATATGTCTTTTATGAAAGCGATTAATGTAAAGGACAGAAGTGCACTAGCATTAAATAATGCTTTGCTCTTCATTAGTCTGAGTGGTTTATGCAACCAGTATTTACCATTTCTTTTTATCTGAATAAAAAGGGAATTAATAGATTGGAAATAGAAGGGAGAAAGATAACACATCATCATATACTTTTACAAGCTTCAAATAACTACTTGAACGGAAAAGAATTCCTCTGAAAATTTTACTTTCAGCATGCTGCCAGAAGTAGGCTCAGTTTTACTACTGTAGCTCCTTATTGTGTGTGGCCAGAGGTACTGGCCAGCACTTAATGATAGTGACAAGAGATTTATAGCTAAGACATAAATACAGTGAGTAATAGCAAGGTTATATATAATGGAAGTGCAAATCATGTTCCTCTACAACCATAATTCTGAAAGAATAAACACTAAACTGTTTTCCTTAGGGAGCAATGGCCTGGTTGTGAGGATAGTTCCTTACTGTAAGACTTGAGGCTTGGCAAAATAATGCATGAAAAATGAAAATCAAAGCATGGATGTATCTTTAAGGTAATCATGAAATGAAGAACACTAGCCAGAAAAAATCTTTGGTGAATTGTAAAATGGTCTAAAAACCCCTATAGACACTACATCCAACTAATACACTGTTTTTTAATCCTTGTAGAGAATCATCACAGGAGCTCCCTCAGTGAGCAGCTATCTAGGAAAGACTAGCTTTGTCACTGCTGTATCTTGAACACAAGGTTTTGTGGCTCTTGAATTGTTGAAGCTCACAACTTTGAGGTTGTCCAAGCACAATTTTTATGTTGAAGCAAAGCCATGCACCTGGAAGCTGGCACAGATCCTGTTGTTACCAGCAGATCCTAGATGCTGCAGGAAAGTGGCCAACAGAGCTATGCAAGCTCCTGCTGCATGGCTCCCCCCAGTTCAGACCACTGCTATTCTGCAGCAAAATGGGAAGTTGTCCACAGGCAGGAAATATAAATTACTTCCAAGAGCTTGAATTAACTCTTTGCAATTTGCTTCCTTGTTGAAAGAAAAGGTCACATGGCAGGTGACAGAAAGATAGACAGCCAAAATCTCTGCAGTGCTGATACCCACAAAGCAGCAGGGTTGGTTGTGCCAGGTCCTTCACCCCTCAGCCAGATCTGCTTCAGAGAGACGACATCTGTAGAGCTTTCCCACTCATCAAGCTCTTTATTAACTGAATTCAACCTGAGCTTGTAAATAGTTTACTATTTTGTTTAAAAATAAAATAATAAAAAAAACCCACCCCTACAAAATAAACAGCTATCTTGCCTAGCCTTAGTCACAGCTGAACAGCTGCGAAGAAGCATTTCTGCTAATGCAGTGCCAGTCACGGCAGAGGAACACAGCTTTTCACAGGTGGCTCTCATTTTCTGGGTTGCTGACTTGCGACCTCAGTGTTTGATTTGCAGAAGCACTGAGTACTTGCAGCTGCAGCTGAAGTTAATAGTAGCTGGGCTTTGAACATGGAAGAGCACCATGAAACGAGTCTTCTGAAAAAGCAGTTTTCAGCACTTCCAGACTGAGTATCCAAAATTAGTAGTAAGTGTGTGGTGGTGTGTTTCCCCCCCACCAATGTCTCTCTCTAGGCCCTGTTTTATATTTTTTTTCTTGCTGTAGGTATGCTGTGAAAACAAATGTATTTAAAATATATTATGTATGTAGATGCTGTAGAACTTACTGAGGAATCACAGAAGGAGAATTCATGGAAGTAGAATATGGTAGTGCTTGTGTCCTGATTTAAGTGGGACAGAACAAGGAGTAACTATAATCTTTTCTTCACTCTGTCTTGCTCTCAGAATCACATGAAATGGTTATTGCATGGTTTAAATGCATACTGGAAACTGTAAGGCCAGGTACAGTCTCTCCATGTTGTGTAACTTGCTTCACTTGTATTACTACTGCTTTAGTGGGTAAATCAGAAGGGATGAATCTTGAAGGAAAGAACCCCAAAATGCAAAGAGAAGTCCTGTACTTTTGTGGGCCATAATGTAGTTTGTAAGTGTACACAGAATATTATGAGCAATTAGTTCTCATGCAAGGGGCCTGTGGCAGCACTGGGCTAGCAGGAGAGTCAAAGACTGGGCTTCAAAAATCAGTGGTAGCTTATAAATAATAGTACATGTAGTAAGTAGTACTGTAGTAAATAGTAAGTGTATAAAAAATGGCACAGTGGTTATCCCTAGCTTCTGTAGTTACTGATGTTTTTGCTTTATTATCAGTACGGTGTAGGGACTGCATCACAGAATCATTGATGTAGTAGCCTAATAAGGTCACCTCCAGTAAGAGGAGGAGAAACCAACTGTGTTCCTGAACTGCTGGGTTTCTCTATTTCTTAAAATGTTAGAGGAGAAACAGTGACCTGGGAAAGGATAAGGAATCCTTGAAGTTTTGCACTTTCTTTCTTCTGCGTAGCTGAGGCTGATGTAAGAAATGCTGTAGCTGATTCTGATTAGCATCCATGTATCTAATTGCAGTCTGCCTGTTTATGATTGATTGTGCTTAGGCTTTTCTGGCATTTTTGCATTGCAATTAGTTTAGAAGTTGGAAGGTGAGTTTTGATGTATTTGCTTGTACTGATCTAAGATTTCCCCTGGCTGTTGGAAATTACCATCTTCATTACAGTCAGAAGAGTAAGGCAAATACCTGCACTTCAGCCTCTCCATTTCTTAACCCGTGTGGACTGAAGAGCTGTTGAGAGTGAGTTTCTGGCAGGAAGCCAGACTGTCAGTAGGAAAAGCTGAAGTTCAAGTTCATGTCTTGCTCCTTTGGGCCTTTGCTAAGGGCTACCTAGGGGCAGAGCAACCATGCTTTGTTCTTGTGCTAGTACACAAGTGTCAGACTCCAGTGCAAGCTTTCAAAGCTATTGCCCACTCTCCCCTCCGTGCTTACAAAGCTTTATAACTATGCTGAGAAGGACTTGGGGCTGCTGGTGGATGAAAAGCTGGACATGAGCTGATAGTGTGCAATTACAGCCCAGAAAGCCACTTGTGTCCTGGGCTGCATCAAAAGCCAGCAGGTTGAGGAAGGTGATTCTGCCCTTCTCTTCTGCTCTCCTGAGATCCCACATGAAATACTGTATTCAGCTCTGGGTGCCCCAGCACAGGAAGGACATTGACCTGTTGAAGTGAGTTCAGAGGAGGGCCATCAAATTGATTAGAGGGAGAGAGCACTTCCCTGATGAGGAAAGGCTGAGAGAATTGAGTTTTTTCAACCTGGAAAAGAGTGACTTTCAAGGTGACCTAATTGTGGCCTTCCAGCGTCTTACAAGAGAACTGGAGAGAGACTTTTTATGAGAACATCTTTTACAATAGAATCCCAGGATAAGAATGAATGGCTGCAAACTGTAAGAGAGTAGGTTTAGATTAGATATCAGGAAAAAAATGCTTTACTGTGGGGGTGGTGAGGTACTGGTTACCCAGAGAAGTTGCAGATTACTCGTCCCTGGAAGTGTTCAAGGCCAGGTTGGATGGAGCTCTGAGCAACCTGGCCTAGTGAAAGGTGTCCCTGTTAGTGGCAGGGGATTTGGAACTAGATGATCTTTAAGGTCCCTTCCAACCCAAACCATTCTATGATAATATGATACCAGTCTGTGGATTGATGCAGCGACTTTTTTAGCTCCATATGTTATCAATACAAAAGTCACTGTGGGTTTAGTGCTCCTCTGAACCCAAAGCATGATAAAACATTACACCTAGAGAATGCTTACTAAAGCAGAGCAATTTTTCATACTACTGACTAAACAATGCAAATATTGAGCATCATCAAGATTTTGCAGTCTAAGAATTCAAACTCAGTGTTATTACATAATACATAAAGTGAAAACAGCATGAAAGCATGTGTGAATATCTTTAAACCAGTGACGAAAACTATTTCCAACATTGACTGTATGTCTCTGAAAAGATAATCAGCTTTTTTTAATTAGCAGCAAACTGACTATACTTCAGTTTTCTGCAGAGGCCACCATAAACCCTGGATAACAATTCTCTCCTACCACTCAGTTTTCAAAAACAGGATTTTTGCTTCCCTGGATTTCAGCTTTGAAACAGTTCCAAGCATCACCCCATGCAGCAGGATGACAATACCTGAAAACTGGGACAGCATAGTCACAAGAAAGATTGCGTGCTTTCAGTAAAGTACAAGTGAAGGAGACTTTCTAACTCCTGGTAATAATAATAATACTGTCTCAGATGGGAGAATAAATTCTGCCAGATTTTTATTTTGCTAAGATGTATGCTCTGAATTGAGTCACCATCAATTCATTTGGTTTGACCCAATTCAAATTGAAGTAAAGTTTTATATGCCCTGACCTGATCAGAAGCTACACAGCTCTCTGGTAGCTATAATGATTAAGAAAAGGAGCCTATATACAGTGATTACCAAAACTATTGTATTACACCTACTGCCTTGCTCAGAAATGTGTAGAATATTATTTCAGTATATGGCATTTTTTTCATGTTTTTTAAATATAAGGAATCCTTGACACACCTATTCCTGTACAATTTCTTCAGTTCCTGGAGGCTCTCATTCCTTTTTTTATTCTTTTGTTAATGTTTGTGCCTGAGAGACTTTATTAATTGGCAAATCTGTCAAGGTTTGAAGGTCAGTCACTGGTAAACTGAACTTCGTGGTTCTCACAGGTCTTCAGTCCTGAACTGTGCTCAGAGCACTACTGGGGCCCTGTAGCTTTGTAGCAGCGTTTCTCTACATCCCTCTGTAGTGCTGTTGGCAGGCAGCTGTGGTGCAGCGAAGAAGGGAGTGTTTTATAACCCTGTCATATCTTTTCAGATCTTAAATGTTTTCCTTCCTTCACCTTTTTGTTACTGTTGGGTTCATAAGCTGATTTGCTGTGGGCTATAAACTGGATGGTGAAACAAAGTGCAGTACAATACTGCTGCCTGCTCCTTAGGCTGGTGAGTCTTAGTTCTGTTATTCATTGTCTTGATCCCAATTTGCCTGGGTAATATTTTCCTGAAAATTGCATATGCTTTGCCATTAAACTGGCTGCAGCATGGGAAAAATGTGAGACATTCAAGTTATGCTTGTGATGTAAACTCTGCAAATACTTGACAGGCAAATTGGAGAGAACTGAAAGGACTTTGAGAGGCTGTGTTTTCCATATATTCATCCAAATATAAATGGATTGATTGTGACTGTCACTTCTCATAAGCGTTTGTCTAACCTATTCTTAAAAACCTCCTGTGATGCAGATTCAGATCGTTTCCTAGTGGTATATTCTGGCTTTCAGTGTTGGAGAAGCTTTTTCTACCTGAAATCTGTGATGCAAGCCCATACTTCACTGCTAGCAGACATGGAGGAGAAAATGATACCTTAAGCTCCTTTAATTTACCACTTAGATACTTGATGACTCTGAATGATTACCCATTTTCACTTTCCAGGGCAAACTGTCCCAACTCCTTTAACCCTTCCTTACAAGCTATACTTTTCTATGTTTTTACTTGGTCCCATTACTCATCCAGTGGCCAACTCTGAAGACTCTGGGTACTTCTTTAGTTTTAGCAGTCACAACTGGACATGCTGGTAGAGACCTTGCTAGTGCTACACAGAGCAAAAGCACTTCTCTGGTTGTTTTATGGACCATACCCTTCCTTTTATATTATGGTGTGGTCCTTTTTTTTTTTTTTTTTTTTTAAGCATACAGGACATCATCAGCTGAGATCTGCATCTGCCTCCACTTCCTTTAATTTTCTCTTCCTTGGCGTAGTAATCTATCCTACATCTATAGATCTGAAAATGTAAATTTTGCATTTGTTCTTACTGAATTAAAATAGAGGCCCATGTTTTCAATGGGAGCCCCTAGAAGGTTAGCCAAACTGAGCTACTCAGTGAGGAGGACTAATATTTTTATTTTTTTCTCTTCTTTCCCTGCATAAAACAATCAAAATATGTTAGTTTTCAGTCAGTTGGGTCGTGTTTGTGTTAGGCTTATATGTTATTTCTAACCTATTAAAGATGAAGTGTCAGAAAATCAACTGAGATTTTTCTTGACTGGAGTCTGTACTTAAGATTTAGGAGAAGCTCTACTGTCAGATGGTTTCAGAGTGAAACGAATGGCATTCATAGACCCATATCTGTACAAGCACATGTGTATTTTTGATATATTTATGGTAATAGGCAGGGAACATACTTCTTGGTTCTTCCTGAAACCCAATTATATCCTTCATAGTGAGAAGATGTATCTGTTCATCTGCTACTTAAAACAATGCATGCACATTGTCTATTTTACTCCAGACCAGACGTTATCTCTGCTAGATGTGAAGCTAAATCTTTTGTGGTGCTATTTAAATTTGAAACTTGCTAGCAACGCTCTGCCTCTGAGTTGCTGTATACTGTTGGTATCTGAGTGACATTTGGGATATGGTGTTCAAGGATTCATCTGCAAATGCTGACTTTAGGCTGTCAGCATTAAGATCTTAGCAACAAGTGAGCTGTAGTTCAGACTAGCAATTTATGCAATACTTCAGAAAACAGTTTGATAACCTGCCTTTCAAAATAGTGGATCTTTTACTTGATTCTTTTTTTTTAAACTAGATCTTTTCTTTCATAGAATGCAACACCATATGTATCAGTGACATTGTCAAAAATTACATTAAGAAATTTTTTGCTATTCTGGATCATTTTTGTCCCGAAAATGAACTGCGATCAACTATTTGTTGCTATTTACTAAATGACATCTTTAATTCCATTGAGCCCTTACATAAGCAAAGAAAGGCAGAAGATGCAAAAGACCTTGAATTTTTTTGTCTGTAGTTTTCTTTAATGATTTTACTGGTAATGATTCTGATGTACTGCACAACATTTTTAGATAACTTGCCATGAACGTGCAAAACCCTCTAGTATTCCCAGTGAACTCATTACTACTTATGCAGACAATTGTTCTCTGCATTTGTGTTTCTTTGCTGCACTAACAATTTTTTATTAGCCTCTTAGCATTGTTAAAGCAATTTATTATCTACTTCTGTGAGATATTTGTGCATTATCTGCTTCCTTCCAGATTTCCCCAGCTTTTAGAAAATAATTCTTACATTTAACTGTTCATATTGAAATAGTGAAAAACTTTTCATCTGTGTCCTTGATATAGCTAGCATGTAAGAGATTATCTGAACCCCTGAGCCAGGGCAGAGGAAGCTAAAAGAGAATACAGGAAGCACTTAACTGGGAATGTGAAGAGCCTGGCAAAGGTTCAAAGTTTTCCTTGCCTAATCTGCTTTACTTAACATGTGAATCTGCAAAGGTTTTGGAAAGACTTGCAGTTATTGCCTATGGATCTCATAGCCTTAGGGGGAGAGTCCAGCCTTGCTGATAACAGGATTTAAGATGGGGAATTAGAAGCACTGACAATGGAGCAACTTGTGGAAAAATACCCCCAAATATTCAGTAGTAGAGCTAGGATTTAAATCTTGGTCTCCAGTGTGACAATTTAGCTCTTAAATCATGCTGTGGTGCTGTGATGTACTTGGAAAACAAACTAGCACTGGTTCTGAAACAATGCCAGATAATAAACATGATGGAAAAATGTTTGCCTAGCTTGTCAGTGCATTGCCCAGAATTAACTCTGTGTGGAAAGCTGCAAAGTCAAGGAAAGAAAAAAGGTTAGGGGCATCTTACAAGAGGGTGATTTATGCAAGGCTAAATTAAGCCTGTGCAGTAAACTATGGGTAGAATGGAGCTGTATGTTTCTCCAAAAGATCTGTAAGAATACCTGACCTACTCTGATTTCTAGTGGTGACTTCCTGAGCTGTCCTCTCCCTGGCACACGGAGCTTTCCCTCTGCTCCTTTGTACAAGCCGAGGTCTAGCCTGTGGGTGGTGTCTTGCTCCTTGATTGCACATGTTCAGGACAGGCATCATCCAGCCCGTGCAGTCCAGGTAAAAGAGTTCAGTACTACTGAATAGAGTCTGGCAGCTGACTTGGTACCCTACAAAGAAAAGAGATGCCTCTTTATCCTGAGAGAGTAGAGTAGCTTTTGGAATGAAATATAATGGAAGTCAGGAATATTGCCTACCTCTTTGTGCTAAGAAGCAGAAATCCTGCCTTAGTTAGAACTAACATGATATGCAGTCAGTGTTATTTATAGACAGAAATATGATACAAATGGAAGTTTAGACATGAAACATAAAGTTCTGAACAGTCTTTTTTTCTGCCATTCTACCTCCCTGAATAACCTTTCAGTTTAACTTGTGTTTAATAATTGGATTAAGCAGAGTAAAGACAAGTTTTGCTTAATGGAAATAAGTGGAAGCAATGAAGTGAAACATTTAAAAATAGCTCAGACAAAAAGCTTTAAATTGCATTGCGGAGATGGGTGGAAAAAAAAGGCAAAACAAACAAACTTGTCTCATGCTTATTTGTATATGTATATAAAATAGGGCTCCTTTAATTCTGTGTTAAAATTTGGAATTTATCTGTTTCAACATTTCTGTTGATGATGAAAATTAGTTGAATTTAAAATTTGTTAAAACTCACTATTCTGTCATAAACTAGAATTTAAGAATTATGAGGAGTTGATGAGATTGGTGGGCTTTATTTTGTTTTCCATTTGTTCAAATAGCAATGTTAATTACCTAATTATCTTTGATTTCCTGTGAGAGAGAGAAAAAGCAAATGTCTTTTCAGCACATATGGCTTTCACATAACATTAAGATGTCATTGCCTTCTAGTAGCTGGTCTGTAGACCTAGTAAATTTTTGTTTGATCCAATGAAGGTAACTTGCAGAAGTGAATAGACATGAGTTTTATGGCATCTAGAGATGTAGGCTGGATGCCAGCCTGGTAAGATTGAACCAGATACTTAGACTGGTTAGAAATATGTAGGAGAAAAGACCTGTATATATATTTTTTACTTTCGTATATGACAGAACAGCTTTCCCTTGAGACACAGAAGGAAAAATGCAATATGTAGGAAATTAATAAATAACTGCTTTCTCCTCAGCCTTGTTTCTGTGTGGATTGTAATCAAGTAGTGAGATTTATGTAGTTCCTGTCCTCTGTAGAAGGTCTATAATTGCCTCAATGCTGCTGGCACCACAAAGTTGCCTATTATCGTGTTTGGTCTTAGTCAAAAGCCAGCAATAAGTTACATACAATTAGTCTGCTAAAATATTTGTAGTTTGTTTGTTTGGTTATTGGTGTGTATAGGTTTGTTGGTTGGTTGGTTTGTTGTTTTTTTTATTAATTTACAGTGATAGGAACTGTAGGGTCCAGTGACATTCCTTGCTGCTGCATAAAGCCAAATAACCACCAAAAGCAAAGTCAAGAATGTAGGCTTTCGTTGCAGCAAGAAGTTGCTTACTAACTAGTCCAGCATAGGGGATAACATTTAGTGTAGTAAAGAAATATTTGCATGGCTATTGGAAGGGAAAATCTGTAAGAGACCAGCCAGACTGTATTCCATGTCAGGCAGGAATAGGAGTGTTGAAGTGAAGGATGACAGACCTGTATAATAGTTCAAAGAAGAGCTAGGCCATAGAAGCTGGCATGAGGGAAGGCTGTATGTCCGGCACTCTTGACTGAAATTTTGAATACTACTTTGTTAGGAGGGATCAGTAAATCAACAGAAATAAGTTTTACAAAAGAATATGGAACTTATTTTTTATTGGTTTTGGTGTTTCTTTTTTTTCTTTTCTGTTTCTTCAGACATCTCCATCTCCCTTGTTATTTGGTACTCAGTAATGGGTTGACTTGGTTTTAACTGTAGCTTTGTATTTTTTCCCAAATATAAATATATATATATTTGTATACAGGAAATATAAAAAGCAAACCCTTTTTGCTTCTAAACAATTTACATTTCTATCTGATGTGTGAGATGCAATTATATATAGAAACACACACAGGCTGCTCTGTACTGAGACTTCGGAAAAATCTGAACACTTCTGTTCCTCTATCTTCTGATTGCTTTAATCTTAATGTTTTTAAGAATGAGTTCTGAGCATGCTCTCTTATTTTATTTTTATATAAATGGAGCACACTTATTATTTAGAGATGTGGATCCCTTAAAATAAGTTGTTAAGCAACTTTAAAGCCTGTATTCTCAAAATTGCAGGAGAGAACTAGACATGTGAATCACTTTGACATTTTTGAAAATACTGCTTCAAACCTCTCTTTCATCTTGTAATTTTAAAGGATTAAAGGCTTGACTGTCCTTTTAAGTCACAAGCCAGCATTATCACTGCGAGTAATGGCACTGTATTTCAAGACACATAGAGCTGTCTATCCTTAGAAGAGTTCTTAAAGCTTGCTTGTAAACTAGATAGATGTAAAGATCATTCTGAGAATTGGGGTGGCTGTGGAGACGCGGGCAGCTCCAGGAGTGCAGGTTTGGGATGCTACCCCGTTTCAACAAACAGTTTCAACTGTTTGTTGGCTGAAGTAGTTGATCCACAGAGAAACTCCATCTTTGGGAAGAATAGAAGGGAGGAGGTAGGTTTGGGGCTGGCTTGGTCTGAGGTACTGCTATAAATACATTCTGATAACAGAAAAAAACTGTTGGTTGGCTGAAAGCCCTCAATTTTGCTATCAGAATATGGTGACAACAAACATATATATATATATCAATATCAGATGAAGAGAGAGCACTCAAATATAGCTTGATTTTTTTTTTCCCCTGCACCCAGAGCTATTTAGTATATGTACTTAAATACAAAGCAGTACTAGTGCTAAAGTAGTCTTCTCAAAGTAGTATTGATTTTTATGTATCTCTCACGTGGTCCTAAAGTTATATGTGATATAAGTAAAATATTCTGTCTCATCCTTGCTCTTTGTTTCCCAGAATGAGTTATGATGTTTTTTGGACGCCAAAACGTCTTTAGTTACAAAATGAGGCAGAGGTCAGTTGAAGAAAAGTATTTATCCAGCCATTTTATTGGTAATTGTTCTTCTCAAGCACCTTGCTGCAAGGCCCTCCAGAACAGTTTATCTTGCTCTCTGTACTCACTGTCTTACCTGGCTTTAAGTGTCCCAGTGTCACAGTATGATACATGTTTGCAGTTGCCTGGTTTACCTCTCCTTTTCTTAAAGATAGTTCCTCAGACCATCTTTCCTCCTCCTAGTGTATTGTCGCCTCCTGTCCCTGATTTCTGTGCTTGCCCTAACCTCTGCACCTTGCCAAACTTCCAAAATGCAGCATCAGGTCCTCCCATACGCTCCTTTTCCACAGCTGGCCTTCCAGATATAGCTTTGACTTACAGCAAAACAAATTTGCAGAGAAGCATTTAGCTGCCTTGATTTGGTCTATATCCCAAAGAATTTCTATAAAGCAAATAATTTCTCCTCCCTACACTGAGAGATTTAATTCAAGAGTGAGAGATTATTACAAAGGACAGGTAGAATTTCAAATCACAAACTAAATCTCATCATAAATGCTTCAATTTCAAATCTTCATATCGCTTCTGCTGCACTAAGAGAGTCATAAGCTTGTGTGTTGTCTGCTACAGCTCTATCCAGTACATAAGGGAACCTGGAAAAGCTCCGTATGATAGTATTATACAACATGCAGCCATTAGATTTCATTGAATTCTGGCTCATAGATTGGTCTCTAAAAATAACTTCTTTCTGCCCCATGGACATTTATAAATTGTGACAAACACCTCTGGATTTCATCTTTGATAATATAAATGGAAGGAGATCTTTAAACTTATTAGGCGTGACCGCCTACTGTGGCATGTATAGGCTGTATTCACTTAGTAAGTTTATAGGTTGGATTAGTCAGGATGGTCATAATTATTGTATCTTGCCCACTAAAAGGTTGATAAATGTCCCTGCTTTCAGCTACTACACTGGAGAAAGAAAAAGCAAGCAAAAATGTTGGATAGGTAACATTGCAGGAGGGCTGATCTTCTTAAGGACAGCTTTTGTTTTAGAAGTCTTTCTGGAGGAGACTCTTAACATCTAGTGGTGAATCTCATTTTCTTCTTTGATTCCTGCCTGCTTAAGAAAGACACTCTTTTCAGGAGCCTATTGAGACTAAAGTCACAGACTGACCAAAACCTGCTAATGCCTTGCAGCTCTTTTCCTATTGCTGTTTTTTTGAATGCTGCATTCTTATGATGCTCATGGGGAAATACAAAACGTCCAGTGTCCTGTATCTGCCACTTATGGGTTCTTTATTTGATTCAAAATGCCAAATCATGCTAGAGCTTTAATTTTTCCTTTGTTTATGTTATTTACTTATTTAAACAATAGGATATGGAAGTAGCAAATCTTGGCAGAAAGGTTGCAAACCATAGATATTGTTGATGTCAATCTTGATGATCTTTTTAATTTAGATTGGCTTTTGAAGCTAGATTATTTTGGCTGTCAGCTGATTTCAGACTGTCTCAGTGGTTTGAAGTAATAAATTTTAAACTTAAAGGAACTAGTTATGTTTTGAAGTTGAGATCTGAAAACAACAAGCAGCAATTTACTTGTGTTGTAATTGAGAGTGTTGAGCTACTACAGCTAATTGTTTTCCTGCTTTGTGTACGTCATCAGTGGGATACTGGGTATAATGACAGTAGTAACTTAAAGAAGGATCTGGGGATCAATTGATGAGCTGACCAAAATCTGTAATTCTTAAGTGTATGAGAATATCAAGTGGTAATAACATTTTATAGATTTTTCTTAGTTGAACATTAAGACCTTTAAGAGCATACTCAGTTCTGGTTTATGCATTCAGCAAAGAAGCTGGAAAGGATTCAGAGTAAGAAATAATGAGAGTGATGTGACATTTGGATGTCTCTTATCATAAGAGAAAAAGAAAGTTATTTTATTAAAGAGTTGTTTCAGAAGTGACCTGATCACAGCCTGGGGCAGGATTTTGTTGGAGACCATTGTGCAGGGTAGAATTGGCTGTAAACAAGCGGGGAAGAAACTCTGCCTGTCCAAAACACCAGCTGCCTCCTCAGTGACTGTCTTTTAACTTACAGTCAGGCCTTTTATTTGGTAGGAAGCTCCCAGCTTTAACCAAATCCAATAAGAAAATTATTTCATACCATTGTTTTGATAGGAGTCAGAGGATTTATAGGCTACAGATTGCATCGGCAGGTAACAGGCATGTAACATTAAACAGCACATTTCTACCCCTTGAAAGATTAAAACAGAATTACAACTGACTGTTGAAATTAAGAAGCATTCTCTGAGATGTCTGTCATTTTAATTGAATTGCCATTGTGAGGAAATTGGCTTTTTACAATAACATAATTTTTTAATACGTGGAAAGGGTATGTTCCTGTAACAATGTCAAAAATTTGGCTTGATGACTAGGAAAACAGAAACCCTAAAGCTTCCTAAAAAAACCAAAAACCTGCAAGAAAAGCAAAACTCAACCTCCAGCAAATAAGTTATGAGTAACAGAACATCCAGTTGTTGTCTGGAAAACACTGCAGAAACCTAATTTGATGCTTAATTATAGATATTTCTGGTGGTATTCAGTCATCTTGGCCTACTACAGAGAAAAAAGTGTTTTTATTTGTTAACCACAGTGAAACAGTACAGCTTCAGGAGTGCTTACTGAATGTTCATCTAGTGTATCATGAAAATAATTATTCATCAGCTATGTCTGAATAAACAGAGAGATGACACCACTAGTGTCAAATACCCATGGTCAAGGTCTTTTCATGTGATTACTGATTCCTAAATTGGGGAAAAAAAAAAAAAGGAATTGAAGTTCTTATTCCACTGCGAATTTTCAAGGCTGGGACCCAGCCTTGAAATGCTGGATTAGTAAAAACTCAACAGGTATGTCATAGCCCAAATTGTATCAGGGTGTAGGCTGAGTGTTCCCTGTTTATCTGTTTATGTGGGTAAATATTTTTTCTGGTGCCTATTACTAAAATTATTTGATTGAAGAGAAGTTGTGCTCAAGTAAGATCTCTCCCCAGTTTGCAGAAGATGATATTTTTGGGACAGTAAAGAACATTTGTGACAGAAGATCTTGGAAGTAAAACTAGGAAGCTTT
This sequence comes from Sclerurus mexicanus, assembly GCA_013396755.1. Lineage (NCBI taxonomy): Eukaryota > Metazoa > Chordata > Aves > Passeriformes > Furnariidae > Sclerurus > Sclerurus mexicanus. The sequence goes on along the minus strand of VWZF01002957.1, from coordinate 3,162,074 downwards.
TAGAGCCAGTAAGGGGCTACATTTTGAATGAATGTGTGGAAACGGAAATGAATCAGTTTGGAAGAAAAAAAAGTTCTTCTTAAATAACCCAGAATCATAGTTAAAGATTCAAAACCTGAGTTGGAATACATTTTTTATAAACCTACACAAATGCTCATCTGCCCCTTTTTGTCTGTTCAGGCAAACTGTACTTTTCCCCTACTGGAATGTGGTCAGAAAACTTTCAGAAACATATCTTCCACGTGGACTGCTCTGAGGTGGGGCAGGAAGGAGGGCAGGTGGCTGCTGCAGCAACCTGTGGGAGATTTGCCCTGTCCCCCACCTGCGAGTGCAGGGATGTGGTGGGGGTCCTGCTTTGAGAAGGTAGTTGCTTCTCAGCTGCAGGGTAGCACCACAGCTGCCACAGTTTGGCTTGCAAGCCTGTGCTGGTGGTGTGAGAAACAGACATTAAAAAAATAATGCAGATGGCTTCTATCTACAGCAATGAAAACATCTTAAGTTTGTCCACCGTTTCCATGGTGACCATGCCATCATATGGTCTCCCTGGGTAACAGGCAGGAGGAGGAGAATGCTCAGAGTCTTGAAATACATAAACCAGCATATTCTTATGAGAAATTGTTTTGCTCAAAAAGCAAATAGATGAGGGTGTTTTTTGTAGAACTGCATCTGTGCTTGCACTTGTGTAATCTCAGAATGACAGCGGCTCTATTGACGGGACTGTCAGCTATTCAAAAAGCTGTGTATGAGAAGTAAGCCCCTATCACATCAGGGGGAATTATTCAGAAGCTTGTGACACCTGGATAAAAAGCTAATCTGCACATTATATCCTTTCAGCTTTTGGGTGTAGCCCATGCATATTCTGAAATGGCGTGATTGTGAACCACCTGCATCAGAGAGCTTCTCTGTATTTTTTTTGTCTTCAGTGTATACTCAAAAGATACCCATCTCTTTCTCATGCTGAGCAATTATTCTGTAGTATTGTTTGATTTCAGCTTTGTGTTTTAAAGGAAGAACAAAAAGGGGGGAGGGGGGAAAAAAAGGGAAAAGCAAGGAAAAAAGGTATTTTCTACTGATAGGACTGGACCTGGGTGGCAGGGGAGTGCTGCCTAGGTGCTGGTTGCTGCAGTCTGAGCCACGGAGGAGATCCTTCTGCTGGAAGGACAGTCATGCATGGTGAGCTAGGAGCTTTGCTCACAGGAGCAAAATAGAACAGGCTGAACTTGGAGGTTTCAGCCTTGGCTTCAGTCACTTCACCATGTGACCCTGTTGCCTCAGTTCTTCGTCAATCCCATCTCTTTGCCCCTTTCTTCTTGCAGAGAGATGTGGGAGGGGTGGAGGGTATGACCGAAGCTTATTCCATCAGATTTTCAGTTTGTTCTTGTTCTATTTGACTTCTATTATCCTCCCTCCCAGCTTGCCCTTGCAGGTGGCAGCTCAGGTGGCACAGTTTATGGGCACAGGGAGTTCCTATTCATCTGGGAACCCAGAAGGACACTTCATGAATATGTGAAAGGCTGCTTTTCATTTACATGAAAATGCTGTGCATTTTTATGTATGTATAATACCATTTCTGCAAGACTTACTGTATCTCATAGGTCCTGTACAGAACTGTTAATTTTCTTTCTTTTAAAGGCAGACTTAGAGGAAATGCTTCACTTTTGCTTTCCATAAATCTAGGGCACACAAATGTGAACATGGGAATCTGCAACTCCAGCAACCCAAGTGCCATGGACCCAGTGTTCAGTGTTGACTGGGGCTGAAACAGTTTGACCTTCTGTTACTCTGAAAATCTGGTTATGGTGAGAAGGATATATATGTAAGTAAGCAAACAAGCATACACTTTATATATGTAAAGCCAAGCATTTAGTCTTAATATAACTGAAACATTATGAGTCTAATTATTATTAGTTGTAGAAGAGCAAGACTAATAATGCTGTTAAACCTGTTACACACAAATCTCTTTTGTCCCATTCCTGGTGTTAAGCTACCCCCATCTATTCTTCCTCTGGGTCCTGAGGTTAAATAATCAGGTTAGTCCAGCAGGATCTACTCTTAGTAAACAAATGTGCTGACTCTTTGCAGTCACTTCCTCCTTCATGTGCTCAGAAATGCATTCCAAGAGGACTCAGTCCATTATTTCCCCAGATCTAGGGGCTGTACTTTGCTTTTTTGCTTGCTTCAGGACCTTGAACCCTATTTCAAGGCCACGACAGCCAGTGCTACAGCTGATTGTCCCATGCCTACCCAGTGCTTCCTCTGTTAGTGAACTGCAGATCCAGCTGTGGATCGTACCTGGTTGGCCCATCCTATACCAGTGTCAACAAGTTATCTCTGACACCCTCCAAAAATGCTTGTGTCCTGCCGTATTGCCCTTCTTGAAGATGTCAAGGCAGTGATGGTCTCCTATGAGAACAAGGGTCTGATCCAGAGACTTCCTTGCGTTGTCTAAATATGGCTTTATCAGTTTCCTCACTTTGCTCATGTGATGTGGTACATACAGCCTGTAAACTGCAGACACCCACAGCATCGAGCAGCTCGAGCAGCATCTCCAGGCCAACTGTGCACACCCTTCCTCTGGTAGCACGATTGGTAGTTTTCTCCGCTGCACTCCAGAGTAGTCTGCTTCTCACAAGACTGAGTCCTGCCTGCTGCTCATTTTACTTGCAAGGCATTCCAGTGCTGCCCTGGTGGGAAATGGCACTGAGATACTGTCTGCTGTGGGATGAAGCTTCCCCTAGCAGGTCCTGTCTTCTGCCGCAATTGGTACCACTCCTCTGGATACTCCCTGGGGTCCAAAAATTTGATCCTTAGTACCTCTCAAGTACAGGCCTTTTTCTTGAGTGGAGCATGTATTACATTTGTGCTGCAAGTAAGCTGGTCTGTCAGTACTAAAATTCGTCTTTTCCAGCTCATCTGTATGCTCCAGAAAGCTATGTGGAGCTGTTATCATTGACACTTCACCTGTTTTTAATCTTTATTTCCTGTTAGCTGCAAACTTTATCAACAAAGTTTTTTTTGTATTTGCATTCAGGAATGGGTTTGCCTTCTTGATGACCTTAATCAAAGCAGAGAGGTTTGAGATTTGGCATACTGTTTGTGTCAAAACATGACTTGATTGATGGTGTAGCCAGGGCATCTTGATTACTCAAAACTAGGGGTTAGATCTGCATCTCTCTGTCTAAGGTACTTTCTGGGCACAGAAGCTGATAGTTGGGAGGTTCCAAGGACATGTTCATATCGAGATATGAGGTCACCTCTCTAGCCCAACCAAAAGAAAATCTGAAAATGCAGAATTAAGGTACCATTTAAAATCAAATTATCAAGAGAAAACAATATATGCTGGGATATACCTAAGGCCTTGGGGCAAAAATGAGAGTAGAAGAGGTGTGAATAATTTTCATAGGTGAAAAGGAAGATAAGTCATTCATTGGTCAGTCCCCAGGTATTCTTTTATGGCACTTAAATTACTACCTCACAGAATCACAGACTATGCTGAGTTGGAAAGGACCCACAAGGATTATAAAGTCCAGCTCTTAGCTCTGCACCTGTCGTGTTTTAGAGAGTTATGGAAAGGAGAAAAGCTCTTTGCTGTGAGTCCACAGCAGGTGGGTGTCTTAATGCGTAAAGTGTTGCAGTGGTGATGGCTGTCTCTAGTTTTTCAACGTCTTTTGGTGCAGGTCCTGTTGTTACCACTCCCTTTTGACTTCTCTTCCTTGCCTTAAGTCACCAAACACTCCACAAGATTCATATCTAAATAAAAAAGACGAATTGAGATGTATGAATGGTGCTATTTGCAGCTTTCATATGGTCACCACCGCAGAGTTTATGAGAAAAGAACATAGATGTTATGCTCTGGAGTAAATACACTACCTGGTATTGGCAACCAGTAAATCCTAGGCAGAGCTCAGGCTATGTTTATCTTGAATATTTTTATTGTGACATTCAGCAGTTTGATAATCAGTCACTAAATGGTCCTGTTTCCTTGTTGCTCAATCTCAGTTGATATCCATGTTTTCAAGAAAATCTGGATTTTGAAGGACTTTGAGCCCTTTGGGAATTAAAACTGTAAGTGTAGAAGGAAGAAGGGGAGGAAATACTTTGTGACCTTCTGTCCAGTCTTGACAAACACAGTAAATTGGCATCCACTTCTAAATAACTGTAACTCTCTCAGCATTTAAGCTGAAGTTTTCATGATTTACTACTGCAAGTAGGCTTTGCCAAGAGAGTTACGCTAAGAAACTGCTGCCTTTCAATTTTAATTCCTAGAAAGTAATGAATTAAGAGTTCAGATATGGTGAAAAACTCTTCAGTTTCCTCAGTGTTGTGGTTTGACTGGCATGGAGTGGCCAGGCTGCCTTGGAGATAGTGTAAAGGGTTGTTTGTGTACTGTCTGTAAAGTTATAAGAAAAAGGCCTAGTTTAATGCAACAGGAAAGAATTTATTGGATCACAGTGATCACCAGGGTTTTTTTTTTTAGGTGGCAATTGGCTTTGTAAGTTCTTACCTTGTGCTGATTTGCAGTAAGGAAGCTTCTTGGAAAGTTTAATGAGAAACTTCTTGACCTCCCGCCATGGTTATCTTCCTTTCCTTATTTCTTTTTTAAGAAATTCCACAGAATCAATTAGGAGAGAAGTTGACTTCACCTACCCTACTGTCAGGTGTGTCTGCTCAGAAGCACAAAGCTATGATTTTCTATTTTATTGTTTTATAAAGCCAAATAGGACTGCTCAGGATTTTGGTGCTAGTAGCCTCATTGTAGCACAAATAATGGGAACAGCTTAGCAAGTCTTGAAAGATACCTTAAATTTTACTGTGGGGTTTGGGGTTTTTTTCCCTCATGAAAAAAATAACTGTGGATATAATTGTGGAGAAAAGGAGTAGCCACAGTGCAATTGTCATTAAATGTGTACAATCTAATTAGAAATTAGTTCTGTGAAAAAAGCACTTAATAAAGCCTGGTGTCCTGGAGATTTGAGTTTTCTGTCTGTCTGCCTGATCTCTGTATGCGCTGTGATAAATATAATTTCAAGCTTTCTTTGTGTCCAGTGGCATTTTGTCCTTGTTCAACCTTTATAGCACTGCCAGCTACCTCGTGTTTCCTCATGCCTTGGGAAGAGGCAGCTGTGACTCAAGTGGAGTCTGTGCGTGGCCTGACAGTGGTCGTGTGCTGCCCACTTGGCAGATGACTGAGCTTGAGGGGCTGTCTCACCTTCCACAGAGCACTACAGTTTGCCTCTTACTCTTTCTTGGTTGTTAGTTTTCATCTAACTTAAAAATAATCCTTTGGGAGTTTAAAAAGGTGAAGGGTTATGAAGAGAATGATGGATAGGCAGAAAACAACTGGTATGTTTAGAAAGTCACTGAAGAAGTGAAAAAGCAAAGAGCAGGACGTGATGTTTTCTTGCAGCTTTAGGATTCCGTTCCTACGAATTAAAAAAAGCTTTTCCTCCTCGTGGTTGTTTGCTATAGGTAAGACAAACCCTCCCTGGCTGCAATGCCTTCAGTCTAGGGGAGAATCTGCGCTAACACCTCTGGAAGGGATTGACAGATTCCATCCTCAGAACTGGATTTCAGAACAGGATAATCCTTTCTGGATTTCAGTCACAGTCAGCACAAACCCAGAATTTGTAAACAATAACAGAAGCAATGAACAGTATGGAGGAGAGAAAAGTAGTACTGAAAGGAAAATCCATCTTGTGGAAATAGTGGTAAATTTTAAATTAATCTTAAAGTGAAAGGAAGAGTCACAACCATAATGTAATTCTTGAAATGAATGAACCTGTTGAAAACTGTTGATATGGCAGAATTTAGGAAAAAAATATGGGAACAAGCATGTTTGTAACTTTACGAATACCAAACTGTTAACAGAAGTGGTATAAATGCATTTCTAAAAATATACATTTATGAAGAATGTCAGTAGACCTGCACGAGTTTTTACCAGGGCTGACTTCCTTTCATATTTATAAATCTTGCCTGCTTGCGTGGTCTCTAAAGTAATTTGAAATTCCATATTTGCATATTTATTTCTTAACCTTAACATAGCAATAACATATATAACCATCTCCATTTTATTATGCATCTTATAGTTGAATTTAAATAAAAGGAAAAGAACCAATTCATTAAACTGTAAGCTATGACAACTACAGGGATTTTTTTTATTTAATGAATTTTCCTGTGAGTGAAATTGTTTCTGTGGTTTTTTAACTGCAGTTATATTTTGATAATAAAATATTTTAAAGTGTTTTTTTTCCTTTTTTTCTTGTGTGTGTACGGAATCAATACCACATGTATACCAGCTAATTCTGCTTTTAAAACACAACATGAATTTGCTTCTGCAAGAATTGCCATGTCAATACTTCTTTCATAGATACTTCTATGAAGCTGCTTTGTGATAGAGAATGTGCGCATAGAATTCCCCAAGATGAAGGGTTAGGGAAAGACCCCCTCCATTTACAAATCCTTCTGAAATTATTAATAAATAATTGCTCACTTTGCAGGAGGAATATGTACTGTATAATGACAGCATGTCTATTTAGTCAACCCATTCTGTGATTATAACTGGTGTTAAAAGTGAGATTTTTCTAGAAGTGGATTATTACCAGAGGACAAAATAAGAGGAGTATTTCCTCCCTCAATGAGATTTGAGTGTCCAAGAACACATCTTGTGGAAATATTTATGTGACAACTATAGCAAGTGTAAAATGAAATAAATGCTAATATTGTACATATCTAATTCATCTATATGATTTCCATATGGAAGACATTCACTAAAAAGGCTCAATTAATATTACTGACATTTTGAACAGAAGGGAAGACTGAGTCATTTGGGTGATTTGGTTTGCAGTATATTGTGCTTATTTTCTTTAGGGGGAAAAAAAGAGAATTGTGCTTAAACCTTGTACTTGAATCATGCACATCATTTAAGGATGCAAATTGCTTTTCCAGATAAGGGACACAGAGTTCTAGTAAGTGATGCTAACATTAAATGAATCTGTTTAAATTAAACATTTATATAGTATTTTATTGCTATAAATTACTGGAATTAGGGAATTACATTCCAGTGTTGTCTTCTTGGTCTTGAATTCTTCCATTTCATGCACTCTTCTTGTGTCGGACATATTAGTCTCCCTGAAAGTCTTTGACTTCAGGTTTCAGCTTGACATGATTCAGAAATATTACTAATATATGTGAAAGTGTGACACTTCACATACTGAGTCAGGTCTGATCTGCTTGATATATCTATATACTCTGAAACACATTTCAGAATGATTGCTTAAAAAAGAAACTAATTTCCCATCCTCAGGGTTGCAGTGAAAATCATTAGCTGTGATATAAACATATGCTGTTCAAAGAAGGAGCATTCAAAATATTCCAGATGCTCAAAACTGAATGTGGAAATAAAAATCATCAGGAGAAACAGGACTTCTCTCTGCACCTTGTGTTTTGTCGGATAAATAAGTAAAGCTAATATTTAGCCTTCCCCTAAGATTAGAATTTCCATTCCCATCATTATTATTATTATTTTAGAAGCTTTTCTCTGCATCTGTTGCACAATGAATTAATCATTCTCAAATGTTATGATTCAAGATGCACATGATAGTCCTTTTTAGATTATTTGCTGTGTCTGGAAACATTTTGGTAGATAATTTTTAAAATTGTATTCGATGTTTTTGCATTTAAATGTGATATTTAAATATTTACCCCTCAGTTTCCAACCAGTGAGCTCCAAACTTAGTGTGTACTTCTGTTTTACTGATTCGTCGTGGAATGGTTTGGCTTGGAAAGGACCTTAAAGATCACTTCATCCTAGCCCCAGTACTGTAGATTCCGCAATAAATTACTGCTCACTTACATATGCAACATGTGCAGGTATGTCATATAGGCCAGTTGTCAGCTCTGGGCTAGAAAAATGTGTTTACAGGGGCTGCTGCAGTCAGAGGTGTGTTTGCATCCTGTGAGGCACAGTCTGGGCAGGTTTACATAGTTAGCCTGGGTGCAAGCCAGCGATGTGCTGGAGCTAAAAGCATGAGATACTGAGCCAGTATTTGTAGTCCCAACATAAAGGCAAGGCTGCAAGAGATGAGCCGTTGTTATGCAAGCTAAATTGAGAACAATGAGCTTGCCCATGTGTGCTACAGCCCTTTGCTGCGGGGCTGTGTCTGCCTTCAGAGTAGGGGTATCCTGGCTATACCGATCCCAAAGGAGCTATTTGCCTGGGTGGTCTGCGCATTTCTTCCTTCATATTGCTCTCTGAGGATCTTTCTTATGCAATGTTAACTTTCTTGCATTGATTTAGGAGGTAGAGTAGAGGAGAAGAAGAAAATAACCAGATTTCTTAGAGTTGTACAAGAAGCAGAGTGAAGTCCTCTGCTTAATTTTGCTTCACCAATAGGAAGAATTAGTTGCAGGACACAAAATCCTAAATTCAGATTTAAATTCTGCAGCACAACTTAATATATTAACAGCAACAAATTCACATCTGTCAGGACAAGTATAAGCACGAGACTGTCTAGTCCTAAGTCTTAATATTTGCATGTGTCTGATATCCAACATATTTAGTGCTCTCACTGTCTACCTCAAACCGTAGCTCTGCTGTAAGGCTATTTGCTCATACTAACATGCCTTCAAGAAACTAGAATTCACACTCTTTGTAAGAGAAATGAGATAGAGGAAGAAGAAAACTAGGACTAGAGACAGATGGAGACAGAAAGAAAGAGTGATATTGGGTGTGTTATGTGTGGAACTAAAGACTTGCTGATTACAAATGCTGAGCGTAGGAACTGGGGAAAAAGTGTGACTTAAAAATGCAAACCTTACATTTCTAAAAACTGGTTTGGTTTCTGGTGTTTTGGAAATTTTCAGGGACTGCTGAGCATTTTTTTTCCTTTATTTTTTTTTCCTATTTTTTTTTCCCATGATAGCATAAGAGCCCTAGTCTGCTGGCGGTTATGGTCCTTTTATATATGTCACTTTGGAGATGCAGAGGTAACAAACATCTCTAATACTTCTGAAAATGGGAGTTTAATACTTTAAAAATGTCTAGCTGCATTTTGTCATTTCCACTATGTGGGAGTCCTTAGGTTCATTCTTTGATTCAATTATTTTTAAGATTGCAACAACTTCTTTTGTGTTGCAAACGTGTAGTGTCTCGTATTAATAGACAGTCACTGACCTGGGTCTTTTTTTGCATTTATAGCTGTTATAAGTGACGCTAGTTGGGAATGCTGCATCAGTTCTATAACTTACTGAAGGAACAAAATGACTCTTAGTAGTGTGCCAGCATGAGGAAGAAGGTTGTAATTTAGAGACCAAAAAAGAGAACTAAGAGGTGTTAATTATCTCATCCCTTTGTACGTTTGTCAGTTTTTAACTGGCCACTATAGTTTTAATGTACAAAAGAACTCTGTCACTGTTCCATTTTATTACCTAATGCCAATTCACTGGTGTGGCTGTGGCTTTTTGTCATAGAATAACCTCAGAACTGCTTTCTGTGAGCAAAGTGAAGACCATTTTTTCAGTTTTGTAAATCAGGATGTTTTAATCCATGTGAATAAGGAGATGGTCTTAATACTATTGAGAAAATATGTAAAAAAATAAATCACATCCTCAACTATGATGAAGCTATTTGTGTTATCTTGCATAGCCCAGTAAAGGGTGCAAATTAATTACATTAATTTTTTCCTTAAAAATAATCTGTTCATTACTATTTTAAGTAAAATACTTTTATTTTTCTTGGGGTTTTTTTTGGAAATGACAGTAAGGGGAGACTTCTTTGCCCCATCTTTTTTGGAAGCCACTCTGTGATTCAGCTGCAATAAATTTATTTAAGTTGCTTTGGTACCTAGGTTCTCTAGCTAGTCTTATTTTCCATTATAGAAATATTAATCTAGAGTTATAGGACAGATCTGGTAGGTGAATAGCATCAGAAGTGCATGCTTGAACTAAAAAATTTAAGCTTCATGTAAAAATCAAAAGTAAGCTTCTGCCCCAACACTTTGAAAACAAAATTGAGATGTCCTTTTGTCCTTACATGAAAGAAAATTGGTACTCTCTTGAGGAGAATGAAGAGACACATTTTGGGCATTTTTAAGTGAAATAACTGACATGGGTATGCATTACTAATAAGCTCTTTGTTGAGGGACTGATAATAGGAATGAATGTACCATAGTGGAGCTCTGGGAGCTGGGTGGTAGTATTCCCAAGTCAGAAGTAGCAGGCATGACTTAGACATGAACAGATTTTTCAGCTAAACAGTGCTGTTTTTAACTCTAGATCAAGGATACAAGGAGTGGTTTTGTTCCACGTGATCAATGTTTGACATCCAGTTTCCCTGCCACCTGGATTCCCTGTCTGACCTCTTACTGGTACTACTAGAGCTATGCCAGCTTCTAACCTCTAGTTTAGTATTACGTACTTACTATGAACTCATATACCTTAATGTAATTTGGATGTGATCCAGTAGGTTGTAACAGAGAGAAAATAGTTTCTGTATAACACAGTCTTTTAAGGGTGTTGAAGGCTGGATGTGTCAAAACGTGGTCACCCTCTGTTCTCTGTTGATTGCTGTCCTGTGGTATGGATGGATCCAAGCATTGCTATAAACTGAGGGAGATGAGACACAGTTATGACACACTTCTAAAAAGAGCACGGCAGACATGAGATGACTTGTTCATTTCCTACCCGATTTTCCGCACCTTTGCAGTGGTCTGCTTCCACCTGTCTGTAGGGAACTGAGCTTCACATTGCTATTCATAAATAGAAGTAACTTGTTTGAGTAAAGGGAGATAATGGCATACTTATAAATGCATCAATTGCAGCAACAAAGTATCTTTTGTTTTATTAGTCAAAGGGTTATCAGTTGTGTGCAAACAGGCTAGAGTCTTCATTGAGGGATATAGTCATGTGGTGGCCTTCAGGTCTGCTGAACAGGCACACAGAGGTCAGTGCATCTATTCAGTGCTTAAACAAGATCAGAGCAATGCTGTTAAGAGTGGAGTTCATCAATTCTACTCACTTAAATCCATTTGATATTATAATTTGTTTTCAGCAGTCTCCTAGAGTTAGCTTACTTTAGCTTCCTTGTGTGTGCCTGGCAGCTTCAGAGCCAAGTGCTTGAACCATATGTTCGAGAGCAGTGTGGTGATGCTGAGGCATCAGCCAGGTGGGAGAGGGAGTGGTTGGATAACGAGGCCAGCACAGCCTTGGGGAGGGCCGAGGAGACATTTGGAAGAACATCATCTTATCCTCTCTTTTACTTAGTAGATCCAAAATATGACTGTGTTTGAGACAGTCCTTGTTGCAGGTAATTCAGGCTGTGCCTGGGAGTTTTCCATTGAATATATTCTATATTTCTCAATACAACTTGGAGAACTGCTCTGGGAAGGAATCTGCTTGAGGAATCTGTTTTCAGGGAGGCATGTACAGGCTTAAAGCCTGTGTTGTTTAATTTTAAGGGTTAAGGGATAGACGTCTAGGCTTGCCCAACAAGATTAATGTATAATTAATGTATCACAAATGTATAACATTAAGCAGTACAAATTTAGGTTTAGTTTTATAAAATACTGACAATCAATTTCAGCATGTTGTAATACTGCATCCTCATTTTGTACAACATCCATCATAACTGGCTAAATGCATTACAATTACAGGATTAAATGACAAATAGTGTGGTTTCTTTTTTTCTTTTTCTTTTTTTTTTTCTTTCCTAGGTAGGTCTTTTAATGTTAGTAAAGGATAAATAACTTTGAAGAAATTTCTTGCATGGGTAGGGTGGAGTGCAAACAGCCATACTTGTGAAAACTTGCCACATAAATATATATGGCTAAACCAGCATGGATTTATTCTGGAAGATTTGGGAGGGGTACTTCTTTGCTTCCCTGTTTTATTAGCCAGGGTGGTATGCAATTCTGTGCCATGAGGCAGTTAATGTGTCTACCCTTGCATTATTCCCTTGCCTTCTGGAGAGACAAAGTCTCTCTAGTACAGTAACAATGTGTGTACAATACTGCCATGGAAGCAGCCTGTTGGATTTTTGAAACATGCCATCTTAAACACTTTTTAATGGGTACCACTCTATCCTGCATATTTTGCAGTTTTAATGTCACATAGTCTCACTATTTTCATTTGTTATAAATGTAGTTGGGAGGGGGAATGTTTAAAGCTTAAATTATAAAGATAACTTTTTTCTTGACTGTTAACTTACTGCCTGAGCTACTCATGAAATAGAGATTTTTCTAACTAGATCATGAGATGTAAATGATGTTGATTTTTTTTTTTTATTTAATGAGCAGTTGTGATCTAGGTGCAAAATAGGCTGAGAAATATTGACTTCAAGTAAGATATCAGAGAGCAAAGTATGAGTGCCAGTTGTGACTGTGAACTTTCACTGCATAATTAAAAGTGTATAGGATGGCTAAAGGGTAGACCAGGCTCTTAGTGTGAGCTTGCTTCAGTGGGATAGAAGAGAATTGGCAGTGGTTGAAGATTGGTTCCTACTCCAGTGAATTCCTTTTATACTGATGCTTTGCGGGAACATTTGTGTTTTGGAATATATGCCACTCATGGGTTTTGTGTACAGTGTGGTGGTTTTGGTTTGCAAGTTTTTCCAGCTGAAGGAAACTTAGGAGCAAGCAAGGATGTAAAAGAAATGAAGAGAACATCCCAATTGAAATGCCTGAGCAAACCACAGATGAAATAATCTAATCTTCCACTAATGTATAAATAAGCCTTTTCTGTGATTGCCCCGTGGGTGCTGTAGCGGATGAGGAACCAAGTGATTGCTTGATTTTTCTATGGGAATAAGATTGACTTACACAGTGACAGAAGATGGAGTGCTCTTGAAAAAATTATTCATTAAGATGTCATCCATGTTTAGTATTAGGCTAAAGAAGTGTAAAAACAACTATAATTTGTTGTTGTGGAAGAATGAGATGTGCTTTTTCTACAGTTTGAGCTAGTTTGGAATTGTGCACTGTGAGCTGCTCACAGAGATTTTTTTTTTTTTTTGGCATTACTAAGATTTGTTAAAAGTGACCTTATATACAAGGAAGTAATCATAGTGAAATCTCTGGAGATGGTTAAATGTCGTACAGAGGGAAAAGTAATTAGAATGCAGAAGAATTTCTAAATGTCAAGATACATGAGTAAATAACCTCATAATTTGTAGAGTTTGTAGTTATTTATGTGTATTTATATATTGTATATGTTAGCCATTGAAACTGTGTAACTGTTAGGAAAACAAACACTTTGAAATATGGCCAATTTTACTCTGTAAAGAGGAAGAAATCTGCCTATTACCAAATATTAATATTTTAATGACGCAGTTCTGGGATACACAGAAGGGTGTACAACAAATGCATTCAATCCTACATACATTTTATTATAAATGATGCAGGTAACACAATTTAGAGGTGTTTTCTCCCCAAAAAAGTATGTACACAGGCAATAGAAACAGTAAGGAGGAAAAGTATGGACACAGCCTCTATCAGCTGATATCTTTTCCCTCTTTCGAATGAGTTAGGCTTTAAAATATAAACCAACTGTAGGTGATGACAAGGTATCTCTCAGAGTTTTCTGAGAAAATAATTTTAGCCTAATTTATTCCAGTTCCATTCAGATGGCAATGCTCATAAACACCGTTTAAATGTTCCCATTGCTTAATGAGTGAGTTTTCCTTAGCCATCAGTGAAGCTAAAGGTTGTGAGCATGAGATAATCAGGATCATGTTTAGGGTTGCACAGCGTTAAATTTCTGATCTATGCTACAAGCTGAACCTGGAGGGACTAAAGCTCTTGGGTTTTACAAACACACTGTCTAAATAAGCACAGTTATTTTCTTAAGACTGTTAATCATGGAATCATAGAATAAGCTGAGTTGGAAGAGATCCTCAAGGATCATCAAGTGCAACTGCTGGCCCAGCATGGGACACCCCAAGAATTACAGTGTGTGTCTGAGAGTGTTGTCCAAATGCTTCTTGTGCTCTGACAGACTTGAGGCACTGACCTCTTCCCTGAGGAGCCTGTTCCAATGCCCAACCACCCACTGGGTGCACTGCAATTTCAAATTCAGCTGGATACACATGTGCCAAAGTGAGAATCCCAACTGCTGTTCTAGCTCTATTTCATCTCTTTATTGCAGCTTCTTGCTGCTAGCAAAAAGCTGTGGATCTAAGTTTTGGACTCTAGCAGTTTGTCAAGGTAATGACTGTTTTCTGTTTGTTCCTTTCTGTTTGCCCCCCCCCCCCCCTTGTTTCCTCCTTTGTGTCACACCACCATGACCTATTTTCTAAGGTAAAATTATGTAGGACTGTCTACTGCCTGAACCTTGTGTTAAAATACAATTTTCCCCACTAGATCATTTCCTGCTGTTTATTTAGGTGTAATAAGAGTTTTTACTGATACGGTACCAGTTTCTTTCCTTGATTAAAATAGCTGCTCTGTAAACCACAGTATCAAGATGTGAAGCAATTTAAGCGCCTATTTCTTGCTCCTCTGATTTTATATATAATGAACCTGACACTTTTCAGGATTTCAGTGCTGTACAGTGCTCAGCTTTGCACATACCTTGGAGTTAAATCCTGGATTCAGGGATGCCACAAATTCATGATAGATTGGCTTAATTCCTTTTTTTGTGACAGATGTGTGGATCAGAATAGAAACTGGACTGTTAGACTAAGTAGTAGGAGGTGCTCTTGTGGATTGAACACAAGTGATGTGGTCAGAGAACTTTGTTAAATGCTTATATCCTGTGGTGCACTTAACAGTTCCATGGATTTGTTGCGTGTTTGGAAATCCTTTTATATTTATTTCCTAACTATGTTCTTGGGAGATGGTGAGATAACATAGCAACTACTTAGTTTGGTTCACTAGCATAGGAAAAGAAGTAGGTATAGCATATGAAAAGAAGGTTTTAGTAAGTTCAGGAATGGGGGGCTTGTGTGGAATTTTTATAATTACAGCAATGCGGTCTAATAATGTGAAACTACTTCTTAAGTGGCTGGCATAGTTTTCTAACTTACAACTGATTTTCATTCTTGGCTGAAGAAAGCAAATATGATAAATTCTGTAAGGAGATTTCAATGGTTTCTGATGCACTCCAGCAGAACAATTTCCATCAAGAAAAAAAAAAAAAAGTGTGTGCCCTGTTGTCTAAGGGCTGCTCCTCTGCCAAATGAAAACATCCATTTATAAAAAACGGAGCTATTAGGGCTCTTTCCAAATTGAAAAATACAACGGGGGAAAATGTATTGTCAGAAAGCTTCAGGCGTTGTTTTTCCAGTGATACGCAGGCAAAGAGATTTCAAAAAGGGAGTATTATAGCAGGGCACGGTCATTCACAGCAGCCTGGTGTCAGCGAACGGAGCTTTGCCTGTTCTCCAGCCCTGTTAGCAATGCTCAGATGGTGGTGGGTGCCGAAGTCTGATGCCTACTACTGGGTTTAATTATTTTGTCTGATCTTATGACTAAGTGATATTAAATATTATCTTACAGGCAAAGAGATACTTCTTAACTGCATCACCAGTGTTTAACACGTTTGCTTGGTTGAAAGACTTTAACAGCTGTGTATGACACCTGTATAATTTTCAGGGAAAGCTATAGTTTTATTGATAAAAAAATCATAGCTATTGTGGGCTAATTTTGACTCTGGCACATGGAGGTGGATTGCCAGTGGTTTGCATCTGCTTTTGTTCAGGCTTGAAATTACCACATTACCCTTGCTCCCGCTAACATTCACCTTATTTAATTCCTTATATGTTGTAGTGAAATAAATTTCTTTCCCTAAATCATTAATTCAGGATGAAACTTCAACTGAACTCCAAAGTGTTAGGTAATTTAGGAAGATGAATAAATGTATGAAAGCTCCAAAGACAGAATTGCTTGTCTGCCAAGTCACTTCCCTGTGATTAAAAAATGCTGTCATTTAATTGAAATAAATTATTGCTTAAGAATCACCAACCAAAGAACCCAATAAAATGACTTCTAGGATTAGAAATCTTTTGAAGATGACAATACACCCCTGAATAAAATCCATATTTATTTTATATGTCAAATTAAATGAGACTGTTAAAGAGTTTTTGTACTTTGCCCGTATTTCATTTTGTTTGCATGGCCTACTTTTGAACTTACTTAAATTATTGTAGTTAGAACCAAGTCCTCTGAAGATAGTGAAATTACTGTAGCAAATAACCACTGTAAGGAAGAAGAGGATCAGGCATGTATGTGTAATATTAAAAGAATTCTTCATGCTTTTATAATGAACTATTGAAAACTGTAACTTAAATACTAAGCCACAAGATGAGACTTTCAGAAATGCTGCCAGAAAAAGAAATCCCTTTTACTGCTGGTGGTGTTAATGGCTACCACCCACTGCCTGTTGGATGTGTATGCAGGCATAGGTCTGCATAAAACTACAGGCTTAATCATCTTTTAGTAAAGCTAAATCTAAGGGGAATTAAATGTTCTTCTTCACAGTCATACCTAGACATGGCAGACAGATAGATGGATACCTAGGAAGGCCAGATGATAGTGGTGATTATTATTACTATTTTATTACACTTTTAAGCTGAAGACATATGTTGAGGTTATTTGCGTGTGTGTGAGCACTCAAACCAAAAGAATAGAACAAGAAGAATGGAAGACCAGAAGAAAGGCAAGAGATGTGAGTACAGTCTCAATAGATACAAAGATGTGCCCTTTGTTATGAAACACACTGGGGAGGCAGCACTGCAGCTATCATCAAGAGTGAGCTCTCACTGAGGCCAGCCCAGCTATGGGCTTATTGCTGCAGAAGGGGAGATTTCTTGTGCCTTCCCTGTGTGAACCCCCCTCCCCACCCCACCTGCTTGCCCTTGTTTTCAGGGTAAGCTAGTTTAACTCACTGATCGAGGGAAAGAAATCATCTGTGTACTTTTCTGATTTTTTTTTTTTTTATGGTTTGTCTACTTAGTGTGGGGTCAGATGTTTGTCAGAACTAGACTTAGTGAGAGGGTGGCAGGAGCAGAAGGTCAGTGCCTCTTTCTCTCATCAGTAGTGAGGCATTAGTTCAGCTTCAGTCATGGGGATAAGCTGTACTCTCAGCTGCGTTAAGGGCATGGGTGTAGAAAGTGAATGTGTATTGTTATAACTTGGTTTTAGGCTTTTTCTGCTTGCTCTGGCTTCATATTTTTCAGTAAATGCCAAGACACTAAAGAAAGACTCAATAAAACAGCAAAGGCTCAACCTACATATATGAGGTCTTTCATCCAAAAAAAGTAGGGGCATTTAGATTCTTCTCAGAGGAGATACTGGTTACTTGATAAACTGCATCTAGTTTGCCCTCTTGAGCATTGCTCAACCACCTTGCTCATGGTGCTTTTAATGAAGGCCTTGTGCTTATGAGGAGAATCATAGAATAGTTTGAGTTGAAAGGGGCTTTAAAGATATTCTAGTTCCAATCTTCCTGCCATGGGCAGGGATACCTCTCACTAAAACAGGTTTCTGAGGGCCCCATCCACTCTGGCCTTGAAAACTTCCAGGGATGGGGCATCCACAACTTCTCTGGGCAAGCTGTTCCAGTTTCTTCCTAACATTTGATCTAAATCTCTTTCACTTTAAAACCATTCCCCCTTGTTCTATCACTACTTGCCTGTGTAAAAAGTCTCTCTCTTCATGTAAGTGCCTTTTAAAGTATTGGAAGATTGCTACAGGTCTCCCAAGAGCCTTCTCTTCTCCAGGCTGAACAACTCCAACTCTCTCAGCCTACCTTCATAGGAAAGGTGCTCCATCCCTCTGATTATCTTTGCTACTCTACATGTCTTTCCTATGATGAGGACCAGGTGGAGTCTTATGAGACCTGCTGGCCACAGATGCATCCCAGAATGCAGTTTACACTCTGGTCTGTGAGTGCACACTGTTGGCTTGCAGCCCCGAAGACTGTTGCTGGACCCAAGACACTGAAGTAGCAGAAGCTAACAGACCTGGGAGAGCAGGAACATAGATGCCACTTCCCAGGTGTTCATGATTTCAGGAAAGGTAGATAAGGTAGCAGTATCCTGTGTTCCCATGGTGGTGCTATCTAGTTCGTTCCCAGCCTGGTCAGGCTGTCCTAACCCCAGCTGACTCCCTATGCACCTCCAGTGTGTACAGAGGTGGCATGGTGGTAACTCAGAGTGAGATTCAGTCTTCTGAGTCTCATGTTCCTTAAGCTGATCAGTCTGTCCTCCCAGCATCCTTCTTAAAGACAGCTAATGGAGCAGTGAGTGACAGTAGTTCACCCTTCTCATTGTCTGTTCATCACTTAGATGTCAGGCATCAGTAATTGTGTAATTTCCCCTTGCATTCACTCTTTTGTTTTACCAGAAAAGATTTTAGCAAAGGCTTTGAATAGTAGCAGCAGATTTATTGGTCTGGATGCATTTAATCTTTCCAATGTTTGTTGGCTGTTCAGAAATGATGTTGTGCAATAGGTTGAAATGGATTTTTTAGCTACCTTGAACAATTCAGAGTGCAAGCTCCTGACAAGACAACACCATGTTCAGAAAGGAGAAACTTTAAATGCACAGTACAAATCATTACTTCCTGAACTAAAAATAACTGGTAGTGGAAGTAAACTATTTTCTTCTGTGTGTGAACAGATTTTAACTTTGACAGTGATTAATCACTACCATTAAATAAAAATGTTGTGAATTGTAGAAACTTTTCTTCTACTCTGGGCCCATAAGAATGTTTGTTCTAGTGTTTGCTGATCACAATGCTGGGTCTAGCAATAAATTAGGGTCCTATACGTAACTTTGTGGAACTTGAATCCACCATATTGGCCACCAAGGACTGCATTTTAAACAATTTAGATCCTATATAGAAATAAAATGCATGGTCTAATAACAGTCTACAGGTCAATATGAGAATCAGGAACACAACAATATTCCCTCTTCTAGAAAATAATTCAGGCAGAGGAATGCACTTCACTTTAGCAGGCTGAGTTTTAATGCTGGGCTTACTGCACTCTAGTGCTAGTTATTGATAGACTTTCTGCCTCCCACCTCTCCCCCTGGTCTTACAGTATTTGCTGAACAGTGTGGGACATGGGGAAGAGTTGTACAGAAGCTATTACAGCTACTGCATTCTTCTGTTCTCTGTCAAGTTGTTTGTCTGACGACAATCTTAAAGGTTCTTGTCTTAAACACCGTTGTACTAATCTGCTGATGCAAGGACTTGTACTCCCTCACTTCATGGTCAGTGGGCTAGAACAACGATGAGGAAGAAGCAAGAGGGGGCATAGTATGAGATAATTTAGGAGTTTCAAAAATATTTTGTATAGCTAATTTATCAGTCAAATCAATACAGGTGTATTACGCTCAAGAGTATGTTAATGTCATGAATATTTTTGGGGGCTGACATCTCAATCATGTTTAGTGGAAAACAAAAAAAGAAAAAGGTCATGTTGATAGTATTATATAAAGCATAGAGATAGCATGTTGTGTTTTTCATCTCCTTATACTGAAAAAATTTCACGTTCAAATATCCTTAAAAATACATTTTTTTCATACTGATACTGCATTGTGTTGGACCACTTCATTTCTATTTGAATGCCAACATTTGAGAATGCTAGATCTGAAAAAGCTGTGTGTAAACTACACTGAATAACAGAGCATACAGTATTGAGACAACATTCAAGATGTTCTCCCAAGTGAAAATAGTACAGAATGCTCAGTAAAAAACATTTGAATGTCTGTTAGAAAGATTGTATGACAAATTATCTTATAAAAGTTTTAATAAGTTCTCAGAAGTCCACCACAGATGTGGTTTCTTGGAGGATATTTCCTGCATTTACATCTGCTGCAGTAGCATGCCCAACCTCTTGTACTTACTTAGACATTTCAGGTTTTATCCTTTGAAGAGGGATGCCAGTAGTGAGTGGGAAAGCAGGACAGAAATATTGATAAGGTGCCAAGAGTGTTGGGTTAGACAGAGGTCTGAGCTCAGAATCTAGTTTAAGGGAGTTAGGATACACAGGAAAGCATATAGAAGCTGTATAGGCAGAGACTTATGTCTGTAACTCTTTAGCAGAAAAGATTATGATTATGCTTATTTTCACTTGGATTCTGTAAGCCTAGCCCTGGGGTAAGAGTATGCAGAAAGCAGGAATGGGAAAGATTTTTCAACAGAGTGTGAAGAAGAAGGATTGGAGTGAAAGTAATTTGGATATCTCAGGGCAGAAGTGGTGCTAGGGTTAAGGAGTAGTCAGGGAAGAGATGAAACTCTGTATGACAGTACACTCTTGCACACACAACTGACATCTGCTATTTCCCTTCCTATTTTAAACAGATGGTAGAAAATCATAAGAACTTATTTGCTTACCTAAAGGGAATAATTCAAATGAGATCTGTCCTTAAAGGACAAGGACTCACAATCACAATTCAGGTGAAAAGTAGTTTAGCCCAGGTTCACTCAGTGACATTTTTATCTGCAAGGATTGGTTCAGGTTCTCTTACCTTAACTATTTTTACCATCTCTCTGTTCCTA
The DNA here is from genome assembly GCA_013396755.1 of Sclerurus mexicanus. Lineage (NCBI taxonomy): Eukaryota > Metazoa > Chordata > Aves > Passeriformes > Furnariidae > Sclerurus > Sclerurus mexicanus. Next base: position 3,141,576 of record VWZF01002957.1, on the reverse strand, counting down.
CCTATTCTGCTACCCCAACTTGAATCTCTCTGATACTATTTTCACAGATCTGTAGAGTATAGTAGTCATGTGAAAGACAAGATCCTGATGCTTTAACATATGAATTACATTCATGTGTTTTTCTTTTGTAGCTGCAGGCTTCTGTATGCCTCCTAACTAGCAGTAACTCCCATGTGAATCCCCGTGCACCCTATAGCTGGCGAGTGAGGTGATGGTGATCAAGGGTTTAGTTCCACAGGATGCAGCATGTGTTGGCAACTTGTGGGCTTTGTCCAGTTCAAGGAACAATCCTGAAAAACAATTAAGGAATATTAAGAGTGTTTATTCTAAATCAGATCCCACTTTTCTGCTCTGTTTACCAAGATTAGCAGGTGCCTTCTTTCCAGGAATATAATCTGGTGTTTTCTAGGAGAAGTTGTAATTACAATAAGTTATAAATACCTTAAATGTTATAGTATTTAAATAATCCATTTAAATTATCACAAGGAATACTACTATTGTTGCTTTCACTGAGCTTTTGTAAACTCTGACTTGCCAGGAGTTATTCTGGGATCTCAGCAAAAGGTGACACATCAATGTTTGTGGACTAGTAAATATTTTTAAAATATTTTTCCTCACCTGTTTGAGGTTTCTGGGTGAACAAGAGCTAAGTATGTAAAAATGAAAGAAGATATCACTTGCTTGACTAAGTGATGTTTAAAAACAAAGTTTTCAGACAAAGTGAAATTCAACTAGTTAGAAAAATTGCAGCATAGCAGTTTGAGGTATAGTCTATAGTATAAAGAAAATGAGAGATGATACCAATTGTCCAACTATCCATAGTAATTTGTAAATAATATTCTTCATAGTGGCAGAAAAAAACGCATGTTGGAAATGTAATTTAAAAAAGCAAATCAAAAATCAAGATTTCAAATGAAATCTTACATGAGAGCCAGAGATCATGTTGTTGTTATGTTAGAATTAATGCCATTCTTCCTCAAACATTTTATGTATATTCTTATTGCTGTCTTAAGTAAATGCTAGCCAAAATCACTTTCAGCTTTCCCAGTGCAAAGTGATTCTTGGTGATGGAAAGATGTGATACAGACCTTAGGCTTGAAAGCTTCCATTCTTTATCTGTACAGCTTCATTCAAAAAATGGGGTTAAGACCATGCTCGTGGGTGCTGCTTGAAATTTTGCAGACCTTTTTGAATCAATGCTGGAATTGCTGCTGGGTTAGCTAGAATTAGTGCTGCATTGGAGGCTGCTCTGAATACCCATGGTGTTGTGAGGCTGATTTTTGCCTTTCTTGCTTTGCTTCAGCTCTTGTGGGTACTTATTATTGAAATATCACAATTAATTCTGCTTGAAAAGGACCTCTGGGAATCTAGTCCAACATCCTGCTCAAAGTAGGGCTGACCTTGAAGCTCTCTGTTTCCTCAGGGCATTGAAGTGTTAGGTGTTGAAAATTTCCAAGCATGGAGGTTTCCCAGGCTCTGTAGTTAACCCATTCCTGTCTATGATCACTCAGCTTGCCTTTTTACCTCCTAAATCTAATCACAATTGGTCTTGCTGCAACTTGAGACTGTGACATCTTGTTCTTGCACTGTGTGTCTCTGAGGAGAGTCCATCTCCATCTATGTTCCCCCTTTAAGGAACTAGAAGGCTGCAGTTGGAGACCCTGGTAGTCTTCTCTTCCAAAGGCTGAAAGAGCCCAGCTTCACTCATGCATCATGTGCTCATCGTGGTTTTGATGCCTCTCCTTGGTTTCTCTCCTGTTTATCAGTATATCCTTTGTATCTGAAGGCTCAAAAATGAGCAGGCTACTTGAAACACAGCTTTAATTAACAGCGATGACTAGAAGGGAGTGGTCAGTGCTACCAAACTGCTGTCTATGCTTTCGGTAGTGCAGAGCCGTCTGCAGTTACAGTCACTACTGCATAGGCACACTGCTGACCCACGGTCAACTTAGTGTTCATCAGACTCCCACCTTCCTGAGCGCTGCTTGGCCTGTCAGTCCCCAGCCTGAACTGCTGCATGGGGCAGTTTGCTCCAGCATGTGAGACTTTGGGTTTGCCTTGGTGAAATTCATGAGGGTGCTGTTAACACATACGTTTGGCTTGTCAAGGCCCCAGTGAAGGGCAGCGCAGCCCTCCGGTGTACAAACATAAAAATTTGACTTGGCTGAGCTAAGGTAAATTAGTTGTGGGCAAAGGACTTCAGTTTGATCTTCCAGCACCTTCCCTGAAGGAGAAAGCTGTGTCCTTTGGTGATCTGTCAATGGGAAGTCTTGGCCTCCATCCTGTTCCGCTTGGCCCTCCAGTTTGTGGGGTTGCCATGATGTTCTTTTTAGCTCATTCAGCTTCTGCTTTTTTGTACTTTCCAAGAAGTTCCTGAATCATTAATGTAATGACTTGCGGATTTCAAAGCTAATATTACCAGCTTTCATAGCTTCTTAGAGAGTTAATCAATGACATGATCTGTGTTTGTACATCACCAAAATCTTTATTCAGAGATCAGTGGTATCAGGGGGGTAACTGCCTTTGCATTCAGGTCTAAAAAGGGTAGATCAGACGAGCACTTGCTGGCAGTTGGACTCAACAAGAGGTTAGCTGACTTTGACCTTTGTGTTTACAGCATTAGCTGATATTTAGAGACTCATGTTTGTGTCTCTTCTCAGCTTGAGGTAGTCCAGTCTTGCCACTCTGAAGTGTTTTGTTTTGTTTTTTTTTTAAACTGTCAGGCCCAAGATGATCTGGACAAGGTACGTTTCTGTTTTCCTTCTAAAGGTGTCCTGAAACTCTTTGAGTTAAATTAGAAGCATTCCTCTGTCTAGATCATCAGGTGGAAAAAAGGTATCTTCTGCTTGGGTCCTTGATGACTGCTTTGGTGTGTTATATTAAAAAGAAAAAACATCAACCCAAAGTAAATATTTTTCATTAGGCAGAAGAAATACCTTTAACCATAAATATTTTTTAAAAATTTGAAGTCCCAGAGCGAGTTATGTTAATAGGGGTGCTTACAGAAACTGTTTTAAATGGGGCTTATTTCCAAATGGAAGGCAATTAAATTATTTATAACATTGTAAATCTGTGCCAAAATCACTTCTGTTTTATTATTTTTAAATAGAAAGCAGTGCTGTTTGAATTTCTTTGCACAATGTGTGTCACTTTTTATGCAGATACATGATAAAATGGGATAAGAAAGATTGTGCTGAACTAGTACTTCATATCAGCTTAATTTGCACAGATCTTACATAAATTAACTGTTTTGTTTTTAATTTTTATTAAATGGCCTTTGAAATCATAGCGTCCTATTTGCTGGACACAAAGAATTTGTAATTAAGAACTTACCCAGTATTTGCTGAAGATGAGAAAGTACAGGAATTAATGCTATTAACTGTTTTTGAGAGGGCCAGACTAGACTGTGAAATGACATTTCAGGGAGTGTGTGCAAATTTATTGGCAATGATAAACCATGCATTGAATGTAAATTCCTTGTACTCATTGAGGAATATGAGGCTCACCAGTATAAGTTGCTCCTAATACATCTAGTGGAGTTAATGCACAAACAAATTTAAAAACCACCAAAGCAAGACTCTAAAGTCTCTCTCTTCAGTTGTCAGAAGCTAGTTAAAAGAACTAGTACTTTGCTAGCTGTGTGCTAATCTGTTTTCTGTATGTTATGGTATAGAGCAGAAGCATCCAGCACTCAGAAGCATCATTATTATCAGTAGGCTACGTACCCAATCTTTAGTACTGAAAAGCCTTTTGTTTGTTGATTTGAATGTTAAAAAGTAAACTTGGGAAATAATTTCGCTGAGTAACACTGCAAATAACTCTTTTAGTCTAATTTTTCTAGATTTGTCACCTATTGTGATTGGAATTAATTAATTATGTTCAACATTTGTTTCTAATGTTTATGGTTGAACACACACTGTTCATAGTTTATGAAAAAAGAAAATTCACAGAAATGGTTACAACACAATGGAGAGAAAGCAGTGGACAAATTTTGTTTTTCTTCCCTTAATAGATTTTTGCTATCAGTGATTTTAAAGCACATGGAGTCCTGAAATCTGGAGGTGTACTTTTTTTGTCATATCCGCATCTAATTATATCTGTGGAAATGTTCTGTTAAGCTGAGCTTAAAGAAGTGAATAAGCTTTTTTGGTTAGGGGAGACATAAGATACTTTCCACCCTCCAACTCAGGCATGTTTGCATGCTAACACACTACATGCCACCCAAATCTATGTTAATATTGTGCATTTTGTGATTCGTACATATCCCTGCCTCTCTCTTGTCATCTTTGCTGTGGGTGTGAGTCTCCCATCTTCCAACTCATGATAGTTTAAACTAAATTTTGAACACACTTGAAGCCGGTGCTTACGCACTCTCCCATGAGTTTGCATATAGCAGTGTAAGTAGGAGGCAGTGGAAGAAATTATCCCTCTTTTTCCACTGGTTTTATTGTTGCTGAGGAATACAGGCTCCACTGTGCCCAAGGAAGGACCTGCTCTGTGGTTTCATGAACTGGCACCTGGGTTGTTGTTTTGTCAGCATATGCTCCTTAGCTCAGCAAACTGACTTGTGCTTCCTTCTCCGTTTGATGGAGCAGTTGGTGGGGTGGATTTGTTTGGGGTGTTTGTTTGTGGTAGGTGGTTTTGTTTGTTTGCTTGCTTCCGGGTTTGTTTTTTATTAGTAGTATGTGGAACTCTGCTGATAAATTGTTATATTCTTGAAGCCAGGATGTAGAGTGTTTGACTGCTGTGTTGTCCTTCACCCTCAAATCATACCAGTCAAATCAGAGCTGCCGGAAAATCTGTAGCAACCAGCAATGCTGTTGTCGTTGTCCTCCCTCTGTCCCTGCCTCTGTATGCACATGCCAACACACACATACATATGTATACATCCTGTTTTGCCAAACTGGAAAGGTGTTGTGAACTCTTCTCATCCATTTCAGTGTGAGGTCAGCAGACTTATATTTGAACAACTGTAAATATTGGTTGTAATTTGTTAACTTGCTTTACCTGAAGTGGGAACTACTTGCATAAACTCTTCTCATTGGGCTGTGGAAAGATAGTGGCCAGGTGATGGTTTCTGACCACAGCTTTAAGTAGAGATGCTTTTCTTGTCTCTACTGCTCCATTTGGTCAATGGCACAGGAATGTTTCTGCTTGTATTTTATCAAAGCCTTGAAATCCTAGGCTTGCTGGTATGCACTCCCACTATTTGAAATAGATGTTGTGCCTCCATCCTGCACCAGACTTTGCACATCTGCCAATTTTTATGCAGTTTCTGGTGACAAATAAAAAACCTATTTATATCTCTTTTACTGCACCATGACTTTGTACTAGAAGACTTAATGACAGAAACTCCTTTCCTTCCCTTGAGACACTCTGAGTGTTAAATCAAGTAAGACATTTGAAATCCTGTAAGATATTCAGAGCACTGCCTCATTTTGAGAATGGTTTCCTTGGACAAGGTCATTGTCAGTTTGATATTTCACCTGGTCAGGACTTCCACGCTTTCCTTCAGTTTGTTGCCTGAAAGAATAGCAAGAAAATTTTAACGCATGCACACCACTTCTTTTACCTTAGTGAAAAATAAAATTGATCCAGAGCTGTACAAAGTACTTTTTTTCACTTGACAATGTAGTGTCAACCATGCTTGACAAAATTGCTAGACTCATTCTATTAGCGTTTTATACTATGTCAGCCTGTTAAGATTCTGGGTGACAGTCAGTACATATTTGGCAAAGGAATGCCAAGGATCTGCACTGTTCCCTGTGCAAGCATAAAGCAATTTAGCTCTGTTGGAATACATGGTGTAAGAGAAAGCAGGCTGTCTTGAGGAACTTGATATTTGCATTATTTTTTAAATTTTTTTAAAAGTCTGGGCAACTTAGAACTGAATGAGTCTGTCAAAATCATGGAGATTTTTAAGGTAGCATTTGTAGACAGACGGAAAAACTGATCTGTTTCTCTATCCTGTTACTAAACTAGTATAAGAATTTTCTACTATGATGATTGCTTGCCCAGTCCTCTAATTTGTCGAGGTCTCTCTGCCTTTGAGGGAGTCAACAGCTGCTCTGAGTTTTGTGTTAGTATTGACTTAGTATCCTTTCCAGTCCTGCTCCAAGTCCTCTATGAAGACATTGAAGGGCACAGGGCCCAAGATGGAGCCCTGTGGAACCCCATTAGTGACAGGTCACCAGTCTGATGTCACCCCATTCACAGTTACCCTCTGTGCTCAACCCGTGAGCCAACTGCTCACCCAGCACATGATGTGTTTATCCAGCTGTGTGCTGGATATTTTTTCCAGAAGGATCCTGGGAGAGAGAGTATCAAAAGCTTTACTGGAATCCGAAGAGATTACATCAACTGGCTTTTCTTGATCAGCTAAGTGGATTCCCTTGTCATAAAAGGAAATCACGTTTGGTAAGCAGGATGATACTCTGCTCTTGGAAGTTTAATTAAGATTTTCTGTAGGGGGGAAAGAGTATTCTGCTTGTAGAAATCCCATACTATGCTCTTGTGTATGAGTGGTGAGGATTTATTTGTCAGTCTGCTAACCTATCTTGATCTTGCAAAGAACAGCTGTTTGTTAATCTTGCAATTTGCAGCATGGAGAAAATATCTTGCTTGCATTTAAATTTAAACATTCATGAATGTGACAGGACCACGAGTCAGACATTTCCACCATTTCATGTTTTTGAAGTGGTTCCTAATCTCTGTAAGTTATTTTCCTGAATATAAAACTCATCTAGATCAAGGTGAGCCTTTAAATAGGAAAAACACAAATTAAGGTGGGCAAGCTCTTAAAGAAAAGCCATGAAGAAATACCTGCAGTAAGTCTGTCAACCGAGCTTGTGAAATTGGAAGCCTTTTGAAACACATTCCCTTTCCAATATCTCTTTGTACTTCCAGGCCTGTTCCTTTTCTTTTCTTTCCCTCTAAGGTCCAACTTTGAGTTAGTTTTTCATTGCAGATAAGTCCATGATTTTGAGGGGTTTTCATGCCTGCCACCTGTGAAGCACTGAACCTACTTAGACAGTGAACGTCATGCCACCTGGGTAGTCATTGAAATAAAACTGTATTCTCTCTATTTTGTCTCTTTTGCCAGGCATTAATGGGGAAAAATATGTTTACCTGAGTTAATTTGCACTCTATCCATTTCCAGCCTAAGAATTGTACAAAATGGTGAATTACTGTAATCTTATTCTATGTTAATTTAAGATGAAGCATGCCAAGAACTTAATTTGGCTTTTATGGGCTGACTTAAATGGTAGCTTATCCAAAGGATCATGCATTATTCCTCCATAAATAAATTAGCTTAGCAGAGTTTTATTTGCTATAGACAAAGTTTAACTGTTTTAAATGACAGGAAGATTTTAATTAAAAAATCATAGATGTGCTGTGCAGCCTATTATGCTAGATTTTCTTGACCCTTGAGTTGAAAAAATTATATTTTTCTAAATTCATTAGGTCCTTTATAAACTCTTCCTTCATCAGTGTATTTTAATTCTCATCTGTATGTGTTTCTGAAAGTCTTGTTGGTGAATTTAAAAAAAAGAAAAGCAAACAATATTGCTTCAGAAAAAGTCATGCTGGGAGCTACATATAGCACTTAGTACTCTTGATGTTGAACATCATCCTCTAAAGGAAAAGAGTTTCATCTCATTTTCCAAAAATGCTAGGTGCTTTTGGACCTTTTATTAAAATTTAAATATATTCTCAAGGACGCTACAGACATCCTTGTGGTAAGAGATTGTCTCACATTTTCCAGGTAAGTGACTTTCAAAGGCTGTAAGAACAATTTTGAAGGGCTTTGGAGTCATTTGTGCGTCATGTCATCCCTGGCGAATGTTTATTTAGAAACTTCTGTGAGACGGGCCCTATTGCCATACAACAGAGGCACACAAGGGGAGACCTTGTTTCAACATGACACTCTTAACCAGGAAAATGCTGAAGAGCCATTTTTCCATAACTCCTCATCCTTAGAATAGTATTTTGATTTCATGTCAGAAAAGTATCAAGAAAAATTTCTTGCTTCTTTTTTTTTTTTCCCACCCCTTTTATAAAAATAAGGCCTTTTGCAGGAGTAAGTGGGTCATGGGAAAGACAGAATTCATATAGCAGGCTTCTCTCAGAACCAATTCTTGCTGATTGCTTAGGGCCAAGTGATTTTTTAAAATACCATTGCACTCCTAGCTCAGTTTCAGTTGCAGCTTATAAATCAAGAAGGGGATGCCAGGCATACTATCATACATGTCACCATTGCTTCAAATGTTTTGCACTGTACACTTCTATTTTCTTCCATCTACAAGAGCTTCTTGATTGTTATTTATAAACTTGGATTTTTTTCCTTCTGTATTTCTTTTATTTCAGTCCTTCCCTTTATTTCCTGGAAAAAGCACAGCTGCAGTTAAAAGGAGTTACACATTTTTAGTATATAACAATTTTCAGTGTACTGAAAAGTCACACTAAAAGGTCAGAGATAGTACACTGCCCTGCATTATGTGATTTTTTTCCTAATCCCAAAATGATCTAGGGGAAAAAAACCCAATCCTATTAAAACTGAGTAAGTAGTCAATAGTAGGCATAAGGAAAGGAGAAAATTGGAAAAACTACTTTTTTAAAGGCAGTTTCAGAAATCTCATGTTACTAAACATGGAATGATGTATTTGTTTTATGTGCTCATACCCTAGATCTGTAAAAAAAAAAAAATCAAATATCATATTTAAATAACACATCTTTTCACTTTTGTGAATTCTTCCCCTTTTTTCCTAAAAGCACAGAGAATGAAATGAAAGGAAGGATAAGTGAAATAGTCCAACAGTGTGACTATGAAAATATACAGTGTTTATGGTAGTGTAATAATAAATGGTAATGAATGATAAGACAAGTACAAAATTGAAGAATTGACATTTGTGATTCTGTGTTGAGCCTGCCACTGTTATTGTCCTTAGCTCTTTATTTTGTACTTGAGCTACAACTGGCAAATGCCTTGTAAATCTACTACAGTACATGTCTGAGAGGTAATAAACTAATAAGTAGATTGCAACCAGAAATTTAAGTGGTAATGATCTTGGAGCTCAAGCATCTGAAACAATTAGCACCTTTTGAGGTTACTTAAATGCAAAATCAAAACTGATTTCCTGGGGGGGAGGGGGGCGTGTGACGTTATAAAGTCTTTTGCTTCAAATAAAGACCAGTGATATTTTGAATTGTTGAATAATTAAAATTAATTTTTTTTTTAAGAAATCATTGTAATGTTGAACTTCTTGGTAAAAATTGGAGTAGCTGGAGAAAACTGAGCCAGCTTATTCTCAAAACCAGAATGTTATTTGTTTTCTAAATATATTTGAATATATTATTTTTCCTACACTGTTCTTCTGGACTTTTATGCTTTTCCATAATTGCACTTATTTCCATAAAACATAATGGCAGTGAGGTAGTACATATTATGTTGGGAGGAAGAAGCGACAAGGCATTGGTCTCCCTGTTAATACTGAAGGTACCAAAATATCTGATAGGTGTTTGAGCACCAGAAGGTCAGAAAAAACCAATACAGTTCTAGGGCTTAGTTTTGTGTTTTGTATATTTATACTGTAAAACTGTGAATGTGAACATCCACATGCAGCTTTAAGGATACTTGGAAAAATTTCTAATTCAAGATGACCTTGTGTGTGGGAACATCCATCTACTTCAATCAATGCTGCTAATTAGAAAACATCTGTAAAACTGTCTTGTGTAATATTTTATTGAATTGATGCAGAAGTTAATGACTTAAATAACATGGACTCTATGTTGTGAGTGAGCAAATACAGTGTGAATGTTTTAAAATCCCCTCTGCCCCAGGAATACTTGAATCAACACCAATTTGATTCTGGTAAAATGACAGTTATAGCTGCAGAATAATCCAGCAAAACTCAATAACTTCTACTGTGGGATCTGACTAATTGCTCATATTGTACGATAGGATCTCTCTAAGGCCCAAATGTTAGCTTTCCATTAGTGATTCACAATGAGATGTTAATGTTTTGAATTCCTGCTTACCATCTTACACACATCATGGCCAGTGTTACTTGAATTATGAATTTCATCACTGTGGCCCTAGTACAACTCCTGCATTTCATTAGAGGTACAGGCAGAAAAGACAGTGGATCTCTGCTTCATCAGGGATCTCCATGGGCTGCAGGTGACAGCGTGTCTCACCATGGGTTGTGGCACCTGGGGCACCTCCTTCTCCACTGACCTTGGTGCCTGCAGGGCTGATGCTGTCATATTTTTTTCTTGTTCCTCTTTCACAGCTGCTGTGCAGTGGGGTTTTTTGCTTGTTCTTAAATCTGTTATCACATAATTTTGTAAGCACCATTGGGCATTGGGTTCAGCTTTGGGCAGTGATGGACCTGTTTTGGAATTGGGCAGAACAGGCTGTCAGTTCTAGGGACAAAAATGTGGGGGCAGCTCCTGGTGGCTTCTCACAGAAGCCACTCCTGCAACTCCCCTGGTACCACAAGCTTTCCACATTAAGCCAGTAGTTACATTATTGAAAGGAAGTGATCTTCATATAGAAAATATACTAAATGTCTCTTAATGATCTCCTGAACTCCTGTGTTGTGTACCCGTTACATATCAGGAAAAAACTTCAATGTTCTTTGAGGGATGACTTCACTTTTCAAGCTAAATGCAAGTTTACTCTGAAAAGAGGAAGTCAAATTGATCTCTGCTGTCACTGCATATTTAATCGGGGTGGAAACGTAGACAGAGTCAGTTTTGATTACACAGGATTTATCTATTTGCTACATTCCAATTCCATTTCATATTGGAGTTCTTAAATTGGAATCATTCCGTGTAAATGTTATATTCTCCAAGAAATAGTAACGAGATGGAAAATATAAGTCATATAATGAAAAAAAAAAAAGGATGAATGGGAAAAGTAAATACACTTCTCTTATAAGGAGAGACAGGAAATTTTTGTTTATCTTGCTGGGTGGATTGAGCTCCCAAACAGTGAACCAAGAAAAAAGAAAATGTCATTAAGAGACTGAGCCTTCTTGAGGTGTTTAGATATTTTCTTAGGTAATGAGGTGACAGAGGAGTGAGTGGACCCCCTTGCTCTGGAGTCAGTAACTTAAGAGGCTGGTGACACCTAACGCAGAATATAGTCTGTTAAATGGGATGCCAAGCACCAGTACCTTAGTGGTAGCACTCTCTGAACTGCTCCCTGTGTGGGAGGCAGTCAGATAAAGAAGTTAGCAGGTAAAGTCTCAAAGTATGTCAAGAGGTGTCAAGGTTAGAGGGTTAATTTACTGGGAAATATTTCACTGCATAGCTTAAGTCCTCCTCTGTTGCGTCCCTGCCTTCTAAAGCAAAACCAAGCCTGTTTAGTTAGTTAAAATAGCAGTTAAAATTAAAAAATTATAGGGAAATCACATACAGAAGAACCCACAGTTTGGAATGAGTTAACTTCAGTTTTAAGGTGCAGAACTTTAGTGGTGTTTTTGGGGGGGTTGATTTTGTTTTTCAAATGCAGAATGTAGGAATGGCTATAGTGGTTCAGACCAGATTTTGATGCAAGTACTTGGCCACTTGGCCTTATCCTGGAACAGCTGATCAGCAGGAAAGGTTGAATTTTTAATCCTACTTCCCTAGAGCAGTGTCCTAGCCACCAATAACCTGTGATTCAGGAGTTTCCTGAGAAAATTGCCATCTCTCTATTAAGAAGTTTTGAATTGATTTTTGATCTGTGAACTAGTCCAATTTCTTTTCATGTATTTGTGAACTTTTAGCATTCATAGCAAGACACCTCACACTTACTTTACACAATGTGAACAAATGAAAGGCAGTGCTTTTTGTTTCAATGGATAATTACATCGTCACTAGATGCTGTGGTTGTCAAAGTGGTGGTTCCAAGAGGAGTTGTACAAACTTGTGGAAAGAAAATCCAGTTAAATTGATTAAATGCAAAAGTATAATTGCTGGCTTTGAAAGCACCTAAGTTGCAGATACTTGAAAACAGAGAGGAAACCTCAGGGGAAGCATACCCTGCCCATACAGGCAGAGGATGCTAACTTGGTTGACCTTTGTTGTACCTCAGAGCAGTTGTCTTTATGTTTTTCACCAAATTGTCTGTGTTTACTCATGACTTTAAATAAGCCAGTGAAAATGAAATAATTGTTGGTGTTCCTCATTTCCTAGGTGCTTTTGAGCTGATGATATAACACAGAGTTTCTGAGCAAGATTTTGCAGAGGATAGAAATAAGGCTTTGTACCTCTCTTTGTTTGAAGTCTCTGTATTTCTAAGCACTTGCTTCTCTGTCTGGTGATATTCAGGGCAGAGTGCTGCTGAAAGACCTCATGTCACTTGATAAAGTTGCATATTTTATTATGCAGGTGACAACTGTTTGTTATTCCCTCTCACCATAAAGGATGTCTCATATCAATTATCAGTAGCTCAATAGGTACCTGTTCCTCAGGTCACCTGTCAGTGTTACAGAAGTCAGCAAAACTTTATGTATGAGAGCCGTACAAATGTCTGTTCTGTGCACCCAGGCTTTGCACTGTGTTATGCTTACGTCCATGAGGGTTGCAGTGCACACCCGGGTGTCTCTTCCACTGTCTGAGAGCGAGCCTTCCTGGCCACCAACAACCCTCTCCAGTCAGTCCTGCTGCTGCTTCTGGCTTCAGTGATGTGTGGCCTTCACGTGGGGCACCCTTTCTTCTCAGCTGCAGAGGGCCTTTGGGTACAGTGAGGAAGGTGTCTCTTGTGTATTCAGCTGCTATGCTGTTCTCTCCAGAAATGTTTCTTGTCCTTGTGCACCCATAATGCCTCAGGCTGTCCTTCCTCCCTGTGCATTCGGATCCTTTACTCAGTGGAGGATTATAGTTTTTATTTGTCAGCCTCTTCTCTGAAGAGGATTCAGGAAGGTTAACAGTTCAATCCCCAAACTTATTTGACTCCTCTCCTGCACAGCTGTTCATCTGGGTATTTTCTTAATTAAAATAAGTGTTTCTGTTTCCTTAGCAATGAAAACTATGCACACTTCGTCAGATACCAGCTGTGATATTGTCTTTGTCACAGCAAGACATAGGACACTTCACAAATCTTTGATTGGTGATTTGCTGGTATTTTTCCATGTGAATTTTCCATGTAATCTGTATCAAGTCAGTGTGTTAAGAGACACACTTAATATAATTATTTCATTAATATGTATGCTTGCTATTTATATGTTGCTTATTGCAGACTTATGGCTGAGACTGAGCACAGCAATTAATGTGTTTGGGGTAGGTAGTTCTCAGCACCTTCCTCTGAAGAAAATTGTGATGCATATCAAAACACGTGTATTTGAAATTCTAGTTACTCAATAAGGAAGGTATTACAACCATTCTCAGTGTTTCAATGCGCAGTCAAACTCGGCAGCACAGCATATATGTCTGGTTTTATATATGGGTCCAATATGAGCCGGCTGCAGTTCAGCTCCCTGAAGTAGATACATTGATGGCAATTTAGGTGAAAGAGCAAAACTAGGTAGTGAAAAGCATGCTGGCTCCTTTAGGTTATATTTTTCATCATGTAAGTTTGTGACTTTTTATGAGGGATTCTTTCCCCTTCATTGCTGTTAGTCATGTTCCAGTTAGCTTCTTGTTATCCACATGTGGCCAGGACTTTCTAGCCTCTGCTTTTTAATGTGGATTGTGGTTCTTATGCCGTCTTCTGTTGTACAGTAATTTAGACTCCTGCATAGCATTGTTCCTGGACCTAGCTGGAGTCACTCAGTGACAGCAACTCAAGAACTCATGTGATGGTTATACGATGAGAATTTCAGTGGCTGTTGTCTTTCAACAGTGTTGCCCTCATTTAGGGTTACATATGTAGGGTATGGCAGCAGAAGGCCATGAGCAGCAATGGTGGCTGCTTGGGATTTCTTAAAAAGTCACACTGTTCAGAGGGCTTCAGAAGCTCGCTAAGGATACATTCCTCAGACTAGAGGCAGGAAGAAACCTTTTCTACTGCTTGTCTGTCTGGCTTGGTAGGGCTGTTATTTTTACCTGAATGTTTATTTTTTAATGCTTGTGACAGACTGTTCTGTTGCTTGCAGGGAAAAATGCTATACACAGTGTATGTGGTGAAATGTGATGTTAAACAAATGTGAAGGTCTGCTTTCTCCCATCCTTCTCATTTTTCCATTCGTATCTGTCCAGTTGTGGCCAGCCACAGTGTTAAGTTCTTATTCTTTATCCCTGAGACATACTTTGAACTATTGGGATGGTTTTGCTTAACAAGGAGATAGAAAGTAGTATAATTATTCATGGTGGCCTAAAAGACAGAGAGCTGAGACTAGTCAAGATGAAAGTTCAAAGATGAAAACATGGTAGGCTTTTAACTGAATCACATCAAAGAGAAGCTCAGGTGTTATTGTAGGTACTTCTTATTGGTCAGGAATGTATCTCGACAGCATGTACCTTTCACTTTGAATAAAGATTTTGGCATACCTTCCCAAGAGAACCGCTGTGTATTTGAAAAAGGGTTGTTGTCATGCAAGTATCTTCATAAACATAAAAAGATCAAATAAGAAAGACAAACTTTATAATAATACCAATTCTGGACCTCTGAGCAAGTTGATATACTGGGATGCTTAATTGCATAAGTTTACTGCAGTGAGAAACATTTTGTAGGCAAATAATACTTAAAAATGCATCAGTGTTTTGTGATGTAAGGGTGAATTTTTGTATGAATTTTACTTAGATAACATGCCATTGATCTTTATCATTTAGAATGCAGATTTTTATTTCTGCATAATTTTTCATGTATATAGTCTTTTATGGGCTACAGATTCTTACTGTTATTTTACTATTAACATAATCTTTATTTTATATATTTCTTATATTCTACTTAAACTGCTACTCAATGATACATCTAAAATGTGACATAGTGAAAAAAAAAAGGAAGAAATAAATATATATATTAACTGGTTTTCAGTTGATATGAAAACCAGTTCAACAATCTCTGCTACTGCAGCTTCAAATGATAAGGTGAATGAGGGCAAAGACTTGGCTAAATGCCAGTTAAGTTCAGATACTTAAAGCTCTAGAGTCCATGGCTGCTTATAAAAGTAGAGAATTAGCTGAGCCTTCTACTGCACCTGGAATAGACTGGTCTTTAACTAGAGAGTGAAGGAGTAACAATGGAGGACACAGCTTTTCCCAATAATCACACTCTTAATTCCCTCAAATTGTGAGCTTGCCACCAATCCATCAAACTGATGGGGGAGCATCTGCCATATTGAAGGGGTTTTGTTTTTTTGCTTTTTTTGGTTTTTTTTTTGTTTTTTTTTTTTTCATTAAGAAGAAAAGCCTGGTGCTATATTGTGCAATTTAAAAAGGTCTATGCATTATAAATCTTTATCCTTTTGAATAAGTGGGAGCTAAAATTCTATTCTTGCAGATAGAATGCAAATAGAATAATTTTTCTTTTAGCATATTAATTCAGTAAGGAGATTAATATAAGCTTCCAAACTTCTTAGTCAAAATCTTTATTCTCTCCACAGAATGCAATACAATTACTACTTGGATGCTGATAGTAAATGAATTGTTTTATTGAATTCTCATAATGAAATATTGGAGGCTGGTGTATGGTATTTTTCATACACAGCACATTTGTGGAAGACTGTAGCAGAGGCAAAAGAGGGCAGAAAAGTTTTGTTTCAAAAAGAGAGAGAAAGAAGTGGCTGCTAGTGGAGCAATGGTAGCTGCTATTATAGCCTGTTGGCACTCCTGACTTCCAGTATCTTTTGGAATCAAATTCTTAACTTCAGGCACATAATTTATGAATACTTTGTTGCGAGCTCAGGAATAAAGCCATGATTATGTAGGTTATTATGAATGATTGATACTACTCTATTCAATGATTGATATATCTTTTGCAATACTGACTAGCATCAGCCCTTGTTTCTTAATTTTCAGTCCTGGTCTCAGTTTACAGTAAAATTCTTTTCACCTGAAATAATGATCAAACTAATTATCAGAGAAGCCCAGAACAGGTCAGGTTAGAAGGACCTCACTGGGTCATTTAGCCCAGCCTTCTGCTCAAAGCAGTGTGAGCTATAAGAGCAGAATAATTAATTCTTAGAACTTTAAAATGATATGCATTTACTATCTTTTGAAGACTTTGTGTTATCCTTCTAAAGAAATATATATTTTTTCACAGAATACTGAGGTTGGACCTTAAGGAGAGGTTACTTAGGAGTCTTCATTAGAGGCAGAACTTTTTTTACAAAGACCAAAAGTAGTGTCCAGCTTTCCTCTAGCTATGACAGTCCTGCCGGCAATCTGGTTTTACTTTTGGAAACAGTAACTCTCAATGTAGAAAAGGTTTCAGTCAACTGTTTGTTTTTTTTTGCTGGACCTTTCTTATTATTTGTCAAATGGTTGTATAAAAATTCTGGTTTTATACAACATAAGGAGGGGTTTTGATGTTATTTACTACAGCAGTCTGGAAGAGAGTACTCTAGTTTTTCATATTTAGGTCTTAAGATGTACAGTTTTTATATCTGTGCAACCCCTGAATGTTTTCATGCCTAACTGCTCAATAATTTATTAGTTAATTGTTTTATTTATGACATTGAATATTGCCTCTTTTTTTTTTTCCCCAGTGCGACAATGCAAAAGGACTCAAAGCCTTCTATGATGCAATAAAATATGGACCTAATCATCTGATGGTTTTTGGTGGTGTATGTGCAACAGTTACTTCTATCATTGCTGAATCTCTAAAGGGATGGAATTTGGTTCAGGTAAGGAGTTTAATGGGATATATTCAAATGCTGACTATTTCATATCTGTGGATCTTTTTTTAATTTTGGGAAACTTAGGTCTGATGCTTTTCAAGCTTTGCGGTTTTTGTAATTCGTATGTCTCAGTTTTGAAGGCCAGTGAAGTTTTGTGTAAAGAATAGTTATTTCTGTATAGTACTAGATTTTAAGGCTTGGCATTGTACTCAAAATGCTTGTCAGTATGGGGCAGCAGTCATGTGTCTCAGTAAGTTAATTAAACAAAATTAACGTATCTTATAAAGCAATCTAAATGAAATAAAGTTCAGTCATGGTAGGCGGGGAAATCCAGGGCTTTGAAAAGATGAAACAACTCGTTGGGTCTCAAAGTATGGTACTTCTGGGTATTTACTCATCTGTACTCGGTCATAATGCAATAATTCCTGTTGACTTTAAAACTGTTGGAAGTGCATAAATTCTAAGTAGTAACTGGGTTCATGTCTCAGTATTTAACTCACAAAGCACATTTATTCCCAGCTGTTCTTTTTTCTGACTCTCTCAAAGGTCAAGTTTGTGGAAAGGTTCCCTCTTCTGAGGAATCAGAATTTATTAATACTAATCTTTAAAATGCAGATAACAGCATGATTTTCTTCATTTATTCAATCATCTCTCTAGTGTTAATTTTTGTATTGATGGCTGTTCATTTAGCCATCCAGTTCTGCTTTCTGATATGGAAATACCCTAGCTTTTGACTCAATATTCATATTGCCCAAATAGAAGTTTGTATATTTTTTATTAACCTCCCCCAAATTATTCTATAACAAAATAAAGTAATATTATATAACAATTATCTGAGGTTACAGTTACAAACAGGCTTCTCTTTTCCACCTGGAATACTCACTGAGAGTGCTGCAGAAAGAACAAATGAGGCATAATTGAGTTTGTGAAGATGGTGATCAGAGTACAAATGGGAAAATCTTAGGAGGGTAATTAAAATAGCTTGTTAACTGTGTTTGCAATGCTTGTCAGATCAGATCTTTTTTTCTTATGCTTCAGAATTTTTTTCCAATGTGAAAAACAGCCGTTCTACTGTGGAAACAAAATAATAGTGTGTCTCTGGGGAGAATGGAGAAAGAACAGAAAGCCCGAAACTATCCTGTAACACTCTCTCTTAAAAATGGCCTAGTTCGTGACCTCTAATGAAGTATGTGGTTAGAACTCCCGGGTTTTTGAATTTGTCACATGGAACTTCCAGATGATGTAGGATGTTTTCAATAGCTAGATTTCACTGTGCTAAAATCTTTTCATTTGCAGTCTAGTTCAGCCTGATACAGTCTGAAAATAAATTTGTTCGTGAAGGTGCTCAGTCTAGAAGGAAGGGTGATTAGAAGGTTTTTAAATGCCTGAATTTGTCAGTATATGTGTTAAATTGTAGAATGGTATGAAGCATTGCTACTGGAGAGCGTTTATTTATTTGCATTTAACCACTACGGCTGAGACTATGTCTTAAACATTGTTGATGATATCAGTACATTAAGGGATTCTTTACTGCTTGGGCTTAGCATCCTGTGGGCACTAGATAAATCCTCACATGGCAAAACTGCACTTTGTGTCAGGTTTTTCTATATTGATTGAATGACAAAAAACCACAAATAGCAGCACGACTGGGAAGTGTGGTGGGACTTAGCGGATGGTATAGCAGCAACAGCCCAAATACTGCCTGTGAAAGTGTTATGTCATACGGTGGCAGGGATATGTGTATCTGCAAAGCAGCAGAGGTAGCATGTATAAAATAATGGGAGTACAAATCTTTCAGCTCCTCAGAATCCATTGTCATAAGTGTCGCTGATTAAAAGCATAACTTGAACAGAAGGAAAAGACAGAAATCTGTAGTTCTCAGATGTGGAGCAATAATATTCAGCCTGACAAAATACAAGATTGCCCACCCTCAAAACTTGAAACTTCCTGTCAAGGAAACACAACAAACTCACATAAATAGTTATATGAAATTATGATAATGATGAAATCATTTTATGCTGCAGTCTAGATGAGAGAAAACAGCATACAGACAAAAACTTACCTGACATTGTATTACTGAGTAGAGGATTTGCATTTGAATGTCTCCATCACTGTGTCCCTCTGCCTGCAGTCATGAAAACAAAGCTCTTAACCCCAGCAGGAACATTTGATTTGATTTACGCAGGTGTCATGAGGTTGAGCAAAAAAAAAAACAAACCCACAAAAAAAAACTTTTCTGAAAGCCTTTTAGACCTAATTCCAAGTTTCTGGGTGACCACTTTTCCTCTGTCTGAGTGAATTTCTCTTTTCTGCCTCTTCTCCATTCTCTACAATAAAAAGTTGTCAAAACCAAACAATGAAATAAAAGGCCAAGAGTATAAATGTTCTGGAAATTACCGTGTTGTGTTTGCTACTCAGGCAACTGCAGTAGTGATGGGAGAGGGAAAGGAAACAGATTTTTGCAAGGCAGCTTCAGTCTCTGCTCTCCTTGTTGTATGCTGTTGATAGCGATACTGTCTGTTTTACTTAACTGGTTAAATCAGGTGGCCTGCAACAAGGTGGACTACAGAAGACTCACAGAGGTTGAGAAGAGTCTCAGTTTGAAGGTGACTTGCCGTATTTCCATACCATATCAGAACACAGGGTACTTTTCCTTCTCCATCTTGACAAATTCTGATTTAGTTATGATCAACAACAGAAAGGGAGTTTGTGTTCTCAATTAGCTGTCTTCAACTGCTGGCTGATTTAATTATCTCTTACTGTAACAAAATCAATTATATTTTAATGGAGCATTTTATATCTGTGAAAAGAGCAAGTTGTTTTAGTTTGCAAAGATTTATGTCATCCTGAAGGACTTTCATTGAGGTATGCTAGGTGACACAACTTGGAAAATAACTTATTGAAGATACATTCTTAGTAGGACATCTGCAGACACCCATTCCTTAGCCCCTCAAATGAAAAACTTCTCAGTGGGTAATCTCTGTGGGCCAGCAGTCCTTACTTTGTTGAGTGACAGTCTGAGCATGGGCTGGAGGGTGCATGGGTGTCTTTGATCTCCAGTCTGTGGTGTGGAATCAGTTTGAACCCGTGGTGTTTTAGTTTAAAAGTACCATTAATATTCTGGGCTTCTGACAGTGGGCCTTAAAGGCACAAAGGTATAATTCAGTGGCTGTGCTGTAGGGTGAATATTTCAATGTCAAATTCTTCCAGATTAATCTTATCCGCATTCCCCTTCAATGTGTATTCATGGCAATTAATACGAATTCGAAGACGAATAATGAATAATATCTACAATATCTTGCAAAAGACAAGTTATATGTTTTGCTCTTGTACACTGAAACATTCCTGCTAGTATCCAGGTAGTCCAAAACAGAGAAGATAATTAGCAATTCAGTCTTTCTCTTCTTTTTCATGATTACATCTGTTTACATCTCCATGTGAATTTCTTGCAGTGGCAAAAGCATCTAATTTATATAGATTGCTGTTTCTCCTATTCTCATTGTCATCTCTCACTTTTCTTAATTGCCCTATTAACATAAACATTTAATCAGGATGAGGATTTTGACCACCTTCTTTCTTAATTGGTGGAACTCTTTCTTAATTTTTTGAGATTTGTCTCTTTCTTTCGTTGTGCCGTTTACATTCTCATACAACCTGCTTCATTTACAATTTCATTTAAGTCTGGAAATAAGGCTCTGTGAGAAACAAACTATAAATATTTGTGCTTCTTTGGAATATCCTCTGTTTCTGCATATTTTATGTAATCTAGTCATAACTGCCAGCTTCTAGGCAAGTAACTGCTTCAGGCAAGCCAGTGATTAGATCATAATGACATTCAAAGCTGAGGAACCTTATTCTGGATTCAGCACCTCATGTTGGAAAGTTTTCTAACAAAATTAGAGCCCTAATCAAGATGTATTACTTTTGGGCCTATTCATATAGGATGAGTTCATGTGTTAAAAAGGGATGTTAGAAAGGGAAAACTCCCTTAGTTTTTCAGCTCATGTAATTGAATATTAAAGAGCCTACCCTGAGATTTGTTTTATTGTCCCAGAGATCCATAGGTATCCAGGATCCCATTTCTGAATTACTGAAAAGGCTGCTGGTGTTTGAGAAAATCAGTGATTTTTCTAGCCTTTGATTTCCTTCTGAAATAAAGCTGATTTGATAGCATTGTCCGTTCCTCCTAATAATTTCTGACCACTGGCCGATTGCAACCAAATTTTAACAAAGGCTTTCCCAAAGATTATTATCTTCTATACATTTCTGTGAAAATATGCTGCTGAGGAGAGGGATCCATATGAATGAAGGAGAGGCTGCAGCATGAGCACAGAGAACTTCGAACCAATCATGTGGTGTAGTGCTTTGAGTGCTGTGGCTGCTTATGGGGAAGGGGGACTGCGTTGAGAGGATTGTTAAAAAAGCAGCAGAAAAAAATTGAGAGGACAGAGATGAAGGGGGAAACGCAGAAGGATATGGAGTAGGAGCTATGTTTGTATGTATCTGTAGGAAACCAGGATTTATTAGGTGTCTCTGTTACTCATCAAAATTCTTGTTAATACAGAATTTCATAGCTATATGCAGGTTGTAAATAGTGGGTTTTAGCACTGAAGTAATGCAATTCATTACAGAGATTTCTATAGTGGCCACTAAATCAAATTTCTTGTAGTTAATAGCTGAATTTTCTAAAGCCTTATGCCTGTTACCTGGAGCTCTGGCATGGACACATAAACGTTTGACAAAAAAATGTGATGTTTTTCTTGGTTTTTAACATTCCTTGTCCTGTTTGTTCCAGTACAGTGAGTTTGTGCTACTTTTGCCTTCATTGCACAATTTCCATATATTATTAGTTTGAGTAATGAAAAGGGCATTTAAACTAAGATTAGCAACTTCTATCTATGTGATGCAGGCAGTCCCACTTGAATGGGTTGTTCTCCCACTGGAATATGACCCAGTGCACCACAAGACTAGTCTTTGGCTTCTTGGCCCACAATTCACCATTGCAATTTTTTTTTCCCCTTTTCTTTACTGCTTTTTTTCTCAGGATTGGAGGGATTTTATAGACTTACTGTATTTGTGTTGTGCTTTTAATAGGCAAAGTGTACGAGGGGAAAAAAATTCCTGAGGTCTTATTATATAAGGTGCAAACCTCATGACATTCTGGTCCTGCTTTTGGGAGTTAGCTGAGCACATAAGGAATTTTGCTCACTTCACCACAGGAATGCCCATGAGCTCCTGTACAGGAAGAAAACAGTAGGTCAGACCTTCAGGCAGAATTTCATGTGAAGTTACTCCTCATTTGAGAGAAGCTCTGCTGAATTTGGAGGGAGACAGACCTTTTAGTTCGGCAAATCCTCCCCTTGGTACAAGCCGCCAGGAGGAACCCTGGTGTTCTTGATGGACTCTCCTGAAGCTCTGTGGTTGCAGCTGGAGGAGAAGATACATGGGAAGCTGAAACAGATCATCGGTGCCATACCTCCTAATTAAATTGTGTGTCTCAGTGTGTGGATGGATGTGTATGTGCACAAGATAAAGTGCACTTGGGAGACTTGAAAGTAGTTATACGCTCACCTTTAAACTTAGAGAAAAGAATATGAAAGTGCAGCAGGGAAGACTGGTCTAGGGCAGAGGAATAACTTTAATGACTAAATTTCTTTCACAGTGATTAAAAGCAGTGATCCTGATTCCCAGTGTATTATTTCAGTTGTACTGCAGGGGAGACATTAGCATTGCATTGCTGTTAATGGCAGAAGTTTGGCTCACAAAGTTTAAATTGAAAATTTCCGAAAATTTCCAGGCTGAGTTACAGAAAGAAGTGCACCTCCCAAATTTCAGATGCACAGCAAGATTTAGTAGAACCTTCTTTTCTCTTCTTTTCACCTTCTGCTTGAATGTGTGACTTTAATTTCTATGGCTTAACCTGTCTTTCCATCAATTTGAAACAGGCTTCTAACCAGTGTTTACTTTTCTTTAAATATGATTAGCTGTTCTTTTTTGTATTGTTTGTCCTGGAGAAAACAGTAAAAAACTACAATATATAGCCTAGTTTTTGCCTTTGATCTAATGTCTAAAGTTCAGTTCATTACATAAAGTGTGAAAAAAGGTACTTTAATACAGCTTCAGAGCTAGGTCAAAAGCAGTTGAAGACTGAAACCATATATTTATTCTAACAATGATCTCCCTGTTCTGTCGGAGAAAAAGCCCTACTTTTTTTTTCTAACTGTTTGTACATAATCATTCAATCACTTTTGTATAGTGTTGGATCAATAATATGAAATGAATGTGAGTGATGGTCTAGGGACCAGTCACACACTGAAAAGGTAAGGGTGTTACTTTGCCATGCAGTGTAACTTGTGTTTGGGAAAACACATTTAATTATGGACAAATCACACATTCCCGCTCCTTTGTGTACTTCTTCCGTGAATCTGAATGGTCTCTTGAGCAAAAATGAAATCCATTAATAACCCTCAAACCCACAATGTAATACACAAGCAGTGATATTTTTTTTTAATACAAAGACTTGTGTTTTCATGCTAACTCACTTTATTGGTAAAGTGTTTAAAATATCCAGGCTAATTTATAATAATTAATGGCGGTGTACTTGGATTTTTGTTTTGGTTTTTTTTTCCCCACATAGTTTTTATTCTTTTTCACTTGTACTGTTAGGATTTTTTCAGTTGTGGGGTTTTTTGTTTGTTTTGTTTTGTTGGGTTTTTTGTTTGTTTTCCCCATTTTGTTCATTTCTGTAGAAGACGATTGAAGTCTTTTCTCATGTGGCTTTTGCAGCCCCTCAGCTAGGATAGACTTGCCAGGTAAAATCTTACTCACCAAAGTGTTTCACTATTGCACCTTGCAGCTATTGCTGCAGCTTCCTTCACTGCTACAAAGGTAGCCCTTCATGTCGCCTCAGGCTCCTTTATTGCTTCTTGCTGCTGCTTTTCTGGAGGTGATTTTGGGAAGGGAGGTAGATGGGCAGCTTTGGTTGCCATCTCTTCCTTCCCTTCTCTTCCATGTCCTGATATGATAGACTTAAGTTTTGCTTTTTTGTAAAATTACTTGTGGTTCAGCATCTTTGCTATGCTGAATGAGGATGACTGTTATACACACTAATTTCTTTTTCAGATTTAAGATTATGGCACTTTTTTTAGTACCTTGTCAGATGTCTGGGGTTTTTATGTTGTAACCCACTGGGCAGTAATGCTGCTAAATTTCATTCTAGCCCATAGCTGGTCATCATGTTTTCACTTGACTTTCTCTGGGATCTGTGGGGATACAGCTGTGTGACACTGATGCCCCATTAATGATAATATTTGATTTACTCACAGTTCTGCCATCCCCCCCCAAAAAAAATCACCTTTTGATTCATTAATCCCATTGCTTTCATTACTCTGTGATGCACAAACTTGTGTAGAAGTCTCCCATTGTTCAGTGGGAGCATTTTTATGGTTTCTCAGCATTTGCAGCACTGAATTTTAAGCTGCCCCTTCGTTTTCCCTTGTGCCTGACTTTCTACAAATCTTGTTTTTATGTCTCTCATTTGAAAGCTAGCTCAGGGAAACCAGATGCTAATTGGTTGCCCATCTGTATATGATTTTTCTGCTCTAAAGGTTGTATTGATTAAAGCTATCTTATTTCACTGAAAATTACTTTATCACTTTTTGGTTGATTTTTGGAAATCATTATTAATTTATTCCAAAATGTTCAGACCATAGTATTGTATTTCTCTGACTATTGCAACATTTCAAATATTCTAAAAAGTTGGTTTCAAGCTTCTTTTACCACAAATTCCCCAAATGTGGTCCTTATGATTATTTTCACTGTACCTCTTACTTCTTTAAAGCTGGAATTCATTATTTTGGTATGCTGTTTGTCAGAGTGACTACTTTAATTTGTTTTTGAAAGGTAGCATTGAGTGTATTCTAGAAGACCAGCTTGCTGACCTGTTCCTCAACGGCCTTCTTGGAAAGCCCTGGGGTTGCTTTCTCTCCAGTCCCTTTTGCCAGCCTGGCTTGAGTGGCTTTGTATGGAGTGGCACCCTCTACCATAGCTACAGCTGTCCTTGGAACCCCCAAAACCTAACCACAGTAAAAGGCAAATACAACGAAGGCAAAACTGGTATGATAAACTTTGTCGCTTCACGCTACTACTCCCACAGCCTTAAATTCACTTCTTCATTTCATTTCATTCTCTCTTATTTGAATGTTTTTCTTCACAACACTGTTCTATTACAAAAGAAGGAAAACATTTTCCTGTGGTAAATTAACCTGCTTTCTCCTGAATGCTGTTTGGCAGCAGTTACTTAATTACGTTTTTTTGAGGAATAGCATAATTCATGCAATTTCAGCAACAGGAGCTCCCGGGCATAAACTGAAGAACAAACTCATACCCCAAGCACTTTGAAAAAGAAAGAGCATCTTTACATAACTTTGAAAATGACATAAAATATTTATTGGCCTTTAAAACTAGAAAAAGGTTAATTATGCTCCATTGTAGAAATAACACAGTGCTGATATGTTTATAGAAAAGGAAGTGCTAAAGTACAAATCTTCATATAATAGAAACTGTTCTGAGGGCATGATTCTTAAGTGCACTGTGGTATTCTTGGTATATAATTTATCTAGTATTGAAATCCGTATGACATCTGTTTTAATTTTTTGTATTCTTAGTACTTGATACCTTTAGAGCAGTTCCTGGATACCTCTAAAACAGTTCCTGGGGACTTGTAGATCTCGCTACATCTTTCTCCAGGAATCAGTTAAGTTTTAGCACAACTGGAGAAAAATAAGGCCAATTGAACAAGGGATAGTTATGTTTTAGTTAAACATGAAGTGACTTGGAAACACATTTATTTCCTTTAGCCTTGGTTATCACACACAGAAAAAACAGAATTTCAGTGTCAGAGAAAGTAGATATGATCAGTGTAGCTTGAGAACTTCCACACTCTGTTGGAAAATCACTAATAAATGCATACAAAATTGCAGCTGAAACAATTTGCATTTGGAGTAAGAAGCTTTGTTTGGCCCTAGGATTACACTGAGAAGAGGAACATATTGCACAGCTATTAAGCATTGATTTTATTTCCCTTTCCTTCTCATTATATTTAACACAGCTATGGAAAGCTTAAGTAACTGAGACTAAACTTATTTTTGTACTGAAAAGTAGTTCCATAATTGCACCTTTCCAGTCTTTCAGAATGTCTTCCTGGCTCTCTGTGTTTTACTTCTAAACTGCAATTGCAAATCCCAATTTACTTTGTTTTTTTGTCTTGCCTTGGTTTCATTCATTCTTAGGAGACGAGTAGCTTGAAATTTCTGAACTCTGTGTTAAGCTATGACACATTCTGCTCCTAATTTTCAGAGTACAGGAAAGCATTTCCCCAGTGAAATGTAGTCCTCATCTTCCCTTATTTTGCAGAAATCCATTAAAATTTATTATCTGATAGACAGCCAATCTCAAGCTTATTAATAAACTACAGCAGGATTGACAGTATAACCACTGTGAGCTTTGTTTATGTTATGGTACAAACTAAGCTAGGAAACATCTATGATTATTTATAATTAAGCTACTGTAAGGCACAATATATATCAGGATGTGGATTTGTTATGTCAGTTTGTTTTTTGAAAATAAAAAGATTAGTGGCACAGCTTCCGAAAAGTTTGTTAAAGTCCTTCAGTATTCATTCAGATAAGGGAAGAAGAAAGCATGTGATTGGGGGGTGTTGGGATTCCAGCAGTCTGAAGTATTGCTTAAAGTGCTTGGGAGCTACAACTTCATATTCATTATTAAACACTGTCATCTTGGCATAAATAAGGAGTTAATTTTTTCTATAAAAAAGAGCAAGAAAGTTCTTCATCATAACCCTTTTGAAAATAAAAGCTTGTAAAAGAGTGATGACAGTCTAAAAGTCTGACATAGTCTACAATTACAAATCAAAGGCTGGATGCTCCTTTGTATTTGTCCAGTGGTGGCCATGAAGATGATCAGGGGACTGGAGTACCTCTCTGGTGATGACAGGCTGAGAAAGCTGGGGTTGTTCAGCCTAGAGAAGGGAAAACTCTGAAGAAAACTTTGTAATAGCTTTCCAGTACCTAAAGGGGATCTACAAGAAAGCTGGAGAGGGACTTTTTACAGGCTCACGGAGAGACAGGGCAAGGGATAAGGGCTAACTAAAACAGAGTAGGTTTAAATTGATTATTAAGAATAAATTCTTTACTGTGAAGGTGGTGAGGCACTTGAACATGTTGCCCAGAGATGCTATGGATGTCCCATCCCTCTAAGTGTTCAAGGCTAGGTTGGATGGTGCTCTGAGCAATGTGGTCTGCTGAAAGGTGTCCCCACTCATGGCAGAGGAGTTGGAACTAGATGACCTTTTTAAGATTCCTTTTAACCCAAACTGTTCTATGATTTCAAACAAATTCCCAAACTGAATCCTGTCTGTAGCTGCAAGGAAAGTGGCATAGACATGCATCCTTGCTAATATTGGGACTTTTCACTATAAAGACACATTCATGCTAAAAAGATAATTTTCATCGTGTTTCTCATTTAATTTAAACAACCAATCCAAAGATTTGTTTGGGAAGCAAATTTTAACTGCTTCTTTTATGAAGGCTCTGAATGCTACTGAGAAAAGCAGAATGACTGAGCAAGCAGTAGAGATGATCAGTATTATCTTTAGCTCCTATTAACAATATGAAAATTAAACAATAAAGTTGTGTAACTACCCATATATGTATACACATACACATATATCTATTTAGAATTCTCTCAAATTGTCTTCAGTCTCTTTTATGGTGCAGCCTGTTGCTGATGGGGCACTGGCATGGTTCAGATAAAGGTAGTTGCATTCTCTTTATGTTGCATCAGGTTTAATTCTCATTCAGAAATATGGTTGACATGGATAAGTGCATGCTACATAAGCAGCCTGCTTTCTTCATGTAACTTTCTGCTCTTCAGTTGTTTTTGCTCATCACCTGTTTTGCAGTATTCTGCTTGCTTGTGAGAAGTTTAAAATAAATCTGATTTGTAAATCTGAAGGTGAGGGAAGGGCCAGAACCAATACTCCTACAGAAAAGTCCTGTGTGTTATT
Organism: Sclerurus mexicanus; assembly: GCA_013396755.1. Lineage (NCBI taxonomy): Eukaryota > Metazoa > Chordata > Aves > Passeriformes > Furnariidae > Sclerurus > Sclerurus mexicanus. The sequence continues at coordinate 3,113,721 of VWZF01002957.1, read as the reverse complement.
TGTGGACCCTGATACAGAAGGTCAGAATTACAAGTTAGGGACTGCAATCAGGCCATCGTGGAAAAAATTTGGCTATAGAGGCAGAAGTTTAAGAAACGATTTTTACCTAGCAAATTTCATTCAGTCTTTTCAAACTCTCATGTCTTGGCTATGAAAATTCAGTAATATTGCAGTTACCAAATCTGATTATGCTTAATGACATTAATGTTGATAGTGAATTCTTTGAATTGTCAGTGTGAAAAGCCCTGGACCAATGTGATTTTGTCCTTGCTCTTGGAAGTCTGTCTGACAATGTGATAAAATCCCATTCTTCCTAGGACAGGATAAATTGTTGTCCTCTCAAGCTAAAATCCTTGGGAAGAGGCAAGAAAATGCAGATTTATTTTTTTCTTTTTCCTCTGTTAAAGGACCTCGAGCTACTGCTTTTGCAATTGTAAGTATCATAGTGTCACCATATACGTAGACTAGAGGCTGCAGGAGGCATACCCTCAATTTCAACATACATCTTCCTTCCTAACAAATGTGCTTACAGTGGCTTGACTTGTCTCCTATTCACCGCCTAGTGGTTAGACCACGATAAGAGATGTAGGATTCCTCAACTTAACTTTGCCCTAAAAGAAAGTTATGTAAGTAAGTTTGTTTGGGGTTTTTTTGTGGTTTTGTGTTTGGTTGGGTCTTTTTTTATTTTTATAGTTAAATCTTTGAAACAGAAGGCAACAAAATTGAGTAAGAATCTTTGTACTTTGCTCTTTCTGGTAGCCTCAGTCTTAACTTTTCTAGTTCCTATTGCCACAAGCAGTGCTAGGAGGGCTTAAAGGCAACGCATTGCCAATTAGTCATGGCTTGCACACTGCTCATTTGTACAGCAGGCGTTTATTTTTTATGTCCAGAAGTCCACATTTATTACTGCAGATGAACCAACAGGGTGTAGTTTCATAGTTAGTTCAATGGTCTAACTGGTTATGTGAATGAGGAAAATGAAACTTTAAATGTTGTTGCCCAGTATTCTGCTGTTTTACAAGCAGATTATTATAGTATTATAATCACCTTGGAAAGACAGCTTGTGTCTCCAGTCACAAATGAATTCACACAGAATATGACATTAGCATTGTTGTAAAGGGGACAGGTCACTGTGCAGTAAATCTAAGAGTTAATGTTTACTGAGAATAAGTGATTGAGAGTGCTACTTTGGAAGTCTTAGCTGCCTGTCCAGAGACTACATAAATCTTACCTAAATATTTTCCCCAAAAGCTGAATTTATAAGATGTATGCTTCCAGAAAGCAAACTTCACCCTCAAGCGTAACATTATTGCCTCAGATCCCTAGATGAATAATGGAATGTGCATCACTTGAATTCTATAGAGCTTCAGACTTGTCCATGTATGAAATGAATTTTGGTAACCCCACTATATGAGGACACCTCGAGGCCCAGTCTCTCATAAACCTGCCATCAGGCTTTGCCCTTGATCCTGCACTGCTTCAGAATGTAAATGTCTCTCATTTTGCAGCTCTTGGTAGTCAAACACAAAGACGTCCATGGCATGCATGGTTCTTTTGGGAGGGGTCCCATTCTGGGTGATACCCTGTGTGAGTTTGCCAGGAGTTTTGACTGCAATTTCTACAGTTGTTATGGAGAAAAAAAAAAAAAAAATCAGAAGAGGGACCAAAATAAATGTCATTTTCATGAATTGTCATCAAGGCTATTGTGGCTAATATCACTGTTTCTGGTTTTTACCTCCTGTGGCTTTTGGCCTTTGGGGGAGGCAATTCTTTCTTGCCACAAAACATCAGAGGTGGAAGTGAACTGTCTCAGATAGTCATAGTTCAGTGCTTACCATCATGAAATTAATCTTTAGAGATTGGAAGTGGTACTGTCTCAGCTTCTTGTTTAGTGATAAAAACACTCTGTGTATCTGAAGAAAAGGGATGGATTTTTACTTCTCTTTGGGCACTCTAAACAGCATTTATATGGAATGATAAGCATACCCACCTTTCAAATTCACCTGAAAACTGAAGAGTGAAAAAGGGTGAAGTGTACATATTTGCAGAGCATGCTTTGGTCCCCAAGAGCATGGAGTTACGAAACCTGCTGCATAAGCCCTGCAGAGAGTGGGATTTCAGATGCAGTCCTTGGTTTGGAATGGCTCATTGCTCTAGCTCTAACCACCCCCATGCTCAGCATGTCTGATGCATTTGAATCGCATCCCGAGGCACTTAACTCTCCCTACGTGCTGTACAGTGAGCTTAAGAGCCTAACTTTGTATTACATTACTCTGAAAAAGCACTAATGTTGTCGGAGTATGTGTGTTTGCCAGGTATTTCTGGAACCATGTGTGTCTTTCATCACACTGCAACTTCTGACTATGTTTAATCACCATATATAAAACTGCAGTTCTAATTTTAACATCACAATTGGCTTCTGTGGAAGTGGCTATAATGAACAAAATGAAAAGTTATTAGCCAAATCTTTTTTCCTACTCTGCAATCTAATTGTTGTCGGAGGAAATCTCTTCGAAGTTGTAACAACTTTATGGGCTCAGTACAGAGAAGCTGTATGCCTCTACTGAGGTATTAAGCTGTTATTAGACATTGAAGATCAACACGCTGATTGAAAAAAAAAAAATCCTTCATTTCTAAGGCAGCTCCCTTTTTGTCTCAGATGGCTCCAGTTGCTGGATATGTATGAATTTGCTTTTGCCCCTTCTGTTTAGCCTTGCTCTAGTCGATGCAGGTTATTGTCACTTAGTTGCAGAAACAGGCCTTAACAAAATACACTGTTTTTCTTTCAAGATGTTTCCAGCAGATATGATAGTTAAAAAAATGCTGGTATTTGACTGTTAAAACAAAACAGTCAGAACAGTTGCCCAGAAATCTGAAGGTTTATAGTTCTCCCTTGAGACAGTCAAAGTCACATCTAAGTGCCACAACCAGTAGGTTACAGAGTCACTGTCCCTCAAGTGTTCTGTTTTTCTGGTCACATGATCCTTTTAAATACTTTTCTGTTCAGTGAGGCACCACTGACATGAAGTAGGAGAAGACTACACAGTGTAGTTGGCGCTCTGAGCTTTGGGTGATGATAAAAACAGTACCCTATCTAAGGTTCCTTTCTCTGGACAGGACTTACACTGCCTTTAAAATATGAGTGCTCCTACATCCTGGCAGCCAATATATCTAGATAAAAATAATGAACTATAGCCAGCTGCTCTGGCAGAACAAGTATCAGCGCTCTTCTTCAGTCTGTGATCTGCATGGATAGGTGTAGGGATCTGCTACCTTGACTTATGTGCCTGGTCTTTGCAAAGTGAGGGGTTTGGCACTCACCATTACCCTTGGCATTCCTTTTTAGGATATGACTTGTTTTCAGCTGTGTTTTTGCACCACCATAGTTTCCATTTCATGTTATAATGAAACTGAGTGTGCACGGAGTCCAGGGTCCTCTTCTGGAACGCAGCTGCAGACAAACACAAGTTGTGTTCTGCAATATTCGACTTGTAGCTACTGGAATACTTAATTTGACCTATAACTGTGTTTGTATTCACTATGTTACCTGAAGTTACTTGTCCAGTGTAAACATACAGTGAGGATAGAACAAGAGAAGAGTTGGTTTATTAATTGTAGCTTAGGGGTCATTTTCAAACATTCTAGATATGTATAGGGGAACAATCCATCTCTGTTCTCATGAAGATATAGCTTAAACAGTATATGGCTGATCTTGTCAGCTTTAATTTTTATGAAATTTAGAATGTGACATTTGGTATGTCTGAACTTACATCCGTATAGAACACTGTCAGTTCTTTGGAGTCAATTCAGGATAGGGCACTCAAAGTATCTTTCTTACAGGAAAAAATGCCTGAAATGGTTTTTTTATACAGTATGAGAAACCTTTAGTTCATCTATAATCTGTTGGATAACTTTCAAAAAGTCCTTAAAGGGAAAGAATATTATGTAATTTAGGTATTGATTGTGCTCAATTCTCCGAATTTCAAAGCAAGTTTTTTCCAGAAAAACTTCCAGAAGGATCACTATGGTGATTCTTAACCACCTTAACAGATTGGTCACAACATCCTCTATTTTACCAAAAATTGAGCCTAAGAGAGTCACAATGTAATATATGACAGTATCCAAGAGGTACCAAAATTGTAATCTTTTGTCTCTTTTGAGTCTTTACACAATTGAGAAATACATGCTCTAATATTTTAAAACACAGGCATTAATAAAATTTAATTTATTTTAATGTTTTCTAAGCTTTCTTCAAGCAAATTAAGAGACTAAGCATTTTCATTTTGAAGATACCTACTTCTGTGTGTGGTGATTCCTAGATCCCATGCATTACTTTAAGTATAATAAATAGTTATGAACCTCTCTATGGCAGTATCTCGAATTTGATCATTAAAAGTATAAAATTCTGCACTATGAAAGTATGATAGAACATGTAGATCAGAGCTACAAATATTGAAGTTTTTTTATTAGAATAGGTATAATTTGATTAAATTGCTCAATTAAAACCTAGTGTCTGGAAATATTTATAAATATAATTGTAAAAACTTCTGTGTTTTTATTAATCTATATGACTTTTTCTTGGATGATGATGCAAATTCTTATTAATTTTCTGCATAAACCAGTTTTGAAGTGTTCTGCTCTCAGGGAGACATACCTTAGTACTGAGGTTGGATGTTAGTGATGCCTTATCTCTATTTAACTCTAAGTTTAATTTGTCTTTAGAGATATACTTGAAATATCTGGAACCATAAAAATGGGACCTATATTTGCAATGCACTAATGAGATCTCATTTTAACTATCTTCTCTGGTTTTCACATAAATGTATTTCCTTTAACATACTGGATACTTTAACATTAGAATACAGGATCTTCTGAGGAGATAGGGAGGAAAGTTTTCTCTAACATGAGACTGTTCAAACATTGAAACAGGTTCCCCAGGGCCAGTGTGCAGTCTCCATCCATGGAGATCCTCGGTACCCTTGGCCTGTCTGCATTGGGTAGACAGTAACCAGCAGGTTGAGTCTGAGGGAGGCGATCATTCCCCTCCTCTAGGCACACCTAGAATGGTGCGTTGCTGTCCAGGTCTGGGCTCCCTGGTACAAGAGAGTCATGGACATGTCGATATCAGTCTAATAGAAGCCTACAGAGATTGAGTAATGTGTTGGGGTGTCTGCCATATGAATAGAGGCCGAGAGAGTTGGGACTGTTTAGCCTGGAGAAGAGAAGATTTTGTGAGGATCATGCCAATTTATATAAATACCTGATAGGGGAAGCGAAGAAGCCTGAGCTGGACTCTTCTTGGTGGTGCCCAACAAAAGGACAGGAGAAAATAAGCACAGACTGAAATGCAAGACAGCCCATGCCATTGTAGGGGTGACCAAACCTAGAGAAGTTGTGAAAAATCCATTCCTGAAGATATTCACAAATGTGACTTGACAGGGCCTTGAGCAACCTGAACAAGTAGACCTTGTTTTGAGCAGGGACATTGGACTAGACAATGTCTCGAGCTGCCTTCCTACATCACCTGTTCTGTGATTTTATGAATGTAGCCCACAGTCTTTATTTAGATTTTTTTACTGTAGACTAAAAAAACTGAAGTAATAGCAGGGAAATTCCACTGATAGGCTGAAATCACTACAGATTCCCTTATCAACTAAAAACGATGAGCAGATTTTATTTTAATCCTGTTTAATTTGGTAATGCACTTATTGTTACTGGGTTTTTTTCCAAATCCTCCTTCAGGCTTTAAAAGCAATAACAATGAAACGGAGTGCTATACCTTCTGCATATTGAATTGAATATGACTTCATGCTTAAATGTACGTTTCTAAAAACCCAAAGATCTTAATAACACAAATAACATTGGTTTGACCCTCCTCTGAGCAGGAAGTTGGACTATTTGTTTTTCTATGATGCTGTGGTTCTGAGACTGCTGAACTGTGGTGGTTCCTGTTAGATTTAAAAGGCTAAAGATGGTTCATCTCTTATATATTATAATTCTGAAAGTGTTGTCATTCTTGGAAATGTATCAAAACTGTTAAATTAAACTGTTCAGTGTATTGAAACTGCTAATTCTAGCTTCTTGTATTTCTAGATAATACCATAGTCTTTGCAAGGTGATTTATCTTGCCAGAGTTATTAAAGTGTTCAAGTTACTGTTCTGAGAGCAAAGTTTTTGGGCCTCTTTGTAATTTACTAAACAACCCTAATAATCAAAAAATATGGCAGCCAGTAAAATTTAAAAGATCTTTCGAAACAACTTGTCAAGCCCGAAAGTCAAAGAAGAGAGCAGGCAGAAATGTACAGTAGTATTGTATTGAAGCAATGCTTTCCATCCTGAGCAGAGACTGAATAAATTGTGTGGCTGCCTCCTCGCTAAAACAAGGATGGAAACTCAGGGTGAGATAGGTTGATGCAGATAGTCAGAAGATCACTGCACTGAAAATAAAAAGAATATAGAGAAAAGAGAAAGTGTACCTATTTTAATGCAAAATGGTATTTTGCATAGTTGGTTAAATGGTCAATACACTCTTTACTTGGTTGCACTTGAGTTTCAAATGAAAATAACTATGATTCCTTATATATAAACATAATTTCAGTCTTAATATATTACTGAATCCTACTGGAAAGATTGACATGATTGGAGTGTTAAATTCAACAGTCACAGCCTCTTTAAGATAGATTAAATGGGCAAAACTCAAGAGGGAGCACTCAAAAATAGCATTGTTGCAATGTCAGTGACCTCTTGAAAGAAAATGAATATTTAAGGGATTACTTTCAGATTAGAGAATTATGAAGCATGTACTCAGTGTGAAGTTATTACCTGATATTTGCAGAAGACCATTAGATCATGGTAGAAAACAAGATGATGAATTCAGAGTGTAGTTATATATACAGGGGAAAATGAAGATATACAATAGAGGACTTCTGGATGAAATATGTTAGAAATGGCAAATTCTTAACAACAACAAGAAAGAAAAAGGACTGTTTAAAGTAGAGGTTTATATTTAAATTAGCACAGTTTGTAATTTGGCTCTTTTAGTAATATTGCTCCATATTCAGACAGCTAAGGGCTCTCATTATAAAAAAGAAATAAACACTAACTGGCATACTGTATGATATTTGATGAAAACGAAGTTAAAAAGGAGAAAGTGATAACAATTGATGGAGATCAGAAGGTAGGAACGTTTGGAACCAATCAAGATCTTGAGCAGTCTGATGTGATTAGTGCTGCCCTGGGCAAAGATTTGTTCTAGGCAACCGCTGGAGGTCCCTCCCTGCCTAAACTATTCTGTGATTCGAGGATGGTAAGGGAAAGGAGAATAGCAACAAGATATGTTTAAGTGTATCAGGAACTAAAGAAATCTACAAAGATACTAGTTAAGTGTTAGGAGGAAATAATATTGTCAGTAACAATGTATAAACAGTAGAAGAATTGCTTTAATATTCTTGTCCTTTCTATGTCTGTTTCAGGGAAACAGATGACAAAACAAATGCTACAAGGTTTTCTGCATTAGCCTGTGAGGATGATGGTTAGGTGCTTTAGAAGAAGTTGTTCTAAATAAATTTGTATTTAAGTTTTCTGACAAGTTGGTCAAAGAACCTTGTGACTGTTCTTCATGAATGTTATTATCTTGGACCATTGAAGAACTTAAGGAACTAGAAAGAACCTAACACTGCAGTAGTATGTTAAAAGACTGTGAAGGATAGTTTGAGCTGATACAGGCTGAAGTGAGTCCTACACAACAGAACACGATACAGATTTTTGATTAATAATAAGCAGATGGAGGAGAACAATGATGCATATGGATTTATGAAAAATTACCTCTTGCCAAACTTGTCTTGCTTGGAAGTTATATTTTATGTTGAGGAAAAAAAACCCACATGTTTATCAATAGAGTAGTTTCTAAGAAATAGAGACATTCCCTTGCAGAGGTTAGGGAATTACAAGTAACAGAACAAAGTCACTAGCACAGAGTGATCCCAACGAGTGAGAAAAGGACATGTCTTCATACATTTTGTACTCCTCTCTTCTGGATCATACTCCTCTCTTCTGGAAAGCAGTGTTCCTGAAAAAAAACACCCCATAATCTTGGTAGATAATTGTTCTGTCGTCACAATGTGATTCTGCACTCAACAGAACAGGATTCTTGGATGGATAGGCAGATAAACAGGGGAATTTTTAGAAGTTGTTCTGGTTATCATAAGATAATAAATTCCAAAGTTTTCACAGAAGAGCTATGCAAATAGCTAAAATGCAGTAAAAAGGTCTTATAATGAGAGATTCCAAGTATTCTGTTCAAACCCTCAGACATAAGATGGTGATTTTTTTTCAGCTGAACTATAATAAAAACTAACTACTTCAGACTAAAAAGAAACATATCAAGAAAAATTCAAAGTGGAAGCTTTGAAATAAGTTGAATAAGGCTAGAAATAAGGTGTACATTTGAAACAGCAGAAATATTTAATACAGCAATTTACTGAAGCTTTCATTCAATTCTACCTTGCTAGCAGGTCAAGAGCAAGTGTTTTTTCTAAAACTATGCTGTATCTTAAGGAAAATGCAATTCAGAGAAATCCATTGGTGTGTCATGCATATGAGGTCACTCTAGGTCCTCAAAATTATTCAGTCCAGTCTTATCTGCAAGTCAACTGAACACAGATTTCCTAGCGAAAAACCGAAGTGTTATAATTTATACTATGAAAACATGGAAAATTGCCTTTTACAAAAAAATCAGAAAGGCTTTCTTTGAATAATAGAGAAAGCTACTTATTGTCTTAAATTGAAGAAAAAGTTCTAGAAGGAAGTTATTAATCTGGAAATTGCATGAAGCATCATTGTAGTAGCTATTAACAGTTCATTATACACAAGATAAAGTAATTGTAAAAAAAAAAAAAAACCAAAACAATAACCCCAAATAAAAACCCAAAAACTAACCAACTAAAAACCCAACCCAACCCAAACAAACTCCACCCCATGACTAAGTTCTTTGCTCAGATGTTTTAATAACTTGGTAGAATTTTTTTTTCATCAGAAATCCACAATGAAAAATTGTAATGACTCTGTCCTCATTTTTGAGTACAGTCTAGAGGCAAGAAAATGTCTTTCAGTAAAAAACTCAATATTTGGCTTTTTCAACAAACAGAATATTTTTCATTTTCAAGTGGAAAATGTGTTCATATGAAGATGTTTTCTGGGGAAAGGCAGGAAATAGTATTCCAAATCACATTAGCTTGCAAGGAGATGAAGGAATGATATAAATTTATTTTTTACTTTATTCTTAAATTAAAAAAAAAATCTTATTAAATGCTTGAACACCAGTTCCTTAAATCACATAAAAAGATAGACTCTCTTACCATCTTTAGTCATTATTTAGCTTTTGTATTGTGAAGAAAAGCTTGTCTCTATGCCCCAAGGCATCAGACGCATAACAGATTCTTCTGCACTGTGAAGACATGTATGACCTAGCTTCCACAAGGAGCAATCATAGAATCATAACATCATAGAATGGCCTGGGTTGGAAAGGACCTTAAAGATCAACGACTTCCAACCCCTCTGCCATGGACAGGGAGACCTTTCACTAGACTCAGTTGGTCAGAGCTTCATCCAACCTGGCCTTGAACACATCTCAACTTTTCTGAGCAACCTGTTCAGGTGCCTCACCAGCCTCACAGTAAAGAGTTTTTTTCTAGTATCTAATCTAAACCCACTCTGTTTCAGTTTGAAGCTGTTTTCTCTTGTTCTATCACTATGTGATCTTGTAAAAAGTCTCTCTTCATCTTTCTTGTAGGCTCCCTCCAGGTACTGGCAGGCCACAATTAGGTCTCCCTGAAGCCTTTTCCAGGCTGAATAATCCCAATTCTCTTAGCCCTTTCTCATAGGAGAGAAATCTCTCTAATCATTTTGGTGACCCTTCTCTGAACTTGATCCAACAGGTCTATGTCCTTCCTGTGCTAGAGGCTTCAGACCTGGATGCAGTACTCAAAGTGGGGTCTTGTGAGAGTGGAGTAAAGGGGTAGAATCAACTCCCTTGAACTACTGAAGGACCAAGAGCCACATGTGCTCTGGTAACACAACTAACTCTTCTTGCTCTAGAAATTGTCGCTTACCCACAGGATAAGTTTAGTGTGAATCTGTACAATGTGATGGACACTGGGTCCTCAGCAGCAGCTGTTTGGCCAGGCACATCAGCTCTTCTTTTCTTTGCACTTGTTGCTTTGCACAGGCTGGCAGAACTGCAAGCACACAGTTATTCCCTTTCTGTGACATGAGCAGCATAAGCTAACTGAGGAGGAGAGGATGATTCCTTCTCCATAATCTGTGCATGGTAAATATTGTCCCTGTATAGCTGTTGGATTTCTCAGTTTTTTGCTCCTGCATATTTAAAGGCCCAAAGAGTCCTCTTGCAACCAGAATCCCAAATATTCAGAGAGCTGAAACCATATGGGCAGAGTTATCACACAGAGCTTATCCCATTGTGTACTCAAGGCTTTCCACATTCTAAGTCTGGACCTTAAAATCTTCTATTGAAACTGCTGTTTTCTAGAAGCTGAAAATAGTTTATTTGTAGAGTCCAAGATCTTCAGGTCAGAAGCAGCAAGTACAACATTTAGTTTGACATCCAATTAAAACTCAGGCCCAAATTTTTCATCCACTGTACCTCTTTGTACATCTCAGTAATTTATGGCTAAGCTAGACTGAATCTTTATAAAAGACATCCATTTTTTATTTAAAATGTTCGGCAGAGAATACAGCATACCCCTAAGTGAGGTGTTCTCTTGATTAATTGCACTTACTCTGAAAATATTTCCAGTCAGGCTTTGCTTAGCTTCAGTCTCTGGTCATTTGTCTTTGTGCCTTTGTCTGTCAAGCAGCTGCTTGCCACTGAAAAATCTTTTAATACATAGGTACTTACAAACTGAGACTTTGCTGCCCTTGGGAAAATAGATACACATTTTGAAAATCCTTTAAAAGAAAAACCACAATTTAAAACACTGCTTTGTTTTCAATTCTTTCCAATTTCAGGTGAAAACCAGTTTTATTCTATATAGTATAGTTATACTGAACTTTCAAGAGATTGAGAGAGCTTTTTTACCAAACCATGGCTATGAGTTGAAATGAAGAAAGTTTGGAATAGCATTCATTTTTGTTACCTCAAAGATGTAATAATTTTCGGCATGATTATTTTAAATTTTTTTAAATCAGTTTGTCTCAGAAAGTTGTTGCTATTATAGCTGCTACTGAAAAAAGCTCTTTTTCCCCCCACATGATAAAATCAGAAAAAACCTAGTAGGAAGTGAAGAAATGATAGAGCCAAGTTTTCCAGCCTAAGGTGTACAATGGTAGGACAAGAGGCAATGAACATAAGTTGCAATATGATTAGATATAAAGAAATTTTTTAAATTTTTTTTTTTTTTACCACAACCAGGGACTGAAACAGGTTCCCACAGAAGTTTTTGAATCTTTGTCCATAGTGATGTTCAGGATTTGACTGTACACAACCCTGAGCTACCTCATCTGGTAGACCCTGTTGAAAGCAGGGAGTTGGCCTCTTTGGTCTTCAGTGGTCCCTTCTGTCCTGAGTTCTGAAGTAACACCGTAAATGGGGTTACATGAGTGTTCCAGCCTTTCTGTCCTTGACAGAGGCTGACAAGGGCTCCCTCCTCCACATACTCAAGAACTTGTGTGAAGCTTGTTTAAAACAGGTGTCTTTGAGATATGGAGAATGACCTCACAAACATATGACTAGACCAACCAAGCTTCATTTCCTTAGGCAAGAAGGTCCAAAACAGATAGCAAGTCCCCAGTTTGCCATATCACCTACACACATGCAGCATGAGAACAGTGCTTTATTAAACTGCAAATCTAGGCTGGCAGCTTTGTTGATGCACAACAGTAAATTACCCGTGTTCTCTACTACTGATCATTAAATCTCAATTTCACAACTTTATCTTTTGACAATCAGTCACATTTGGGTAGATGTTAATGCCTAAAAGTAATTAAAACTGTTTCTGGTAATAAGTAAATTGAGGCATGGCATTTTCATTTATTGAAAATTAGGCAGAAAGACACCAACAATCAAGAAACAGAACTCAGTTTTATTCACTTCAAGTTTGTCTCACAGTTCTCTAGCCATTACAAAATATTGCCTCTATCAGACAAGCCAATGTACTAGCAGTGCAAATTAATAGCGAAGAGAAAAATTAATCTCTCATTCTAGCACAGTGTATTGTGACACAAATTTTAAACAAGTATTATTCTATTACCTAATTATTCCTTTTAATCAAACAAACAATATACCTATCTTTGCAATTTTTCTATAACTAAACCATGAAGTCTGGAAATCTTTAAGTCAGGGAAGCCAGGCTGTCATCATTCAAATTCAAAGTTGTCTCAAAGATTATACTCTTTGATATGCATCTGATAAAAATAAACTTGTTATGTAAGGTGTTGATTCAGCAAAGTGATTATATGCTTAACTTTTTAGGCCCTTAAGTGAACCTGGTAGTACTAAGTAAGTACACGTATGTCAGTTCAAAATTATTGAATGTCAAGAGTCATTGTCATCATTAGGAACATAAATGCATTTCATCTCTACTGTTCGTTAACAATATGTGTGTTGGATTGGCTGCTTGGTTTCATTGCTTGTTTTAGCGTGGTCAAATATTTTGGTAGTTGTGGACCTACAGTAAACTCATTTTCAAGAGTTTTCAACACACTGTTAACAGTGGGCAACATACAATCATGGTATTTGATCAAATATGGTTACTAAAACACCCAACACAGTTCAACTCTATTAATTCCATGCCCTCTTTTCCTTTGTGCTCTCTGTCCATGTGCATTTATGATTCTGTGTTTCAGTTAGTTATTGCTAAACCCCTCTTTTTGCTTCCTGTTTTCCGCATAATCCTCTCAAGATCGCTGTGACTAAAACTAAGATAGTATTTATATCTCTTTCTCTTTTACACTATTATTACTCTGATTAACATCCTCCTTCTGCACGATATTTGCTTATTTGTATGTGGAAGCAAAACAGTGGTGATTTTTTTTCCTAAATAGACTTTCATATTTTTTGTAGCAGTCCAAATTGAAAAATATATAAAAATCCAAAATGCCTATCAATTCCTAATGTGTTTTCTATATGATGGAGAGGCATGTGGTTCTTTCTTCTGTTTTTTAGTGTTTGTTTGTTATTCTTGTTGTGGTGGGGTTTTTGTTTGGTTTTGGGATTTTGTTTGATTTATCTGAATCTACTTGGGTCATCATAAAATGGAGACTCTTTGTATATTGGTTATACACAATTCTGTGTATGTGGGCAGGGACGGAGTTTTGTTTCTACATAGAATGATCTTTCAGCTTTTTGTCTAGAAATTGCTTTCATTTGAATGATGATATTTGCTCATGGATAAATTGGTCACAGTAATGCACATGTGTGATTTGAAGATCTTCCAAGAAATTTATGAATTGAGGTTTTTAATACAGGTATTTTGAAATGTAGCTGAAGTGATTTGTATTCTGCTGCACAATGGCATCAAATTCTCTGATAGCAACTTCTGTATTTTGCAGTAGCAGCCATTAAATTCCATGGCAATAACAATTTATTTTATTACTAAGTAATACACTTCTTTTTCCTCGTTTATGCACTTGCAAAGACACAAAATATGACTCATAGATTAATCAACAAATTTCACATTGGATTAATATTTCAACAAATGCTTTCACGTGCTCTCCAAGCAGTAGGGCCACAACACACACAATCCCTGCCTGAACCTGCTTTTCCCCATGTGCCAGAGGAGAAGCCAAGCTTGAAGACTGTCAGAGCAGACTTTCTTCACCATTTTGATAAGTTTGTACTGCTGTTCTGTTTGTTAAGAAATTTAAAGTGTGTAGTGCAACATGCAGTCTAAGAATCTCTGTGGAACAAATAGCTTAAGTTGTGTGACTGACCCTATTGGCCAGTGTTTCCAGATCTTCCTGTTCCCTCTGCAAGCCTAATACTAGTTTGCTTCCCATCTTTTTGAACCATGCATTGTAATCTAGTTAAAGTGCTCAGTGGGAAAATCTTCCCAGAGTCAGCTGCAAACAGGAGTGGCCGATTGCTTTCTCTACATAAATTAGGAAGAAAAACCCCAGTGTTTTAGTTTACACAACTTTTTTTTTTATATGTATGTATTTTGAAAATAAGATTTGTCATCAGCAGAGCAGTGATGCTCTGTACGTATCTCTTATCAAGGGCAGTCAGACGTGTAATAGCAAGGGACTAGATTCTGACTTGACAGGTCCCACCCAGTCTCCAGTCCAGCTAAATAGTGAAATCAGAAATTATCAAGTCAACATAATAAAAATGGAGAAAGGCAAGAAGAGAAAAGGCACCTTTCAGAGCTGTCATTTTGGAATATATATGCAGAGCACATATACCAATTTGTGCTACAAATTTAGTCTCTTCACTGCTATTTAGCTTCCTTGTTGCGTGTTGATTTTAGTGTGTGATTACAAGAAGGAGAGGAATTAGGTACCTGCTGAGCTATAGTCCAACATTATGGGACTTAATTTTTGATGTAAGAAGAAATTCTGGCGCATCATTCTGTGACAGAAGATGAACTGTGAAAGGAGATGCTTGTGATCTTTAAAACAAGAATACCCCTATTCATACTGAAGGGCATGCCAAAAGTAGATTCTCAAGCATTTCATGCTTTTGGTCTTCTTCACAATGTTCATTTTTGTCTTTTCAAATCCTTTCAAGTCTTTCTATAGCTCTTGATGTCAGTGCCTTTTCCATTCTGTGTTATGGTAGGGTTCTTCAAGTCTCATTTGCCTTGAATGTCACCCACATACATGGAATTCAGAATTCTGGGGTCTAGAATTTCTTCTTTAATTTAAAAGAAAGGGAGTTTTACTGACATGTAATATAATAGTGTTGAAAGCTTACTTTAGATTAAATGTGGTAAAATAGATACTAATTTTATATACATTTTGCATATCAAGTGTAAAGACTTGTAGAGACTGAACATCAGTTACTTTTAAGTAATTTGAGCAGTCTTGGTAGATGAACTGAACTCATAGTTCCATGGTTTTCATAAAGCAAATGAAAGAAAATACAGACTAAATAAGACAGTTTTAATTTTGACTCCAGCACAAGTGGAACTACTGGATTATGTGTAGTACCTACATTGCAGAAACTTTAGGAAGAATAGTTTGAGAACTCAAGTATCACATATATAAGAAGACCTTAAAATTAAAATTTATGGAAATGGTGCTGTATCTATCTGGGAACATTTTGGCAATTTTTTTCATGTTCTTTCTTCAATCTAGTTTCTCAGAGTTCAAATAAAGATTTAGAGAACTTGATTTGTATGCAAAGAGTTGATTTATAATGTTACTGACCTTCTCTGACTTAGGAGACAAAATGTAATGTGATCCCTTGTCAGCTACAAAAATTCAGATGTATGTATGGGGAGACATCTTTGTGTGCAAGGGCCAGCTGCAGTTCCCTGCATTGTGGGATCTTTGCTGTGACTGAAGGTCTTCCGAAGAGTATTTTCCAGATCATACACAGGAGCTGGAGTTTCGTGTGGGAAGTGTTGAATGACCTCCTCTTGTTCACCTCACATGGGGACCTTTGGCGCTCCTCCAGGGCTCACACCCTACATGTCCTTTGTTTTAACCCTGTAGTGACTGTTTGCTACCGTGCCACTGATGGATAGAGGTGAAAGTTGGGTGTTATAAAGGGATATTTCTATTTGCTTGTCTCTTCCCAATGCCTTTGGGAAAAGCAGCAGAGAAGGTGCATTGGTCCTTGTGCTCCCTGTTGACGGTGTTAGGGGCTTTTTAAATCCAAATTACAGTGGTTCTGCTCTGTATTACTTTCTAGTGGCTAGAGATGAAGAAGAAAACTGTCTAGACTGTTAACTGTCTTACAGAAGAGGACTTCACAAACAGTGAATTATGTACTCTATAAAGGGAAGATTTAAAAGCATCTCACTTCCTCTGTCACTTTTCAGCATTTGCCATTAAAACAACTTTGTGGTAGCTATTGCAGGAAGGATAGGCATGTATTGCTTCTCTCTTTTTCAAAAATCAAAAAGTGCATTGTTAGCAAGGCAAAGAGACTGAAAAAGGAAAAGCAGCTTGCTAGGAAAACACTAGAAAAGATAATGGATTTAGTTTCGAGGGGTTTCAAGTGATTCTCAGTAAGTTGTCATATGACATATACCTTTACTGCAAATAAAATCGAATTGGAAAAGTAGTATTAGCTTCCTGCTGACTGCTTGGGTATCCAAGCTGTTTTATTGGTATCCACTGTTTTTATCTTTCATGTGCTTTCGTGGCAATATATTTAGAATAACCAGTACATTAGTTTTAAGGTTGAGAGAGGATCTACTGAAAATGATCTGATTTTCTTTTACACTAGGTTTCTAACTAATTTTTACTTAACTGAGTTTAGACGACATGTCTTCTCTAGTGAGAAATCTACTGCACTTGTAAACAATACATACGTGCTTAAAAACACACAGAAATTTCTTACCAAATTTGTTTTGGCACTGGAGAGTAAATCTATTTTATAGATTGAAATTCTGATAAACAGGTTTTGTCAGCTCCTTACTTATTTAGACCAAGGAACTTTATCCTTTTTGCATTGGTTTTGCTTTTTTATGTTAGTTTTGATTGCTTAGATTTTTAATTTTTTCTTGAGAACAAGGCAGCATCTGTTAAATAAGGTATTTTCCTTTTTGCTTTGTTGATTTTTTTGCACAGCAGGCTAAAGAAATCATGTGGGTTATTAATATGTGTCTGTTGTTCTGTCCAGAGAAATACTTTGCCTCTTGTGACATTTGAATCTCCTCTGAGGAAGTATCTGGAAAAAACTGCCTATGAGTTCTTGGTTGGCTTTGGTTTTTTTTCCCCTACTGCTTTCAGTATGAGTTTATGGGAATCTAATTTAATTTCAGATATTTTACCAGAAGCATTCTCACTGTTTGTAACTAGGGAATTAGCTGAGGTGACTTGGAATTATAGGGAGAAGTTACAGTAAGATCCTAGTAAAGGAGAAAATCTTTATTGATGTGTATGTTTGAGAATTTTTTAATATTTAATTTCCTTTCTCCTGGTTCAAGAAAGCAAAATACAATACACTACTGTGGTTTTTACATTACAGCTATTTAAATAGTCCTCAGAAAAATTACATCTCTCTATAGTCCCCTAGCCTTTAATGTGTTCTTGCATTTTTAAATGCAAGTAATTAGATAAGAATCAATGTAAATAATAACATATGTTTTATAATCAGCTAACTGTGATGGCCTTTGTCTAACCCAAAGAATTTAGAAAGATTTTAATCATACCTGTTTCCAAATAAGTGTGATGTAAATACTAAATTAAGTAAAAAAAAAAAAATCTATAGACCTTTATATGTTTTCTTTGTATGAAAATATTGATTTTTTTTCTCTTTTCCTTTTCTAACAATAATAGATTTTTGCCTTGATAAAGTATGTTTGTTGTTTTTACTCAGCTGTGTTTTCAGGTGACGGGTTATGTAGGTCACCTTGATTCAAACATCTTACTTGTTTTTAGTGCCATAGCTTGAAGTCAAAATTTTCCATTTCTGATATCAAAGGTGCCAAAAGATACCTCCTTGACAATCAACACTTTATTTACAAATAAGATAAGCCCTGCTTTTTCTGTCATTCCTTTTTATAATCACGAAAACTTTGAAGTCAAGTAAATTTTTAGCTGAATGACAAAAGCGGACGTTTATCCTTGTTCCTCTGCAATGCTTAGTTAAGGTTTACTTGCTGGAATTCATTTAATTTTGAAGTCATAAAAAAAAATTCTTTTTTTGGTGTCTATCACTTGGTACTTCAGTGTATTAGAACCAAATCGTGCAAACACTCAGCTGTCCTTATGGTAACACAATGCATCTCAAAGAGGCCTGCTACTCATTCATGTTAAATACTTAGCTCAGTTTCTCCTTCTTGCTTAGTGAACAGTTGTCTGTGTTACTAGGCTCTCTGACTGGTGCTGTCATCAGTGTCATGAATAAATTTGATAGCAAATATTTTAAAATCCTCCTATTGTTGTACCAATAACATGTCCCAGTAAGCAGGATTTTGGAAGAGGTGCAGCAAACCCATACCTGCCCTTTTGTATTTTTAATTATAAGTAATAAAGTTTTCTACTTTCTTTCCTGTGTCATCTCATCACAGATGACTGAGTGTTATCTTAACTTGCCCCTAAAAGCCAGGAGCTCATTATGCCTTCTCTGCTCTTGCAAGTTCCAGAGAAGAAAGTTGTTTTCTTTTTCTTTTTTCCAGAAAAGCATGTATTGCTTGCCTTGATGTCCAGAGCACTGTAAACATTTGTAATTTTGTTTGCACTTAACAAAAATTAAAATAGCTTTCTGCATTAGAAGTTGGTACTGAACACATCCTCATGGGAAGGCCACCTCTACTCATGTATGCAGCCTAGGAAGTGTCCACTTTTACCTCATAACATATTTCCCAGTAAAGTGAGTAGAAAGAAGCTGAAATAAACAATAATATCTAAATGTACTGCTGGTATACAGAGTAAGTGTCTCTGTGAGACTCAATGTCACAAAGACCTGGAAAGCCAATTTTAGAGCTGCTTTTTATTGTCTCTTTCTCTCCTGGCATTCTGAGCATTTTCTTTCCAGTTCATCCTCTGTTTCTCATTTACTTTTCCCTCCTGTGTTTTATTGCTTTTGAGAACTCCCAGCTGATCCTCCTGTGCTTCAGTTCCACTTCCTCTCACAACTGCTTTCCAAAATAGGATCATTGAACAGTTAATGCTGGCACTTAGAATGAGTGAACAACCCAATTAGATTAACCAAGGGTAGGGAAATTCATGTTTCAGACTTTTATTTTCTGCCAACTCAGGAAGACAAAAGAACATCAAACAGCTCCCAAGTTCTGCCAGGCATAGCAGTGCAATATAATTGGGACCATAATGTCCGTGCTGGTGATGATGTCGCTGTTTTCTGCCTTTAGAGGATAAGAACATTTGCCATTTGCTGGGGAAGAATTAAATCAAAGAAATGAGAGTATTTGACAGACTCTACCTGTTAAATTTTGGGTGTGAACAAATAAAGCTAACTATTTAAACCTTCCTTGGAGCAAAAGACAGTAACCACCAACTGCTTTGTGGATGTTGACTAATTCATCCATACACATGGCTTGTTTCCAGTAGATCAAGCATTTCCACTTTTGCTCCTGAGTAACACAGGACATTGGAAAGAGAGCAGAGTCCTGGTGCTTGCTCTTAAAAGATAATAAAACATCAATAAAATTACTTTTCTATTCTTTAGCCAGTGTGGCTGATAGAGAAGAAAGATGACTTTTCCCTAGCCAAGACATATGGGGTTGGTCTTTATTTTTTTTCCTCCTGGCCTTCCTGATCAAGCTTCCTGTATTTCTGTAGGGTTATGCAGTTGTACTACTGCAAAGTTCTTTTAAAGCTTTAAGGCAAAGTTGTTATTAAAGTGTTGGTAAAATACATTTATATATGTATTTACTTTTATGTATATCTACATAAACAAAATATATATTTATATGAATAAAACATACACATACTCGTCTCTCTCAGAAAAAATGCTGTCAGTACTAGGATTGAAAAAGTGTGTGTTTCAGAGATGAGTCCCACTGCCATAGAAGAGAAGTCAACATCATTACCTTCATTGGCTGGCATAACTTGTTTTCAGTTTCCTTCCCTCTTCTGACTAGTGTTGCTAATTTTCAGTCCTAGCCAGTTGCACATAGGTATTGACTGGTCTTCCATGGGTTTTGCACTAAATGTAATTTGCTCTTTCTGTTTCTTCTTCTTGGCGGATTAGAGACAAGTTGCCCTGATGAACTTCTGAGATGAGTTCTTACATTTGACTGTTTAGTGTTCTCTGTATCTTATTCTTGCCTTTCGCCACCTTCCTTTAGTCACTCCCTCAGTGAAGGACATGGCCTACAGCAGTCCCTCAAAACTACAGTCAGTTTATTGCCTGGAATTTTTAGGTATCCTTTATTTGTGCAGCAAGGGAGGATATACCACCTTAGCACAGACTGCTGTTTTGGCAGGTTGCTAAATTCTTTTTGATACCTAATGTTGTGTCTTGTTTGCTCAGACAGGTTTGTGAGTAATCTCTAGGTTTAGCTCTGGTGTTGAGTCAAGAAGCTAGTTAGATTTTTACTTAAACATGTTCTGTGTCACTGTCATCTGCATAAATGTCAATCAGTGGTCCTGAAAACGTGTTCCCCATTGACTGCAGAAGAAGGTTAGAGAAACTAAAATGGCTTGTGTACCAGTTTGGATTTTAACTCATTAGAGAGGCTTAATTATATCAACATGCTTGCGATTTTTCTGTGATATAAATTTACCTTCCATCTGCACAACCTTTTCATCCTTATTTTTTAGCTTTTTAGCTTCTAGTCAAAATATCTGCTCCACGGATGTCTCAGTTAATACGGGAATGTCACTGAAAACTGTTTCCAAATTTATTTTTGAGAAAAATGTAGAGATCATTTGCAGGGAGGCAGTAAAATGCTGCATAGCCTCTTACTGCATGTTGTTCATTTTAAGAGGCACTTGCAAGGAGCTTGGAACTCTTTCTAGCTTGCCCACCCAGTTGATAGTATTTAATTTAAAATAACCCCTGAAACTGCCACTGAAAATGAAAGTTGTTCAGCACACATGAAGAACACATCCCATGTAGATCCATGTTAATAAAGATCTGTCATCACTTGCACATAATACCAGAATTTTCTACGATAAGCTAGGTATGATGTATTTGTAATACAACATAACTAGATTTCCCATACTCGCTTTCACTTGTTCTGTAAAAATATGAGTTCTTGTTTATTTTACCAATTTTTGCTTTTAATCATGGATTTTTTGTTCTCCTGATTCACTTAAAATTATCTGCCTTTTCAATACAAGCTCCAGATTTTTATTCTTTGTCCCATAAAGTTTAGTTAAAAGCTTTCCTTACCAAAATGAGCATGCTATGGTATATATTTTGAATTGCTGATCTGTTTATTTCCCATATCAGAACCTTCTCTTTACAAATTTATTAATTTTATATATATATATTACTGAAGAGGAAATATATCTTTCAGCATCAGAGTCCATTTTGCCTTCTTTGTGCTGACGCTTTAATATCTGTTACTAGTTTGTCGTTGAAAAAGTGTGGAATTTTTGGTTGACAGTGTGATTCTGCAGAACTGTCATTTGTTTTTTTCTGTGTGCAGTTGGCAGGTTTTCTTTGCTTACGTTTTTTGTAATTCTCTGGCATGCTGCACTTTTACCTATGGATGTTTCTTTTCTTCTCCATTTAACAGTTTTATTTTCATACACTTTTTCTGCCAAGTCAAGTTTATTTCTGAAAGTAGCCTCACTATATTCAGATTCAATTTTGTCATAAATAAATTTCATTTCTGGTTAATCCATGTTGATGTGATTTAGCTGCATGACTTAGTTGCTTACCATAAGCAACTAAGCCTTATGGAGCCTTATGGTGTAGCTGATTTCACATAAATAAAAGTGGATTCTTTCCTGACTATGAACTTCCAAAAATCGAGGGAGTCACTCAGAAATTCAAACAGGCCATGAGTTTCTGCAGACCGGTCCAGGGAAATCGATGTTGTTGAAACACGCAGTTGTACTGACATTAAATGGTTGATGAAAATGGAGGAATGTTGCAGGAATTTTTGTATGAGGTTTTTCTGACTATATAATTTCAGGGAGATCAGAATGGATGAACCAAAATTAGTAACCCAGAGATTTTATAAATAAGAAAGTTCACTGTTATTTTGAAGCTATTTTTGTTTTCTTTCTTTTGTCATATAGCAATGAAATATAAAAAGTGGAAATTAAATAAGGCTTTTCAGCTAACCCAAAATAAGATTTTATACACCGTTGCACATTTTGTTACTTTGGAGTTCCCCAGAGTAAGCTCAGGTATTCTAATTCACCCTACAAATTCTGTCACTCCATGTGTAGTTGTTGACAATTTATTGTCCACTGGTATTAAATGGAGACCAGTCACATTTGTCAGGAGAGGGTAAGAGGATGTCATCTCAGTTACACTGGAAAAGAAACAGAAGGCAACAGAACAGTGCCTTTGGGTTGAAAGATGCAAATGGGAGTATTCTGTTTTCATAGAATCAGAAATATGGTGAGGATCATCTAGTCCCTGCACAAGACCATCCCCAAGAGTCACACCAGGTGCCTGAGAGTATTGTGCAAATGCTTCTTCAACTCTGTCAGGCTTGATGCTGTGGCTGCTTCCCTGGGGAGCCTGTTCCAGTGCCTGACCACACCCTGGGTGAAAAATAATATCCAACCTAAACCTCCCCTGACACAATTTTAGGCCACTCCCTCAGGTCCTGTCCCAGTCACCACAGAGATCAGTGCCTGCCCCTCTTCTTCCCCTCAGAAGGAAGTTTTAGAGTGCAATGAGGTATCCCCTCAGTCTCCTCCAGACTGAACAGACCAAGTGACCTCAGCCACTCCCCTCCCACTTCCCCTCAAGGCCCTTCATCATCTTTTTGGCCCTCCTTTGGATGCTCTCTAATGGCTTAATATCTTTCTTATACTGTGATGCCCAAAACCACACACAATATTCACTGTGAGGCCGCCCCAGTGCAGAGCAGAGTGGGACAGTCCCCTGTCTTGACCAGCTGGTGATGCTTTGCCTGATGCCCCCCAGGACACAGCTGGCCCTCCTGGCTGCCAGGGCACTGCTGACTCATATTCTGCTTACTGTTGACCAGGACCCCCAGGTCCCTTTCTGTGGCACTGCTTTCCAGCATCTCATTCCCCAGTCTAAACGAACATCCAGGGTTGCCCAGGTGCNCTGGATATTCTTTTCAGAAGGATTCTGGGAGAGAGAGTATCAAAAGCTTTACTGGAATCCAAAGAAATTACATCAACTGGCTTCCCTTGATGAACTGAGTTACCTTGTCATAAAAGGAAATCAGGTCCAATAAGCAGGACTTTGCCCTCATGCTGGCTGTGACCGATGATAGCATTGTCTTTCAGGTGTTTTTCAATACTTCCCAGAATAATCTCCATAACTTTACCAGCCACTGAAATGAGACTGACAGATATGTAATTTCTGGGGTCCTTCTTCTTGCTCTTCTTGGAAATAGTGTCTACCAGCTTCCAGTCAGTGGGAACCTCTCTGGATTTCCAAGACCGCTCAAAAATCATCGAGTGATTTTGTGATGACATCAGCCAGCTCTTTGTGGATTCTTTGATGAATCCCATCAGGTGCCATAGATTTGTAGGCATCCAGCTGGAGCAGCAGATCCCACACATCTTCAGGATCGACTGGGAGTTGATCATTCTTGCAGTCATGGTGCTCCAGCTCAAGGCACTGAGACCCGCTTGGTCCATCATATGTGTTGAAGACAGAGGCAAAGAATGTATTAAACACCTCTGCCTTATCTCTGTCCCTGTTTGTGAGGTTTTGGAGAGTTCTATTTTTGTCACCATGTAATCAGCATGCAACACAAATGGATATGATTAAAAATGGACTCTGTCTTGATGCTAATCACAGTGCAGTCTGACTGACAAGTAACATCCCTTTGGTCATCTGCTGGGCTGTTATTCACTGACCTTAATGACTGCAGGGAGCAAAACTGATTCTATTTTAAAACTTCAGCTGTAACTTATGAAAGTGAAATAATTGTATCTTCAAACTGTTGGTTCAGTAAAGCATATCGAGCTAGAGGTAGTGTCTTTAGAGATTTCTTTCATTTTAGGAAATAACTGGGAACTGTCATGATGAGATAGAACTATTAGTTCCTTTGATGTAATTCATGAACTTAGAGACAAATCTTTTTAAAGTAGTTCATAAGACTCACTGAATCTGAAGATTATTGCCCAGTGTTGCATTGCCGGAGTTGAGACAAGGTTTGATATTTAATTTAGATGTATCCAAAAGTGTCTGTTTCTCTAGTTTGCTGTTACTTTACTAAGGTATCTACAAAGTGCTGGGCTGCATGTTTTCAGCTACTTATGTGCATTTCCTTACAAACTTTCTTCAAGCCTTATCATTTTAATCTCTTAAGTCTTGATGTAGATCTTTTTACTAGAAAATTTACTTCCATTCCTGAGTTTCATAGCGGTGGTGTAATCCAATCCTTTTCTCTGCTTTTAGTTTGTCCCTAAATAAAATGTACAGATACTTCAATTTTTTTTTTGTCCTTTTATCCATTTTTTTGGATCTATTTTCTTATGAAATTAATGGCTTCGGCTCCTCAGGTATTACATGTCACTTTCTTATCTTAGGAATTTGTTGAAATTCCCCTTGCTTCCTCAAGAATAATCAGACGTTTGTCTTTTCCCTTTTCTGGACGTGGAATTTACTTTATTGTAGCATCATTGATACTGCACTTTGACCTGCTTTTGCTTGGATGGTTGTGCTGACCTTTTTCTATTTTCAGATTTTTCTGCAGTAGATTTTCTTGGGCTCTTGTGTATTTTTAGTTTTAAGTTTGTTTGTTGCATGCAGATTGGTTGAACTTCTTTTTGAAAGTGCACTTCAGTGGAGCATAATTAAGTCCTGTGTGGTAATAACTTCTGTCAGTATTGCTTCATGCATACTACTTGCACTAGCAGTTTAATTTTGATATTTTATAGCTGCCAAATAATTAATTTAAAAATCTCTTTTAAAATACAGTATATAGTTCTAATTCCCATTCTTGAATGAAAAGGAAACACGGAACAAAAATCCACGCACAGACACATGCAAAAAATCTATAAGAACAATTTCAGTTTATCTGGGAAAGATTAGAGTGTCTCGAACCAGATGTCAGAAATCCATTGTTAAAATTATGAAGTTATGAAATGTGTTATTAAATTGTAACCTTATGTGTGGTCTGTGCCCCTTTATTGAAATACAAGGTGGGGGGACATGGTCAGATTTCTACAGAAGAGGAGTTTAATACATATTCTGTGTTTATTTTTTTCAATGATTTTAAACTATACATTTGTTTAGTTGAGGGTTATTCCTTTCACATTAGGGAGATCCTTTTATGTCTCACAGAATAAGATACAGCAAACAGAAGAAAATATATCATGATATACAAGAAAAAAACATACCATACTTCTGCATTATCTATAGATAATAAATAAAAAATGTTGATAGCTATTCTATTTTCTATTTCAATTATTTTTAAGAGTTCATTTATAAGAAGCTTTCTGTCCCATTTGGCTGACAAATACTGATGTCTGAATCTTGATGCAGTCGGCATCTTTTCCTCATACTAAATCATTCATGAATATTGCACTACTTTTAGACTCTTTATTCTGTCAATGACTTTGTAGTAAAAATAGAAATAGGGCTTTTTGATTTCAGTGATGCATTCATAGTTGATGCAGATCATTAGCTTTTTTAAATGCATAACTCATGGATCCTAATTTTTAGTCTTCAGGCTTTTAATCTGTTGGTAGTGTTTGTGCTCTTATTTTAAAGGAATAATTTAATTACCTATTTTGGTACTGAATGGAATAAATAATCCTACAACAATAAATACATACATACAAAACAGGGGTAGTTAAGTTGGAGATCTCCAGGAAGAAAGAGGCAATATTGTAAACCACAAACATAAACAATTAAAAGAACCAGTGTTATTCAACCTATATATAAAAAAAAAAGGGTAATACATGATAATGTTAAACACTATAAGGAACAAAGGAAAGCAAGAACGGTCTCCCAATTCCTTATGTGACCTTTAATTGAGAAAAAGTGAATTTGTGTTTCTAACTAGCATTAAGAATGTAATGTTTCAAGGTGCTTAAAAAGAAAAGAGTTTGCAGTACCAACAGTGAATCTCTGATCTTTCTTAATTTGAATCAGGCTGAGAAGTCGAAGAAAAAACCCTCTCATTTATGCCAAACATTTCTGATATTCAAGAAACCCTTTTGGGTCCTGAAAAGCCCCATGACAAGTGTGGTGCATCTTCTGCCTTGTGTTTTTTTGGAGGTTTGCCCTTTTCTTAATTGCAGGAGCTTTAGAAATAAAGCAATCTGCACTACTTGGGCTTTGTATTGAATCTGCATGAGCATTGCACTACTCATAAAAATTTGCTCTAGAATGACTTAGCAGGGATTGCCTTAAAGTTAATTGATAAAAATAGGTAGATAAAGACAGCAACAGGTTGGTATCTACTGAATTTCACCAGTGTGACAATATGTAAAGTTTTGTTTTGAGGTCAGTTAGCTTTTAGATATCAAAAGCATTTTGTCCTTTTCCAGTGTTAAACCACTTACCATGGTTGTTTGTGTGGAAAATGGAACATGTTTGGTTTCTTTTTTAAATGTATGTTTACTGCTAAATGAGTTTAAGATGCAAGTCAAGAAATGAAAATGCTTATGTAGCAAGAAAAACAGAATTTAGATTATGTTGCAGGTTTTTGCTCTTGAAGAACAGGCAGCTGCTCCTTAGTGATTTCTCTTTTTATAGAATTGAAAGAGAAGAGATGAGCAAACTCTAATGGAAAATCCTTAATTTGAATGGTATGAGAGTGTCTTTCACAGCAGAGGAAGCAAATTGTTTTATGAACTGTGTTTATTTTACTCAACATTTCTTTGATGAGACTTGCCCTTCATTTGAAATTTTGTAGAACATTAATGCAACACTTAGCTCCTACAGAAAAGTCTGTAGTCAGTGATGGCAGTCACTTTTTTCTGGGTTCAAAGGATCTTATCTACTTAAGGCAATGGAAGGGCTTCACTTGGCTTTGAATTAGGGCTTTGTACAGGAACTGGGAATGGGAGGCCCATGTGTTTTCTTTGTGTTGAGGGGCTGTAGCTCACAGCTGTAGTGGTATCTTATGCTGTAAGATGATGTACTGGAAAAAAGAACTAAGTGCAGTGGAACATGGAAGTCCACGTGTGCTGAGATTTTGCTTCAACGGTTTGATGCTGGACTGTGTGTTTTTTTTATTTCATTTTTTTTCCCCCATGGAAATGTAAAGCATGAGAGATGGATCGTATAAGCAATGGTCTTTTTTGTTTGACTTTTCTTTTTTTTTAATTGCACCCTTGAAAGACCAGTGGACTGGATGACTGGACAATGAGGTGGCTTGAGACTGGCTGAACAGCAGATCCCAGAGGGTTGGTAGTCAGTGGCATGGCATCGAAGGCCTGTCACTAGTGGTGTCCCCTGAGGATACACACACACACACTTTCTTTATTACCACCTTCTCCACTATCATTTTTCTTTTCACAGCTCCTTTGCAAACTCATTTGCATATCTCATTGATGTATTTAGTGTCACGTTGTGGGAATCATTCTACGATTTTGATAATTTTTCTGCATACTTTTGTTGTACCTACTTTGTTTCTACTGTCTCATTTTTGAAGCAGAATATGCAAAAGAGAACTGGGAACAGTATTCCAGCTGAGTGACATCATGGACAGAAATACCCTGTCATAAGGATGTCCTCTGTTTTATGCTATGATCTTTCTAGAAATTCTTAATATTCTATTGAAATGTTTGGCTACTGTGAAACACTAATGTGATGTCTGCAGAGGCTTACTTGT
The DNA here is from genome assembly GCA_013396755.1 of Sclerurus mexicanus. Taxonomy (NCBI): domain Eukaryota; kingdom Metazoa; phylum Chordata; class Aves; order Passeriformes; family Furnariidae; genus Sclerurus; species Sclerurus mexicanus. Next base: position 3,086,170 of record VWZF01002957.1, on the reverse strand, counting down.
CATAACCATGTTTATATCATAAATTGTCATAAATGTTTTAGAGCACAACTTTGTATAGACCTAATTAGAGCTGAAGGTTTTGTTTGGTTTTACTACATAGGTGGGGCTTCCCATACACAAATACTATTAGTGTATAGATATACTGCACTTAAAGTGGCCACCTAAACATAAAAAATATTTATGGCACTATTTATTGTGTTACATGGACAAAGAAATCTCTGGGAAGGGAGGGATTATTTATCAATTTCATGAATTCTTGAGAGACTGTCATGAAAGCATTTGCAGTGGAGTTTATGATCTTATATGAAATGCTGCATTTTAAATTCATTAACAAATAAGGTAGGGAAAAAACCCCACCCAAATCTGATATAGATCTCTGCACCTAATAAGCAGTTACTAGCACAGATGTTCTCACCTGTTGCGATCTTAACTTCAAAGCTGACAGCTCAAAAATAAGTGTGACTTTGAATACAAGTGTTAAAAACAACTGAGACAGTAAAATGTAATTATTGTACGTTATTATACTATCACCTGTGCAGCTGCAAGGCGTAGACTGAATATTCTGCCATGTTCAATTAGAAGAAGATAAAAGTAGCATTGGAGAACTGAGTCAGTTAAATAAGAACTTAAATAACTGCAACTGCAGTAGCAATTGTAAAGTCATCCCCCATTCCACCCAGCAAGAAAAGTTTCAAGACTAGCAAAGCATGGTGTTTAACTTCTTCTGGACTGGGTAGTTTGGATGATTTCTTAAGGGAGTGTTTGGCCTGTCAGGCATGTGTATGATTTCTTAATGCTCCTTGAGAAGTGATAGTCACAGGAAATGTTGTGTCCTGGCAAATGGAGCAGAAGAAAACTATCTTCTCATCATGTTACCAACACTGGCCTCTTGCATGCATCTTGATGCTTGCTGTACCCTTCACTTCTTTATCTAGTCTTTAACAAGTATTTCAAGCAGCACCTACCTGTTCATTTTAATATATTTTTTCATAGCAAATGATTCCTGTGGGGCTGTAACACGTACTGTTTTAAGATATAAGTCGTAGAGGAGTGACATTGTTTTGACTTTTGTTCTAGAAAAGAAATCAGTTACAGTGAGGGTTGATCACCCTTTATTGGTAAGAATTTGTTCTGTACCAGTGTTAAGACTTTTACCTTTCTCTTGTAAAGAACACACTAGTGTTATCATCATTGTTTCTGTGATCAAGCAGCCACTGGAGTCACTGGAGGTTATGAGGTTTATGAGCTCAGAAGTGACAATTTAGAAGTTACTTAGAACTCTCAATTTTTAGTCGTGTGTCAGATGACATTTTCTGTATTATCTGTCTTTGACTAAATTGGTTTCTGATAAAATAAAAGTTCAATTGGAGTAAATTAACTTAAAACACTGCCTAGAAGGTCTTTATGGGCAAAGAAATTACTGCATTTCTACTCCCATCGCTTAGACTTACCTCCTGTGTATCACAAGCTCTTTAATCCACTAACGCTTGTAACACATCTATAGCTTCTGTATTGAGAATGTGCTTAACGGATTTATAAATTGAGAACAGTTAACTAATTAGCCTTCCTTAGATGGTAAGTTTCTGACTTGTTGCTGTGGAATCTGACAATTCCAGTCACATCTGTGGGATTTGCAGACTAGTTGAGGTTGAAAGGCACCTGTGTACAGTGTCTAGTCCAACCCATCTGCTCAAGCAGAGTCACACAGAGCTGGTTGCCCAAGACCATGTCCAGACTGCTTTTGTATATCCACCCTCCCAGTTAATAGAAGTGTTTCCTGATGTTCAGACAACACCTCCTGTTTCCATTTGTGTAGATTGCCCCTCGTCCTGGCACTGGGAACCACTGGGAACAATCTGCCTTCCTCTTCTTTATTCCTTTTCTTTGGGTATTTCAACACATTCATAAGTTCCTCCCCAAGCCTTCGCTTTTCCAGATTGAACAGTCCCAGCTCTGTCAGCCTTTTGTCACAGGAAAGATGCTTCAGTCCCCTAATTTTTTTTTTTTGTTGTCATTTCCTGAACTCATTCCCCAAAGTCCACATCTTTCTGGCAGCCCAGTTTCTTCAAAAATCTTAATTTATTTTCATTCTCTTATTTGACATTTAAGTGGCATAATCAAATGAGTCCTCTTTTATATTGCCATTTCCTTATTGCAAACACAAGAGTCTATACTAGAGTTCTAGAGAGTTCTAGAGTCTATACTAGAATTGCTTTGATCCCGACTGATGCATGAAGTTGAGGTCTCCTTTCTACAGGTCTGCAAATGCACATCAAGTAAAATGGAAAGGCACTGCTCTTAAAATTGGGACCTCATGTGAACCAAGCCACAGCAATCCAGATTTGAAACACAAAGTGTCTTTTATTTGCTGTAAGTAAAGAAATTGGACAAACAGCACCCAATTGCTGTCAACTGAGACAACTGTCCTATATAACACAAGGCAACAGTGCTTGATTTTATCACAAAATACCACCTTCCTAAGGATTTTTGTTTCTGAATCCCTACCACTCTTTAAACTGTCACCTGGGAAATAGCACCCATAACCCCAACAACAGCACATTGCCCCTCCAGCCCTCCTTCTTCTGATTCCCACTGTTAGTGCTTATTATGAGCTGGTCATTACTGCCTAGGTCCAATGCACCTTCCTGCTGTATGCTTTCCTTTTGTGTGTAATGCTCAAGAAAATATATTGATTCAAAATAGAAATAACAGCAATAAGTTATAAGATTTTTTTTAAAAAAAATCATTGATTCAAAATGTGAGTGCAATTTTACATGCTTCAGAGAGAAATAAAGTAAACCCTAAATAAAAATTTGTAAACTCCTAAATTTCAGGCTGTAAAATATCACTACATGGAATTAATTTTTTTAAAAAATTAAAATAGACTTCATCTTTCTCAGGCAGAAGACTAGATTTAATTTCTTGGATTTTTTTAATCTATTTTGCCTTTTTAAATTTATTTGTCCTACATACTGTTCCAGTTTATGAAAATAAAGTGAATGCTGAAAGGAAAATCATATGAAGGAAATTTAAGTCTTGTTCTCAGCTGCAATATTGAATAAAATCTGACACATTCAATATAGAAATCCTGTTAATTGGGGAGTGGTTTATGCATCATTATTTATGCCGTGCTATGTCCTCACTTTAGAAATTAAGTAATTTGAATTTTGACCTTCAGGACAGAATACTCCATGTGTAGCAGATGGAACATTGAGGTACAGTTCACAGTGGATTTCCTCTTATCACTGTGGAAAAATTTGAAAGATGATCTCTGTAAATACTCCTTCATTATATTCACTTTTTGAAACTTCCTTCTTGCAGTTAATAGAGTTAGGATGACACTTATTAATATGTCTAGTGTTTGCTTTTTATTTATAACCTGGCTGACAGTGTCCTACAGAGTGATTTATTCTGATCAGCTGTCAACAGGACCATACTGTAAGTAGTGATGTAAAATAAAATAGAAACAGGTCTCAGACGCTGTGTTAACTTAAGAGATGTGTGCACAGTACTCTCTTCTGTTTCTACAAAGTAATTGCTAGTCTTGTAACTGCTACAAGTCTTACAGTCATCCATCCCAACCTACTCAACCTGGTCCTTCCACAGTGATGAAAACCACTTGGGCTCGAACTTGGAAATCTTCCTGGGTGGAAAATGTATCTGCAGCAAAATTATCTTCTCAGAAAATACCATAACTTTTTTGAACATCTCTGAAGCCTACATGATATGTCTAAAATAGCTGACATGGGGAAAAAAAGTCTTTACTCGAAGTTTTGTGTCTTAAAGCTCTCTGGATCTTCAATGCATTACTGAAGGCAAAAGGGCTAAAAATGTTGTAGTACTGATAATAGGAGCTGAATTGTTTAAAAGTATCCTTCATAACTAAATGACTTAATTCTACATCAAGAACAGTTCTGATGACTCTGTATTTTTCAAAAATTTTTCAGAGAAAGAAAAACAAATGTAATTGCAGCATGACTACAACCAGGGAGATAGAACAAGAGTGATGCTTTCGACATCAACTACCCTTAAGCACAGATGGCTAAAGAAAAAAAAAATTTGGATTTACCTAAATGAATTAATTAAAAATGTCATGATAGTAAATTCACCAGTGGAGTGGAGGGTTATTTTATGACTGCTGCTTTTGTCCCCAGAGATATTAGACACAATCCATCCAGAAGACTGTAAGTCCATGTTGCATAAAGTTCCCTGTGGACATTCCCCTGGAGACCAGCCTGCCACTTTTTCTCCAGTGCTGTTCTCTCTCCACACCAGCTGTGTCCTGGCAGTTCATCTTTCTGTCAATGAGATTTTCCCAACTGTGGATTCCACTGAGCCACAGTGTCTGCTCTGTCTAGGGCTTTTTTGGGTTTGTTATTTTTTTGTTTGTTTGTTTTGTTTGGTTGGGGTTTTTTTAATGTCATAAGCTTTACTGTTCTGTTCTTCCATCTTGGTGCAGGACAAAAAGAGGTTACAAAACTTAATTACTTCCTTCTGCGTCTTAATTCCTCCACCTTTTTTTCAAGACACTCTTTGACCTTGCCACCTTGGAGGCCTAAAAGTCCTAGGCATATTGTGACTAACTTCATTCTAGAACTTCTCAGTTGCTGAGTGTCAGCATGCAGCTTTCCCCACAAATTATTTCCTGTTGAGAGGCAGGCTAGATGAGCTCAGTGCTGCCTGGGATGGTTTCAGTGTGCTGGGGGCCTGAGTTAGAACTGCTGCCTGAGTTGACAGTTCTGTGCTCTTGTGTGTGCTGCCTGCACTTAGGGTAATGAGGTGTATCAATTAGGTTATACCTCCTGGTTTTTGTGCATCTGAGGGTGGCTATTTTCCACATGAATGTGCACATGAATCAGATTTAAATCTCTGTTAACAACAGTTGTGTGGCAGGCAGTATAAATCTGAGTCCTTGCTCAGGTTTATTTTACCTTTTTTCAGTCCAATCACATTATATTCCCCTATCTCTCTTCACAGTTATTGTTTATTTTAGCATCACACCAATTCCATGTTGTCCTTCTTAAAACTGACATATACTAATGCTTCAAAGTCATTAAAATAATACTGCAGTGCAAAAACTATAATAAAGCTTTATATATTTTCACAGTGTATATACTAGCATCTCTTAATTGTTCTAAGAGCAAGCAAGGAATTTCATGGAGACTAGATTTTTCAATGTAAGCTTTAAAAGAATATGTCTAGACAGAAAAGAGGTTTGACAACCTTTGCAATACATCAGTTTTTGGAGACTTTTGAGTATCTGCAGTGCAACAGGGAATAAGAAACTTTGGCCATTTAGTAGTGTTTGTATCTGATAATGCTACCATGTTACATAGTAGATATCTCACCAAAACGAGTGCTAGGCAAACGTGAATCCTTTCAGAAAGTATCTCTACGTGGACCCCTCTCACCTCATCTCCCAGCATCTTCTAATGAATCTGACTTCTCAGAGAAGATGCTTCTTATAAGTAACATTTTCATTGCAGTGCAGGAAAAGCAGGTAGTAATTTTTCTTGGCTAGTCTTGCTGTGAAACTCAAAAGACTGTCCTTATCAGAAGCCATTTGATTTGAAGAAAGTATAAAGTGTTCTTTAGGTAAAATATATGCTTTGAAGTTCACAGTTTTCTGAGGTGGTTTCCAGAAAATTTCCTGAGTGGTTTTTGAAAAGCCATTGCTCCCAGTAGTAACCAGATATTTCTTCATCTTTGTGATTTGAAAATACTGAGTTTCATCACATTCTAGAGAATCTCCAGAGTTCACCAGAACTGTTCTTTTTGCAGCACATGCACAGTGGTTTTTCTTCTAAAACCTCCTAAAATAACTTAGTCAGAAACAGGAAGATGTATATCTAAGTGTCTGTTCCTAGTGTTCTTGTCTAAATTTATTAGCTGATTTTATTCTTGAGTATACACTTCTCAGTGATGTAAAGTACTTCAGGAAAAGAGAATGTGTAGTAAGAAATTTCCTTTCATGCCAAATGAAGCATTTTTAAGAATTGCAGTTCTTTATGCTACTTTGGAAAACAATTCAGCTGAAACTGAAAATAATTTGATTTCTGGAGCTGGAGAGTTCACTTGGTCTTCTACTCAATGACATTATGACCAAGACTGTCATGTCTTCTTTAAATCACTTTAAAAATACTGTGTATTTTTTCCTGTGATCTTAGGTATAGGAAAGTAGTGTAAAGTACAATAAAATATTTGTTTAATCAGTGTGCCTATTAAGAGATGATTAATCTGTGGCCTTACAAGTGTATACAAAGAAAGATGTTAAGTAAGGTCCTTTAAACTGTAAGGAAAAAAGAAAAGTACATGGTGTCTAGAAAGTAGATTTAGCAAATGAAAAATTAGATACAAATTCTTAAAGGAAAGCATTCAGCCCAGGATACCATCAGCTGCCTTTGCTGCAAAGGCATGATTGTCTTCAGTAAAGAGGGAAATACTGTATAGCTGATTTGAAATCTTGATTTATTTATTTCTAAAAATTTAGGTTTTATCTGCTGAGGCTGAAGTATAGATGCCACCAAGTGCTGCAAATTATACCATGAGTAGTGGAGTTTGTAGGACATATTTACAATGACGTAATAGTAAAATATTGTTTGAGCATGTAGCTACTTGACAGGGTCTGCTGAAATATAGTATCTGCACAGAAGAAAATTCAGATAAGTGAATATGTTTAATCTTTAAGTTGTCTTCTAGCTATACAGCCTTGGTTGCGTTGAAATAAAAATTCTGAATTAAGTGGTAAAATGAGCTTAGGAATAGTGTTTTAGAGTCTTTATCATGATACATTAGTTCAGGCACTTCAAAAATAACATTTGAATAGCAACAGGGCACAGCAATGCCCTCATCGTTTTTCTGTTGACATATCAAAATCTGTTGCAGTGAGCAAAACCTGATCATGGATGGCCTTGGAAAACAAGGAGGGGATATTGTAAAGAAACAGCTTGGGTGGGGGAAGAAAAAGTGGAAAATAAAGTCTTTCAAACCAACTCTTTATCACTAGTGACAAACATGTTGTTAAAGGGCAAGTATAATGTTTATGATTAAAGAGGAGTTAAAAATCATTTTTGCCTAATTAACTAGTATTCAAAAGTCGTGTAGAAAAAAAGAAAATTTACATGTGAAGTTAGGATAATCTTGGGGGGAAAATATTTGGGAAAGGAATAAATAAATCTCAAAAATCTGAAAGTTAGGTTAGTTTATATTAGATATTCAAAAGAAATTCTTTACTGTGAGGCTGATGAGGCACTGGAACATGTTGCCCAGAGAGGAGTTGTGGATGGCCCATCCCTGGAGTGTTTAAGGCCAGGTTGGATGGGGCTTTGAGCAACCTGATGTAGTGGCAAGTGTCTCTGCTGCCTTGGTTTTGACCAAAGACTGGGTTAATTTTTTGCGGTAGCTGAGAGGGGGCATGGCTGAGGGCATGGCCAGACCCTAATGTTGTTCAACACCAGCTCATGCCATTGCCAGGAGTGAGGGAAGGGTACTCTCTGAGGGAAAGGTACTCTCTCTGGCTTCTGGGGAGAAGGGCATTATGATATTGTTTTACTTTATGTATAAATCATTTCTTTCTCTTATACCTTTTGTTATCAATGTTGTTGCTGTTAGTTTGTTTTCTTATCTCATTGCTGTTTCCAGTAAATTGTTCTTATCTTAACCTGTGATCTCTGCCTTTTGTGCTTTCAGTTGGAGGGAGAGGGGAATGAGTGGCTTGTGGTCTTTTTAATGGGAGTCCTAAATGGGGAAATACTATTTCAAAACCATGACACTTGCCAGTGGCAGAGGAGATGGAATTAGATGATCTTTAAGTTTCCTTCCAGTCTAAACCATTCTATGATTATAAGTCTGTTAAATTACTGCTCTACATCCAGTTAATAAGATAGTAATTAAACATTGAACAGAATATTACTTTAGTCTGAGCTGTTGCAGTAACAGCTCACCTTTTTCCTTCACCTTCCCAGCTTCTGATGAGGGTCGTGTGTATTTTTTGTCGCTCCTTCTTTCAAGTTCATATTAAAAGCACTTACTTTCAGAGGAGATGATGCAGATCTGTCCAGCAGCATGCTAGAGGCATCATTGTATGCCCTGTGCTCCTGTCACTGTAGGAGGAGGTCTGCCTTCTGTTTGTGCTACCTGAGGGAAGAGCTGTTATCCAGATACAGCATTCAGCAGCTCCTTGGTTTTCTGGGGAGGAGGAGGAGCATTCTGGATGACTCCGATGAAAAAGCTGGGTTTTTTCTTTATCAAAGATGACAGTGGATACAGGTGCAGGGGTGCATTTCTCAGGGAAATCACGTCATAATGGTTTTCTAATCTCTTCTCGCCACAGTGGCAGAAGGCAGCAGAAGCAGCTGCTCTGCTAGTGCTACTTATCATTAATCTTCAGTCAAGGTCTCTCAGTCTTTCTGAAATTGTCTTGAAATTTGTTGCAGTGAAAAGGCAAGACTCCTGGAGATAGATACTCTGCCTAAGTCTGTTACTTATTTAAATTTTGCAGTGTTGTGTGAAGTTGTTTGTCTGTCATGATTTATTGTTTGTAAATGTAATTTCAATAGAAATCCATTAGTACTTTAATCCTGTAGAGTTAAGTGAATATTTCATTATTTTACTATTAAATCAAGTTTACAAGATCACATTTTGTCCACTTTACTCTGAAAGTCACCAGTAACACCCTTGCTTAAATCATGAAGGATGCACAGTATGACTAGAGATCTAGAGGACAAAAAGTAGACAGTTGTATTTTTCTTCAGTCTTCTCAGGGACACGAATCACAAGGCAGCATAGACTGCATCAGCACACTGAGTGTTTAGCCATGGTGTAGCACAAAGTGCAGGCATATGGTGACCTTCAGTGCTTGGCGTTGTTGTATTTTAATGATCAGGGTTTGGTGTTTATCAATTGCAATTTTGGATTCTGTGTGTGTATTATGAGTGTATTTCTATAGATAATTTATGCAGACATTTATTTTGCTTCAACAGTAGCTAATGACAACATACAGAAGGATCTGTCTTAGGCAAGCATCAAAAGCAATATGTGTCCCATATGTATGAAATGCGCAGGCTAAAGCAAAGCTTCCAGTGCAACTTTGGCAGTCATTTTTTGGCAGAAAAAATTACCAGATCATAAGGTGCCTGAAAGTTCAATATACTGATCTTGTTAGAAAGCTTTATGCCAGGAATAGGAGGTCTTGGAAAATGTAGCATGTTGTGAAGTAACATATATTTGCTACTACTTGCTGAAAATAACAAATTCATTGCAGGCATTAACAAAATAGTATCACAAAATGATTCCCCCTAAGGGGGGCTAAATGGATCTTGGGGTTATGGACAGTGTACTTCTTCAGCCTTAATTGACAGACAACATTTCCTTTTGTCTACTAGTTTTAGTGAAAATTTACTTAATATGAAAACATAGACAAATAGGTTTATAGGGCAAATAAAAAGCCCTATGCTTCCCTCTTCAGAAACACCAAAATAGCCCTGACTGTATGTCAGTGGATTATTTCTTTCTCTGTGTGTTTATTCATTTTGTATACCTTTATACAAGTATCATCTTTGGGTTTGCTATTTTTAATTAAAAATCTGGTTCCATTTACTGTTGGCCTGATGTGACATAACATCCTATGCAGCCCTGATGGCAACTCAGTAGGCTACCACAGACACTTTGGTAGAGCAAATGCCAACTCATGCCTGCAGGCAGATGGGGAAGTAAAACATGCATGTTGTTTCTGAACTACTTTTAAAAAAAACAAAAACAAAACCACAAACCCCCCCCCAAAAAACCCACCAACTTCTCTTACACCGTCAGTTAAAACATATTAAATAAAATCTGTCTTTTTACAAATTTTGATAAATACATTCTGTAAGATCAATTACATTGAGTAATGTATTTGAACAAATACACAGCAATTAGGATATTTTGCTGAGTGTATCTTCTGTGATGACCAATCACATCAAAGCCATATTGGTAGCAATCTTCTTTACTATTTTTCTTGCTTCAAAATAAATTAATATTTTAAAAAATGAAAGCTGAAGGAATTGCTTGGTGCAATCTTTCTTTTTTTTAAACTATTTTATATGTTCAATTAAAGCCTAACCAGTTATTGCTCACTGGCTCCTTTAATGGCATTTAGTATCATCCTTGTGACATCTTTCAGTTGGAATAGACTGACTTTTTCAGTATTATGAAAAGAAAGCAAACACAAAAAAATAACCAAACTGAAACCTGCTGTTCTGCTTCTGACTAAGGGGAGTGTGCCTTTGCTTTGCTAAGATGCAGAAGTGCCTTCTATATAATCAGGTAGCTGTTGTCTGCCATACCATCATTTTGTGACTTGCACTTTAAAATGATTTTTCAGACTTTTTTGTTGCTGTTCATTATAAAAAGACTTTTTTTGGTATGTTTTCTGAGTATGGGCAAGCATTCAGTTCTTTTAGAAGTAGTTTGATTTACCCAGTGATACAGAAATAAAGCATAAATAATAGAAAATTTGTTGAATGCTGCCAAAAGTTGAAGAAAAGTGTAGATAACTAAAACCACTGCTCAAAGATTGCAAACTCTGTATTCAGTGTTGGATTCCACTGTTGGGGAAAACAAAATACAATTTTTCATAGAAACTGACTAGACTTACAGACGTATATCTTGCTTCATATACTGTCAAAACACTTATGCAAATATAGATCCTCATACATCTGCCGTTTAAATTTTAAGAGATAATACTTCAATGGCTCTCTGAGAATATATGGAAGTGGAAATGTAAGCAATTGTGGGGGGCAGTTTTGGTGCTCTTTCTGCTTTACATCAGATGTACACTGGAATCAGTTGAAATTATTTCTTACTCAACTTTCGATTCATATTTAGTATGTTTGTTTCCATTCGTTTGACACTTTCTCATTTAATTATTTTTCTTTCTAAAGGTAGGACAGTGTTTGTTCCCTTCTGTAAGAAAGAGCTTATGGTATTCTGTATGGGGCATTAGTTAGGGCACAGGGATCAAACAATACTTTCAGACTGGGTTAGTGATCAACATGACCTTAACAGGCATAGGCCTGAAAGATTGAAGTGATCACAGAACTCACTCTGGCACAAAACCCCAAGATTTTTTATGATGTTTGGGCGCTTCAGTTTCTGATTAATTTTGCAATCCACTGGGACTATATATACAGTGGAATATTTGCTTTGTAATAAAATTTAATTTCATTTCTGTATTTAACCTCATAATCACAATGGAGAAAAAAGATCAGAATCATTATCTTGTCACCATAGCAATCCTAGTTGGAAAGGACTTCAAGTGAAAGAAATTATATAAGAAATATAAGAAATTATATTATTATTGGTTTTAAAGCTTTTCAAAATTGTGATTGTGCAAAGAATATTCTTGTTGCCTGTATGAAAGAAGGCTTTCGTATCCTTGAACACTCCTATCAGATCCATCTCTTTCCAGCAAGGCTAAGCCCCAGTTTTTCTTTAAAGTTATTTTCTGGACCTCTGGTCCTTTCTCATGCTGATCTCTGGACATACTGTCTTTGGCCCACAGCCTACTTGAATTGTTACTCCCTAAACTGGACCAACATTCTTTTCTGCAAAACCACTAACCTCCCATTTTATGCTTGTGCAGGTGATTATTTTTTGCAATGTGATAGCTTGCCCATATTTCTATTGAATTCCTGATTTATTTGCAAGCTACTGCTTCAAATTGTTGAGATTTCACTTGTTAGCGCTAATTTTGACCTTTAATTTGATTAGCACACATCTAGTGCAAGTGCTATCTGATGATTTAATAGTATGATCTGTGTTCAAAAACTATTGGATAGTTAAAGTGATAATTCTATACTCAGAGACAGAATCCCATACTCCATGTCCCTCTTTGCTTACTGAGGAGTGGTCACTGAGAAGCTTTCTCTGGTTGGCCAATATCTCTGTCAGGAAAGACAATTCTGAAATTTGAAGTATTAAAAAATGGAAACAAAAATGCAAACAAACAGCAGGAAACATGCTGACTTTTGAAGAAATATGGAAGAATATCTTTGAGGAGTCCAGAAACTAATAAGTTACGAGCATTTTCAGCTCTCTTATTCTGTGTCCAGCTAATTATTACAGCTGGAACCACCAAGGACTGTCTGAATTTTGGCCCCATCGTAAAGCCCAAAGAATTAGCTCAGCTCTCTGATCAACAACAGAAGTACAAGGGGAAATGTGATAATGGGATAAGCACTCAATCCCAGACAGCCTGTGTCCACATCTGAGTGTGACACTTGAAGGTTGCATGTTCAGAGGTGAGCAGTGAGAATTATTTTTGGTTCAGGAAGCTTGACCTGCAGAGAAAGACTGGAAGACCCAAAGTTGTTTAAGGAGGAATTCAGAGGAAGAAGGGAGACAAGCTTCAAGCATGAAGGAACTAACCCTCAAGAGGAATAGAGCAGAGGCAGGATCTTTCCTCCATTTTATTAGTGTTTGTCAGATTATCTAAGAAAATAAGCAGTCTGTCTGTCAGAAGAGCTGACGTCCTTTCCAGCCCAATGTAGGATTCTCTGACCTTGCTCCTGTTACACAGTTCTCCTGTACCGGACTTCCTCTCTCATTCCTGCATGTTTAAAGGCTCTTTCTCAGCTTCTTTTTCTTTTGTATATACATAATTTTATTCTTTTTCATCATGGAAAAATACTTTTTTAAACCTCTAGCCTCATTTAACAGGAAGTCTGCAATCATTGATTAATATTCTTCAGAAATTATTTTTTCTGATTACCTCCCAATCAATTTCTGCTTTGTGTGCCATACCAAGTCCCCATTCACAGCAAGGAAATACAAAAAAACCCCTCTTGGCAAAACAATGGGTTCTTTACTCCATCTTTACTCTTACATAAAATTGATTAAAGCAGCTAGTATTCTCTTTATACTATCCTAATTCTTGGATTATCATTTAATTTCTTCCTCCTATGTCTCATTTAGTGGATATAGTCCTCTTCCTCCAATGGGTGGAAATTTTCATCTTTCTCCTGGTCATATTTTTCAGATGATGTTTTCTCTAACTTTCATACTGACAGCACACACGCATCTCTGTACAGATCTGTTCTAAGTCTATTAAGTCAGAATCTCTAGGGGTTTTTCTAGAAGTACCTGAGACATAAAGTGGACAAAAATAAGCTTAAACTTCATTTTAGTGATATTAGAAGTGTCAGCTAACATTCTTTTTCTCACACGTGTTAATTCTGTGTTCCTTCCAAACCTTTTACAGGCACATTGCAGTGGCAAGTTTGAAATCCTTCAGTGGAAGATGTATTAGTGTGTGTTTGGCTGAGTATAATGTTGCCATTTTCCTCAATCTGGTTAATCACCACATGAATTCATGGTTCTAGTTTCAAGATCACAACCAGATGCTGCGGAAAGGCTTGTCACAAACTGAATAGGGAGTTGGTGGCCAAACCTCTCTCTTTGCCCTTGACGTAGCTAGTTAACTGATAGACTCTCCCAAGGCAACATACCCACTTACAAAATGAAACAGCTTGTTGCAACAATTCTGTGGAATGATTCAAACATGGAATAGCACATGCATCTGTGCATGTTGGCTGTAGGAAGGCTTTGAGCACCTAAAAGAGAAGCTGTAGAAGCTCAGTTTTCATGGTGTCCATATACAGTTGCTTGGTGTGTCTCTACTTAAAGCTTAAACTTGTGCTGGCACCAACACATCTGCTTGTACATGGGCCTGAACTACTGGAATCTAAGTGGTGTCACACCTAGCTCCTGCTTAAACCTGATTTTTTGCATAAATCTCCTGACAGCAGTGACCAGAAGTCGTGCTGTGAAGCTGTCTGTGCCCTATCAGTGTGGTCAGGCTTGTGGAAGCAGTGGCTTCACAGTTTCATTACAGTTATATTCTGGATGGTGTGAGTGGAAGACAGGAACACCTGGGACATTTATCCTGGAAATCTTGTAGGCTTTTACATAGCGGATAGCTGTAATCTTGGCAGAAAGGTATAGTTACATACCTGCTTTCCTGCTTGCCATTTCCCTCTGGCTACTGGCAGTTACAAATGGGTGCCCTGAGGAGTCTGACTCTTCTCATGCGCTGCCTGCTGAAAGCTAAAGGCCGTATATGTGTTCTGTGCCATACGCCAGCACAACAGGATTAGAAACTGCTAGTCTGAAGGCATCTATGCCTGTTATTCCTGGCTTTCCCAAAGCACAATAATGCTTCTGAGGACACTGCAAAGGAGAAAAGCTGTGAATTGCTCCTGACTGAAGGTCTTCCATTTTGCTGTGATTTCTAGCTACCGCAGCAGAATCTTGAGGACTGTTAGAATAACTTTGAAATGACAATCGTTTGTGGTTGAATTTGAAAGAGCCACAGAGGGATGCTGGATTTGGGGGGGGGTGAAGAAAGCAGACTCTCTCATCTGCCAACCCTGCAGGATTCAACCTGCTGGTTCAGTGAGCTCACAAATAGGAGAACCATCCATGGAGGGATGTTCTTTTAATTTAATTAAGATACCTCTCTGTGATCTAGGTAGGTGATTTAGGAAGGTAGGGCTTAACTGAAATATTTAAGGGTCAATGGAATTTTATTATTTAGCTAAGAGGAAAAAGAACTCCATATTTTTAGAAGATTTTTTTGTTCGAACATAGACATTAGGCTTGCAATTTTGGTGACTGCTGGAAAGCCATAGATCCATATTCACACTAGCTTGTTAATTAGGGCCTTATTCTTAGTAAGTGATTAACAAACTTAGTTGAGTCATCACCCACAAGCTGGTCGGTGGGTACTTGTCATCAGATCCTCATTCGTACACAAACTCCCTCATTTTCAGCCCCAGCTTGTCAGCTGCTGTTGGCCCTGAAGGCATGGGCTGAACAGAGCTGTCAGCCCTCAGGATTCATTTGTGATATTGGTGTTTTACTTAACACCTCAATTCCTGCATTGTTGTTTTGCAAGAATCTCTATCATTCCTGAAAAAATAAATTCTTTTTTTCTTTTTTTTTCTCTCCTTAAATGAGTAGGTCAAGCTTAAACTATGAACCTGATAGAACAGAAGAAGAAAAAAAAAAAGATAATGATTCTGTGTTTTCTTTTTAATGTTATTTTTATTGAAGAAGGGAAGAAGTGAGGTTTTTTTGATGCTTGATGTTGGTAGTACTGTAAAAATTACTGATGAGTTGTTTTCTTGATCTGTTTTCTCCTATCTGTAGAAGTAGACAAATTGTAATAGGCTAACTGCGGAAATGGCTTCTTTTAAATAATACTTCTGTTAATGATAGATACCTATTTTTTGAAATACCAGTTGAGATTCATCCCGTGTAAACCTCTTGGAAGAAATGTTTCACAATAGCCATGGAGTACCTTACCTGGTGTACCTTACAGTGATTTTTCTCCTCTTGTGAGTAAAGAAAAAAGATACTTTTTTTCTTCTGAGGCCACCCGACTCTTGAAGGAGTGCTTTTAAAAAATGTATGTCACTGTAATAGGACATAAAATAAAAGCCACAGTGGGTAGGGTTTTTTGTTTAGAAGGGCCACTGTCAGTATAGTCAGCTGTTTCTCCAGCTAATGAGACTTCAGGAAAGTACTGACAGCCTTTAAGTCATGTAAATGCACAGGACAGTAGCCTTTTGGTTCAAAAATTGTGATGTAATATAAAATTCTCAAAAGTGTATTTTACACATGAAATATTGTCTGTGGTATGCTTCTACTAACCTTTAAACCTTATAAGCTGTTTAGCCACTGTGTTTTTATAATGCATAGGTCTGGGGTGGTTGTCATCCTCTTGAAATGTAACACAAGCCAGTTCCTTCACTGTACTATTCGCGTTTCCATTCTGGTGTGTCTGAACGTCTGCATCATTGTACTACGCCAGTGCTTTTTTCATACTTAAAAATAGACTCAATAACCATCTTCCTTCTCTGCCTTTCATTTTACAACTGCAGTAGCAGCTACATTTCCTGTCTCAACAGCACTTATGAAGCAATTAGGCAAATTTAGGACAGATCTTGCTACTGAATGCTAGACAGATTTCTCTTTATCCTCGCTAGAACTTGTGCATGGACATATTATACCCTAATGGCCTGGTTCTTTTTCTGCTCCTGCAAGCAGCACTCTTGTTTTACACATAGGCCATTTGATTTGGTGCCACAAATGAAATTAACAGATCTTCTAATTGGTCATTTGAAATTAATTTGTATCAAAAATTATTTATCTTTGTCTCTGTTAATTTCTGTAGTCTTCTGTGTCTACTGCTCATGATCATACAGCTGAAGGAATTTATTAGCATGCAAATTGTGGACCTGTTGGAGCAGGTCCAGAGGAGGGCCACAAGGATGATCAGAGGGCTGTAGCATCTCTCCTATGAAGACAGGCTGAAAGAATAAAGCCTGGAGAGGGGAAGGCTCTGGTGAGACCTCATTGTAGCCTTCCAGTACTTGAAAGGGGCTTATGAAAAAGGGGGAGAGTGACTTTTTACATGGGCAGATAGTGATAGGACAAGGGGAAACAGTTTTAAACTAAAAGAGAAGAGGTTTACATTAGGTGTTAGAGAGAAATTCTTTACTGTGAGGAAATACTGGAATGGTTTCCCGGACAAGCTGTGGATGCTCCATTTCTGGAAGTGTTCAAGGCTGGGTTAGGTGGGGCTTTGAACAACCTCTTCTAGTGGGTGACATCCCTGGCCATGGTTGGGGTAGATTGGAACGAGATGATCTTTATGGTTCCTTCCAACCAAAGCCTTTCTATGATTCTATGAAATTAGAAAGACTTAATAAAAAGTAAAAGAAGGTTTGGAAAAAAAACAAAACAACAAAATATTTCCAAGAGTAAGAAGTTTCACTATTTCTGTAAAATCTCACTGTTGCAACTAAATTGAGGGAGAAAACAAACATTTTTTTTTTAATCAGGTAAATTCAATGAATCTTACATAGCACCATGATTATTAACAGAGCTAGACTTAAAGGAGATTAATATAAGATAAAAGAGCACACCAGTGAAACTAATCCATTGCTGTATTTAAGCTTTTTAGTAAATAGCAAAAATGAATAAATCATAATATCACCCAAAATAGACTACTACTTAGACCATCACTATAAATTACTTCCTCCATAATAGCAATGAATATCAATAATTTTGTACAACATAGCTCAACGTTTCCTGTTATTCCTCCTCCCAGCTGCTCACACATAGTCACACATATCCTTTAAAATTGTTGGGAATTATAAGCATGCCATATGTGGATTTATTGCCGTTGCTCTTCTGAAAGATTTCAAACCCATGTGTATCACCTTCTCACAAAGACCCCTTAAACCTTTAGCATTGTGACTGTTTAACAGTTGGGGGAAGTTTCATGTCCTGATGTCAAAGCTGCCACATCCTGTATTACTGAAAACATCTGTTTCGCTGAATTACAGAGGAAACACGTGATTTTGGAAGAAGCAATAGAAATTATAAGGAAAGATTTGTTGTGTGGAATCGTGCATTTGTAAACTAATAACAAAAATTTCTGCTGCAGACATAGGGCTTGAGTCACCTGTGACCATAAAACACCAGTGTCAGGTGTACGCAAAAGGTAATTCATTTTTGTCATGGCAAGCAGTTCTTGGTTGGAACAGGAAACAATTAGTACCATGGTACAAGTTATGGGTAGTATCTCATTAAAACATTAGAATATTCTGCAAAAATCTGGCCAAAATGTTCATACAGTTTAAAGTGGAACAGCCCAAAAGAGGTGAATAAGAGAATGAAGGATTCTGGTGGGAAAATGTTGTAGCTTGTTTACTGAAATCATGACACTGATTTACATGATGAAGTACATAAACATTTTCCAACAAGCTTTGAGGCTAGTTATCTTTCTGTTCAAAGAGCAAATGCTTTTACAGTGTTCATGATGTATTTAGATTTGAAAGTTTTAAAAAAGTTTCTAAACATCCAAGGAGTGAAGCTCTGAGATGGCCTATATCAAAGCAGGTTGTTGAGGAATTGTAGCGAGATTGTGAATATTTAATAGCTGCGTGTAGACTGTGTTACTTTGTTTATATAGGGAAAACAGAAGAAAGTGTAGACAGTTTGTAGTGAAACAGCTAGGCTTAGGATGAGTCACTGAATGTCTGACTGGTTGGTAAACCCCGGAGGGGTTAAGAGATTTAGATCTCTGTTGATTGTGATGATTTGGATGTTTATTACATTAATCTGTAATGTATAAACATATGTCAACCAAATATTTAAGTAAGTATATATGTATGAACATATATATAAACACTCACCATACATATGTGAATATATAATGGACACTGGAACAGGTTGCCCAGAGAAGTTGTGGATGCCCCATTCCTAGAAGTGTTCAAGGATAGATTGGATGGGGCTTTGAGCAAACTAGTCTAGTGGAAGGTGTCCCTGCTCTTGCTAGGGGACTTGGAAATACATATTCTTCAAGATTCCTTCCAACCCAAACCATTCTTTGATTCTGTGTCATAGCACTAAGGGTTTTATGCTAGATGCACTCAAGGACCAGAAAAGATTTCAACCTCAAAGATTCTTTATTTGTTTTTTCTTCTGCTTGTTCATTTCTTTGTTTATTGCCATTTTAAATGCTGGAAACTGGCTACAGAAAGGGATGGAAAGTAGGGCAAGCCATGACGGTATGCAATTCTTTCACTTGGTGATACTGCTCATGAGTGCAGGTTGTTGCTTTGGTTGGGATCAGGATCACAAGTCTGCTGCCTCAGGCTAGTGGTGATTCCTTCCCCCTCCTCTTTTCCTCTGCCACATGATACATAGCTCACTACTTCAGGTTGTTATGGTATAAGATAAAGATAAAAAGTTTGTTGCCATGATGACAAAGGAGCAGAAGGACAATGGCAGTTGGAGGAGCCCCAGAAGCTTATCAGGGAAATGTAGGACCCTGACCCAGGTACTCACAGGTCTGCTGCAAGGGACTGATGGGCCCCATTGTCCAGGTGTGAGATCCATCAAGATCAGTCAGTGGGAGAGGGTCTTGGGACCACCTTTGAAAAGAGGGATCTTACTACCTGTAGGGTGTAGGGATTGTTAAGGGATGCAGGCAAAGGGTGTATTGGAATTTTGTGAAACTTGCTGTGGGATGTCTAGAGGAGGAAACACAAGCAGGGAAGAAGAGAGGGATCATGGTGAATTGTGGAGAAACAAGCATGGGAAGTAGTGTGGAAAGGGATTAAAAGACACTGGTTGTATGGAAACATGTTGCTGGCCAGTACAGTTTTCTGAGCATGCCCTGTGCCTGACCACTACCATTTGTTGTGTGTGTGGGTAGGCTGAATGTATAAGGCCAGTGACTGGAGAGACCCATAATGTGCCTGTGTGTGCCTGAGCACCAGCAACTGAAACAGGGCTGGGGGTCTCATTGGTTTATATTCCAGGTGCCACCAGCTGGGAAGACCTGAGTGTCCTGGGATAGCTGCTGGACAGACCAAGTGTTTAAGCCCAGCCATGGAGGTGTTCATGCTGTGTATATACATGCATATATAGATGTATACATACATACATACATACATATATATATATATACACACCCATATATATTTTTTTTCACTAAAATGCTTGCATCCTGACCAGCCAGAAAGGGAAACAGAATGAGGTGATTGGTGCTATCAGTGTTTTTGTCTGTGTGGCTGGCCATGTTGATACATGTATATACGTGTATGTGTGTATTCTTTGTACAGGGAATACATGCCCAGCCTTGCTACTGGCTAGACCTCATGGCACAGAGCTCTGGCTGTCTCACTGTTGTTGGCTCACCAGATTTAGCAGCTCTTAACAAAGGTCATTAAGAGTTTCGCAGAACAAATTCCCCATTTCTGTGTAGGTCAAGGGCATGGGCAGTGTTTTTCATCTTTCTATGCTCCCATTTTGTGGCATATCATTGCTGTCTCAAAGTGAGTTTTACTACAAGTTTTCAGTTTTAGTTTCAGTAATAAAGTATGCAGGGAATATTCTGTGGGTTTGAGTTATTGGAGCACATATTCGCTGGAATCTTTTCACTACGTGAAAGTTGCTGAAATGGGATTTAATGGACAAAGTCTAGTTTTATATTGTGATGCACAGATTATACTGACTATATGCCACCAACTGAAAGCATTTCACAAGTAGCTGTATCCTTTGGACCTTCTGTGTTGATCTTGTGCATAACCTCTGGAAAGAAGCACAAAAGAAATGGCTGACCTCTCCTCCTTTTGGTACTGGTAACAACGATATGTTCTTAGACTCAGCTGCAGTATTGACATGTGTCAGCAGTAGAGGATGAAGTACACTCCCACTAGAGTACAGATAACGCTCCTCTTAGTACACAACAGCATTCCTGCAGAATGCTATTGTTGATTCACATTCAACTTTGTGAACTGTTATATGCTTGGATATTTTTATGTTCCCATGCAAGACTAACAAGTTGGCTTTTAACTTTTTTTTTTATTGTTTGGGGTTTTTTTTTTGTTGTTTGCTGGGTTTTATTGTTGCTAAATCTGTAATGGTTTTTCATTTCACCTTAGTGAATTTTATCCTATTTTCTCCAGAGTCTTTCTCTCATTTACTGTTGTTCTGAATTCCAGAACTGCATTTCTGTGTCTTTGAACCTGTCCCAGCTGTTATCTGCAAATGTGATAACTTACAGGTTATTTCATCACTCACTGCCATAAGATATCACAACTAGAATAGACTGTATGTAAGCACAGAAAACCATATGAAATCGAATGAAGCTTTCATAGCTAATTTTCTTTTGTGGTTTCCTAACAAGTTATATATGTACTGAATGGTAGTTCATGCTGCTTAGGATGGTTGTTAGCCTGCTTAGAAAATATTGTAAGATAGTGTCAAATACCTCGTTAAAAATGAGATGTGGCATTTCCCTTGTTTCTCCTTCAGATACCAAGTTTGTTCTCTGTCAAAAAGTGTGATCAGACTGGTTTAGCGTGATTTGCCCTTTATGTTTTTGATAGAGTCAGCAGTGAAAAAGGAAAAAACTTGAAAACACAGTTAGTTATGCACTAAAATTGTGTCCTTCAACATGTCTGAAATTTTTTAAATCAAAATTGCCTTTAGACATGCTTTTTTATAAGGCTTCTCAATTCCTCTCAAAGTATTAGTGTTAATGTCATATATTTAGGTGTATACTATATAAAATCCAAACCAAGGTAAACCAAAGACTTGTAGATGCAAATGTTTAACCATTTTCAAAATGAAATTAGGAAATCACACTTTTTCTATTAAGAAAGGTTAAGACAAATAATTTCACAGGTATTCTTTAATTTAGAGAGAAGTTTGTCTTCTGCCAATCAAAACGTAAAAAATATTCAAAAGCTCCTTTGTGAAATTTGCAGATATGGTGAAACTTGAAGTTATGGAAAGGTTTGGCAGGTCTTTTCCTACTCTGTAGTGGAATAATGTTAAGTTATACTTCTTTATTACAGGATTTAGAGATCGAATTAGACTATATCTTATCTATTGCTTTTGAAAATTATTTCACTCATTTCCTTGGGCACCTCTTTATTAAGACATCATGGAGCAAATCCACAACTTGTTTATACAGCATTGAGCATTTTCCTTTTCATTTTCCATTTAGATTAAAAAAACAAAAACAACAAAAAAACCCTGCTGTAAATATCTTCACAAATAATGACAGTGATGTCTGAATTAAAATTTTCTACTCGGTCTCTGATGCATTAAACACATTTTTTGGTATTCTGAAGCAGAGCTTCTGTCTGTGTTCTCAGCATCTCGCGTTCTCTGCGGTGTAGCTTTCAATATTTTCACATTGCTCAAAATCTGTGTGACTTTATTCACACAGTGCTGAGCCTGAGCTAATATACCCTGCTGAGGGACTTAACTGCGGCACAGAGCTCTGGCAGAGCATCTCCTGGTATTGTAAGAATGACTTGTTAAACTCTATACATGTTGTTGACATAGCAGCTGCGTTTTGAAGCACTGACTAATGCTTCCACAGCTGTAGGTAGTATCAGGCACTTGGTTATTATTAGCAAAGTTGCCAACATATTAGCAATGTTTGTATGCACAGTTACTGTAGCCAAAGGTACTCTTTGTTATTAGACACCACTGTTAGAAATGGTCTTTAGAGTTCTTAAATCTCCCATTACTATAACCCCAGCTGACTGTGGAAGCTAATAGCATTGGCAAAAAGCTCCTTAGAAATTATAAGCAACACCCATATGCCAGCGTTTGTTGCTAAGTGAGATAAATTGTTACTAGCACCGCCGAGTTGCTGGAACTGCTTGTAACGGCTGTGAACCCCAAAGTCGGTGATTAATGTCAGCTCCAAGCGTTCCCGGCTGCCTGACAGAGCTTGTAACAGCCAGGAACACTGAACTGCAGGGCTCCTGATGGCTGCAAGCATTGCTGGCTTCCTAGTGAGAAATGTAACAGCCGCGTATCTTGAAATACAGGATTCGCAGCATCCATCTCTGCTTGGCTCTGGTGAAATCTAATTGTCAAGATGAAACCTGAGGAATTTTAGAATGTCCATATAGTCTTTTTACTGATAAGCATTATTACAAGTTTTGTTTTCTTTCTTTTTTTTCTTTTTTAATAATTTACAGCTGTCCTGCATTTTCAAGAAAGAAAAGGGCTGAATTCTCAGTGTGACCTTACTCTGTTTATTGCCAGAGGGTGAGGATGGACTTTTACAGAACCACTTATAAAATTATTATCCTGGGAGCTATTCCATGCAATTTCCTCTCTCATTATGATTGAAAGGAGCCTGCAGATTAGACTTTCAACTAAGAATTGCCAGAGTTGCCACAGTGTGCCAGCAGGTTGCATCCTCTGCTTGTTGTCTTTGTGGGAAGCTGCAGTGAGCATAGGAAGACTTAGTAATAAAACATAAACTTTTAAAAATGTCTACCTGTATGCATATATGGTCAGTGCATAGGCCAGTTGTCCTACAGTATTTAATATATCATGTTGCTACACGGGTATTCTAAGGCATGCACATCATGGAATCATAGAATTGTTAAGGTTGGAAAAGACCTCTAAGATCACCAAGTCCAACTGTCCATCTGGCAACGCCATGTTCACCAATACACCATGTCCAGTAATGATAACATCTCTAACATTCCCAATGGGATACACAAAATTAATAATTAATCTAGGATTGTGACAGGTGACAATACAGTATTTACCCACAAACATTTACTTTTTTTTGTTGTTAATAGAAGGAATATTTCCTCTGTCTCTGCCAAAACTGTTTTACTAGTCCTTGGACTGCTAAGCATCTGTACTCAGATTTTGAAATTCTGACCACTCTGTATTGCTCAGGCAGTTAAAATGGTGCTGGTCATGAGCTCTTGTGAACTTTTACTAAGCCAGTAGTTTATTCACTCTTTTTTAAATAAGAACTATGCAGCGTAAAATGAAACATGAAAGAAACAGATTCAGAACAAAGTAGAAAAGGTGGTTCCTCGCATAAAGAAGTCTGTGCATCTCTTTGCTGTGGATTATTATTCAGGCCAAAAATTACAACTTCAAAAAGTAGCTGAACTAGATAAATTTATGGAATGAAAAAAAAAAAAAGGGTGAGGAATATTAAATCCAAAGACAACAGAAAGATCAAAATAAATTCCTGAGCTGCAGATTTCTGGAGGTTGGGAATTTCTTTGTGACTGTGTCTAACAGTGGCTGAGAGCAGATATCTAGGAGAGAGCAGATGCAGAGGTGAAGGAGACAATGGTGTGTATATTTGCTTTGACCTGGTGTGGCCATCGCCCTGATATGTTAAGCTTTTTTGAATTGGAGTGCAGAACTCAGGCACAAGTGGATTCCAGCATAAGTGTTTGCCTTCCTTTGGGAACAACCTGATCGAATAAATTTGAATGAATGAATTTGAACATTGTGTGGATTTTTCCCATTCATCTCCTCAGACTGTCAGTTCTCAAGCCTTCGTGAACAGGAGCGAAGAGATAACAAGTTTATGGCTGATTATCTGAAATGAAATCTAAAGCTACTCTCTTATCCTCACTTCTTAGATGCACGCCAGTTTCTGAGTGCAGAAGCAATAAGAGAACTGCATTTGTGGGATTTGTGAATATGCATTTGGGAAATCATGTATTGGAATTATGACTCAAGTAACACTGTTTTTTCAGTGACAGCCATTTAAATAATGAGACAGTAAGCTGGCTATACCTGAACCTGGAATACTGCATGGGAACTGTATATACAGAAAAAAATGCGAAGAGTTGAGGTTGAACATTGTTAGTTTGGATTTAGTGAAGATATTTTCTGTATAACTGTTTGTGAATAATAGGGATAGGAGGCATCATTCTAACTGAATAATGTGTTTACCACAAACTTGTTGTCAGAGAGGAAAATAGAAGGATATACCAGATGTATTTTGTTTTAGAGCTTTAACTTGCAACTGCACTTAGTGGTTCTTCAAAGTCGTCTTTAAGACTGGTTTGGAGGTTTTTCTGTTTTTTGTTTGTTTTGGTTTGTTTTTTTGATCAAGAATATTTTGAGAAAATGACAAACATGGAATTCAAGTATGCATGTATTTCAAATATATTATTTAATATTTAGACCACAGAGGTTGGTAATGGGGCCAATGTGGTGTAGCATCATCCATGATGATGGGGCAGGGCAGACTCTCAGTAGATCTGCAGGTGTGAAAAAACCAGGAGGAATTGTTGATACACCAGATGTACCATTGTGTTGTGCTGCCATTCAGTGGCATGTCAAAAGTCTGGAGATCTTGTCCAGCAGGAATCATCTGAAGCCAAGCAAATGGAAATGCCAGGTTCTGCCGTTGTGGAGGAAGAAACCCTGGGTACTCACCTGTACAGGCTGGGTGCTGTTTGGCTGGAAAGCTCCTTTCCAGTAAAGACCCTGGGGCTTTGTGAACACCAAGTGGAACATGAGCCAGCAAAGTGCTCTTTCAGCATAGGCAGGCAGAAGCAGCTATGTTGCACTGGGGAAAGTGTTACTACTAGGTCATGGGAGGGGAGTGAGTCTTCTACTCAGCTCAGCCCTGACTAGAGCACATCTGCATTGGTGTGTCCACATCTGGGCTCCTGGAGCAAGTCTGTCAAAAGCTAGGAAGGGATTTGGGCATCTATCATCTGAGAGAGTTGGGATTGTTTAACCTGAGGAAGAGAAGTGTCAGAGTAGATCTGATGTGTGTATGAATATGTCCTTATACTGTATAACATGCTTAGGATTTTTTTTTTTTTAATACTTGGATTTTATAAGAATGAAGACAGTGTTTGGCACTGTAAACAACTTCATTCCCAAGAATCCACAACAAACACAGGTCACACACTCCTAATAGGTTCTTGTTACAAATCCTAGTTGCGTGCCGCAGCAGTAGCTTGCACATGCCATTGACACCAGGTTTGGGTGGCAGCCATGAGGACAGAGGTGCCTGTCTTAACTCTGTGCTCAAACACAGGGATAGGCATCCCTGTGTCTGCTCTGATCAGGAGTGAGGCAGGGGCTGGGGAGAGAGGCATCACTGTAGAGGGAAGCAAGGGGCAGATCAGTGAGGGCACACAACATTTTATGCAGCCCTTTGAGTTGTTTTTTCTACCCTCACCTTTGTATGCCGGCTTCTCTGGGAAGCAGCTTCTGGTTCTTGCCTCTTCTGAGCAGCTCAGGAGGAGGTGAGTTGAGGTTATGCCACAGGCAGAGGAATGGCTATTTTGTGCCTTTGTATTGTGAACCTTGAGGAGGAGGCAAATATTTTGTATTGCAGGAGAAAAAGGAGCGATGGGATATAGGGCAGAGAGGGTGCACATGTCTGTTCTCAGCCTTACCCCAAACAAATGGGAGTAGTTTCTTCACTCTTTAAAAGCTGTTGTGAAGCAGTGCTATACTTTTCTGAAATAAGTATTCAGAAACCCATAAATACACAAAATCTTTAATATTCCTGTTGGAGACATTGTCCTTCCCTGCATCTTCCTGACCACCTCCCTTCCAGCAACTGTACTGAATTGAGTCCTGCAGGCTCAGAACTTCAATAAATACTTTGTTTTACTGGCAGTGAGAGATAGAGGCTCTCAACATAAGAAGATTGTGTGTATTGATCTTTATATATAGCTTACAAGTTCTCAATAACATCAATAAGTAATCGCATCAAAATTTCTGAATTATTGCATAGTTATGTGAATACAGAAAAAATCCTTTCCATCAGCAATGAGACATTCCATTTTCATTTGATCAGTAACTTGAAAATATTTTTAGCCAGTTTAGGGACAGGGTGTAATATTTCCATATATTTTTCTTTTTTTTTACTAGATCAACTAATTAAAAACATTTCCAGACTGTATGTTTTTGAGACTTTACTCTGTTTTGCTTCTTTGGTTGGCTTCTACTATCTATCTATTTCCAGGAAAACTTCCTATCTTTGGTGCACCGTTTTATGCAAAGAGCAGTGAGAAAGCCTTCTACCCACCTGCCTGTCTCCATATTTAGCTGGCTATCATAGGGGAATAAAGTTTCCTGAATCCCCAAACCAAAAATGATTGGGTTTGTTTGCAGTATCTGTCCAGTATCCTCTCCCCCTCAATTTTACCCCACTGCTTCCGCAAAGTCTTGAAGTTTAGTGTAGAAAGGCTTGGGCTAAAGTTGTAGTATTTTCTCTTTGATTTATTAATTTAAAGTACATTTCTTGTTGTGTTTCAAGGGTGTTGCACTTGTCTTTTGGTCAAGCACAACATGCAGAAAACAGACAGCAGAGAGTGAGGGCTTAGCTCCATGAGCGACTCCATGAGTGAGAGCTCAAGTGCCATGCAGCAGTTGGGATATAGCAATGGCCTAGTCCAGCTGCAGCCTTGGTTGTGTGAATATATGTACAAAAGCTTGAAAGGAGCAGATGAAAGTGTATGAGCATTGTTTTGTTTGGCTGTTGCTTGAGTTTTAAGGTAAATGAGGATGCTGGTCATAGAGAGATGTTATGTGGACGTAGCATGTGATGATGTTACATGCTTAATGAAACCACAAAAAAATCACTCGCTCAAATGGCAACTCTTACTCAAAAAAAAGTAAACAGCTACCCCATAAGCTGCTTTGGGTAGGTTATGTAGAAGTGGAGGTACTATACTATGATGAAATATCTGGTGAGAACAAGGTTAAGACTGTTTTGAGACAACTGGCCTCAATCTCCAAGTATTTTT
This sequence comes from Sclerurus mexicanus, assembly GCA_013396755.1. Lineage (NCBI taxonomy): Eukaryota > Metazoa > Chordata > Aves > Passeriformes > Furnariidae > Sclerurus > Sclerurus mexicanus. Next base: position 3,059,045 of record VWZF01002957.1, on the reverse strand, counting down.
AAGGTTGAGAGAAATTACAGTGAAGATTTGGTTATCTAAAATCTTAGCACTATGTTAAGAATTTTGTCAGGCAGTGAAGGTATGAATCCACTTGAAAATTTTGTGACATCTGTATTTGCCTTTAATATGAGTTTTGAAGAATTAAGGCCCTGTCAGCTTTACTAACCATCTAATTTAACCTTTTAAAGAAATCAAATAGCTAAGAAACCTTGGAGATCAAAAGGCAAAAGTGTCTTCTAGGTGCCTAACTGTTTTTTAACATGCTTAAATATCTATATAGGCCTGATAATTTTTATGGAATTCATTCAGCCAAGTGCAGTGTAGGTGGCTGCATCTGATACAGTCACTGTAATCTCCCACTAGTGCTTACAGTAGTGAGAAGCAGATGCCTCTGGGGAGTGATTCATCTCACCTTAAGGTTTACCCTAGGCAAGTCAATACAAGTTATGATGTACCAATATAAATCACATCAAATTTGAAACTTTCACTCCTTTAAATATACTGGGACGTAAAATTTCTCATGTAAACTTAAGAAAAGTCTTAGAAAACATATGCTACTCTCTACTTTCTGTCTCTGACATTCAAGTGATACAGTTTCTTTAGTGGCTGCAGACCTCTGAAGTACATTCACTGAACATGTGGACATGTAGCCATGAAGCTGTTTAGATGCCTGTGTTTGCATAATCAGCCTGAGTACTCACAAAGCCAAGCTTTCAACAGATTATAAAAATTATGCCAAGATTCCTTTTCTTCACTTCATCTGTCCATGGTGTCTGTTCATATTTTGTTTTGGTCTATTCATATCTTCTATTTTTTTTTTCCTACAGTGTATCTTTCTGTGCTGTGAACAGCACCTCTCCTGTTCTCTCTTGTCCACCTCTCTCATGGGCTCTTACCCAGTTCTTGTGCTGTTGTTTATATCCTGACAGGGTTTCCTCCCTGCTTTTCATCTTGAGAGCTTTATTTTGGAATTGATCAAGAGGCTATATTTGGGCTGGTCTTCTTCTGGTCACTCCTCATCTGTCCTCTGGGACATGTATTTCTGCTCAGAGTAATCTGAATCTCTCTACAAGGGGAAAATCAGGAGTCCAGGAAGCTGGAGAAAAAATAAACTATTGGTATGGTAGAAAGAAATATGGCAATTCCAATAATTTATGGATAGTAAGCTGGATGAATCTGATGATAAACAAATTAAGAAAAAATTAAAGAATGCCCTGTTAATTTCTAGTGGTTTCTGTGAACTTGCTGCAAAGGTACCGTATGCATATTAGGAAAAGTACCTTCATTTTTACTGCAGCTCAGTCAAACAGAGAGGTAGTCTGTCACTTGTGGTTTACCTTCTCTTTTCTTATTGGGTAAGTGTTCAAATATACCAGGAGTCTCAATTCTCAAAGATGTAGTTCTCTTTAGTACCTATATTGAAAGGGGGAAAAATAAATCGAGGCTCATTTAAGAAACTTAACTGTTCAGCTTCACAGAATTTCTGAATAACCTGCTTGTAAAAAAGACAGTGAATATAATTAATGTTATTTTGCTTTTCACCCGGATGCACAGTACATTAATATTTGTTGTTAGTGCACCTCTTGATATATATTCTTGATAAAGCTGACATTATTTCAACTGCAAAGAGGTACTTAAAAATTCATAGTGAAACCATATTAGCATGAAATAAAGTATAATTCCTTAGGAAAAGCAATACAGATTACCAGTTTAATTTCTGAAATTTCCAGCTGAATATTAATAGTTTATATTTTCTGATCCAGAATTTAACCGGTCACCTCTGTCACAGATGCTTTTCACTTTCCCTGCTGTCTGTCCCACTGTTAGTTTGCCGATGTAGAGACAGTAAGAATAGCAGACAATTTCACATTTGTCAGGAATATTTTCAAGAGCAGCATTCGAAAAAGACCAAAAGAACTCAGCAGTATCCAAAATAACAGATGCCCAAGTCAGTAAACTGTTGAGACCAAGTAGACAAAGCCATAGGATATGTGGTAAAAAATAAAATAAAAAAAAAATAATAATAAAAAACCCAAAACAACAAAAACCCACACACAAATATGACAAAACTTTGATCAGAGATGTATAAAAATAAATGGCAATTCAGAGAACACTGGGTTGCAAGTGAAAGGGCTGAGAAGAGGCAGGCGACTTCAAAAATTACAACTTAATCAGTGCACATAGAAGTGAGTAATAAATAATGAAATACATGAGATTGAATTAGGAAAGATGATATTTAAAGCAGCCTTCGTAAACTAATAAGCAGTACCAAATTCTAATGCATGTCTGAGTTTTCATATATGAGTTTCTTCTCTCAAATCAATAAAACTATTGAAATATTTAAAATTAAACTATATTCTTAAGCACTTTCCTGGCTCTGTGACAAAGATCAAGCACAAAGCTGTTCCTTGCATATGAAAAATTAAGGCTACATTGGGTTTAGTACTGCATATGGATGTGGAGTGATTTAGTTCATTTTTATCTCATCTGGGTGTATGTAAGTTATGGAAAATACTGTAAGAAGAACAGATTCATAAGGAATATTTTTCAGGAATAGGTGGGATTGTAGTGAACAGTTTTATGGAGTAAGTGACAGATAAGTTAACAAGGTCTAGAGAAAACATTCAGCTTTCAGCCTGCAGGAACTATGATGATGGCAGCAACTAAGGAAAAATGGTTGAGAGATCTAATTGAAGTGTACATAATCTTAAATGGTGTAGATAATGTTAATGCTTTCTACCCAGCATGCATTCAAAGACCAGGGGCAAGTACTGTACTTAAAATCAAACACAGGCATAAAGAAACACTTATTAAATTAATAATAACTGCTGAAGTGACCTGCAAGGCATAGGTATTGAGAAAAACACACTGAGGGTTACTCAGGCAACGATTAACTTATGTCCTGCAGCCATCAGCACTGAGAGGAAACGCTCATGCTTTCTTCCACTTCTTCAGTGATGTTCAGGAGGAGATTTTTGTTTGGACCAACAATGACATTTTTTTTATTTCATAAAAATAGATTACAATGCCTCATTAGATTTTTTTTTAACAACCTTTCATAGTTATAGATAAAAAAAAAAACCAGAATGAAGCTTTAAGTTGACAGCTTTGTGATTTAGGTTGTCTGAATATATCTGCATGAACATTTCCTAGTTGCATATGTTACTGAAAGGTTTTGTACATGTAGATTCCTATCTAGAGCATCTTGTTAAAATCTGTATTGACCACAGATTAAGAAAAATGTGCATAAACTATGCATTATCTTGATTATTTCTTAGAGGAGGATCAACAACACATTTGACATTTTAATGCCAAATATATTATAATTGTAATTGTGATTGACATTTCTGCTGAAGGTTTTTAGTGACAATGTAACCCTAGTTGCCCTTGCTGCTGGGGAAGCAGTATTTATTTTGTTGGCAACGTTTGTTGGCAGAAAAAGTTCCCTGATTTTTTAGTTTTATTATTTTTTAGTTTAGTTTTTATTTCAACATCCCCCTTCAGCAAGCCCTTGATTTCTGTAGCATAACCCTTCTTTATCCATTATTAGAGAAGGTACAGTTCCAAGTGTCTGATGTCAGATTACTCTCTAAGCACTTCTCGTGCGGTGTAACTGCAGCATGCAGCACTGAGATATCAGAAAAGTTACAGAGCTGAAAAAAAAAGGCAAATTAGCCCAGGCCAAGTACAGAATTAGTGGTGGGGTGCTGTTCCCAGGACCTGATAAGTCATCTCTGAGCTGTGCTGCTCCACATAGAATAAACAGTGTACCACTGCATTGCATAGGGAGGATGTCACCTGTTTTATCTCAAAAAATCTGGGATTTTTTACTTAGGTTTGAAATCAGAGAATGAAGAAATAGACAAATCAGTAATTCACAGTTTAAGAATTTTTTATTTTTTTTACAAAAAAGTATTTTTGTAAAGATTTCAATAAATCTTGAGCTAATATGATGTGCCTTATTTCTTGAGATGTTGTATTCCAGTAAAAGAAATGAAAGATTGAAAGGACGGAATTGGGACTGTGTTAGAGGGTCCAATCCACAGAACTGGGAAATCCTCAACTTAAAGCCCACCAATGGTCCTTCTCCCTATTTCCAATACAGCATAGGGTTCCTTTGCTCACAAGAACAATATTGCACACACCCATGTCACACAATTAAGGTATCTTTATACTGGGGAAGTTTTTCCCCTCCTTTTCATCATTTAGAGGCAGGAAAAAAATAATAAAGCAGGTAATTAAAATCCAAATGTAGACAGAACAGCTGTAGTTTTAGCATGTTAGCTGGATGAAATCTAACAAATAATACTAATAGAATGATAATAGTTTTGGGCAGCCAGCCAGGAACACACTGTTGTGAATAGGTCTGGAAAGAGTTTTCTTTTTAAATGGATTATGGCAATATATCCTGTTTTATGAAAGGTGAAATATTTTATGAAGTTGTTTGTTTCCACTAAATTTTGAGGATAATCTGTTACAGACAAACCAAGTGGGTAGCAAGAGTATGAGTGGAGGAGACTTGATTGAGATAAACAATAATGCTGTGACTGAAGGAGAGCAGGGATTTGAAGCTGAATTCTGATATAATCCAGGCCAGTAGCTGAATGCTAAGCAACTGAGTGTGATGGACAAAGATATACAACCCTCTTTTGCAATGCAGTTCTATCTGTGAAAATGCTCAAAAACTTTTGTCTTTTATCCTGTTTGGAAATGGGAACAAAATTTGCAGAAACTTCAGTAGATCTGCCATTTAGTTTCAATGCTCTGTTCAACCTGCAACAGTAAGGAGAACACATGTGTTAGGTATAAATTATTTGTGACAAATATAGATCTGAAAATATTTTCTGGAGTGTAGAAAAAGGAGTTATTTGTTTTTTTTTTAGATCTGCTTCAGACTCTGATAGACTTTTTCAAATAAATGGTCAAAAGAAATATGCAATGGAAAGGGGATGACAATTGCTTATTTTTTGTTAATAGTGAAAGAATCAAGTTAAGCCTAATGATACATTTTGAATTTTGGGTGGGATAATGTGTTTGAGATGATTCTACCTCAATTCACCTACTGAAACTCTAAACCATAAAGTCTCTATTAACTTTACTGGTTGCACTGTTAACCACTGAACTGAAGCACATTCTCCATAACTCCATTATATACTTTCTTAGCGTATCTCAGAAGTAAGGTGAATGCATTAGGTTTGTTAGGCAGCATTTATTAGAACTTACAATGGATTCCATTACTCGGACTTGGATTTGATATGTAACTTTATTTTCCTCTGAACACTAATAACTACTGTATTTTCTACTCAGCTGAAATGTTGTTCTAGGAATTCCTTTAACTATTTTTTTTTTTTTACAAAGTTCATAAACATAGGTTGTTGCTGGTGTGAACAGACAGGTTGAAGTTAATATTTTAGCTCAAGAGGCAGATGAAGCAATGATCCTAATGTCCAGGTTATTTTCTTCTTCCTTTCTTTTTTTTTTTTTTCCCCAGCAGGTCTGCCACAATTTTCAGGGACTGTTTGTCCTTTCCATGACTTGAAGGCAAAAAAAAAATCAGAAAATGAATTCATAGAATCATAGAATGGCTTGAGTTGGAAGGGACCTTAAAGATCATCTAGTTCCAATCCCCTGCCATGGATAGGGGCACCTTCCACTAGACCAGCTTTCTCCAAGCCTTATCCAACCTGACCTTGAACACTTCTAGGGATGGGGTGTCCACAACTTCTCTGAGCAACCTGTTTCAGTGCTTCACCATCCTCCCAGTAAAGAATTTCTTCCTAATATTTAATCTCTTTCAGTTTAAAACCATTACCCCTTGTCCTATCACTGCATGCCCTTGTAAAAAGTCCTTCTCCTCTCTTGTAGGGCTCCTCTCGGTGCTGGAAGGTGCTATAAGGTCTTCCTGAAGCATTTTCTTCCCCAGGCTAAATAGCCTAACTCTCTTACCCTGTTTTCTTGGAAGAGGTGCTCCAGCTCCCTGACCATCTTTGTGGTCCTCCATCCCTTCTTATATTGGGTCCACACCCTTCTTATATTGGGGCCCCAGAACTTCAATCATTATTCCTCATCATAACCCACAGACTTTATGGGAGTAAAAAAGTTCAACATCAACCGACCAGACTTTATTGTCTGGTCTGGCTTCTTGCATTCAGGTATCTTCAGGCCCTACCAAGTTAGGTTAGGAGTAGGTCAGTCTGCCCAAGTAGGAAACAGAGAGGACTGAATGCTCCTTTCCCATTAACCTATAGGCACACATCTTTCAGCTGAAGTATTTCTCATATGGATTTTATTTTCTCTAAACCAGTTTCTGTCCTCAAAAATATTGATTTGTTCAGTAGCCAGAATTGCTTCTTAAAATGTCTCCAGAGCAGAATGCAGCTGAATAGCAGTCTTATTGTGATTTGATTAATTCACTGGAATGCCAGCAGCATGGAGACGGATGCCTTCCAACCTTGAGACCAGCTGGAAGTGCTTTTTCTGGAAACTCCCAGGTGCCAAAAGGCAGTCAGTGGAAGCAATTTCAGACGCAGAATGAATGAAGGTAACAACAGATAATATTGGGCAGCAGTGTTTGGCAAAACATCTGATTTTAAAAGGAACAGTAGCTCTAATCACATAGGTAATATGTTAGGGATGATGAAACGGATGTTAATCCATGAGGTTGATTCTTGTCCAGTGTGTTTAATCCAATGTGCATTTTCATGTTCCCATTTGGATGAGGCATCCTGCTCATGTACCAGGTAGTGAGCCATCATAGATATTCTCCCAGACTTTTATTTTGTTCTTGCAACTGTCATACTTAAAGCTCTAACAGAGTTAACAGAATATTTTTTAATTATAATTACTTTTATTTGTTATAGCAGTGAAGTTTGTCCATAAAATATTCTGAATGATGGAGTCTCCAGAGCTTTTGTTCAAGTATATATTTAAGAATATATTATATGACAGATTGATGCCTTAGGGTTTTCCTGAATTTGTGGATTTTTATACTTCTACGTAGTTTCTTACATTTAGAGTAGCTAGCAACCTCTAACCCTGTGCTAGCTGTCTTAAGGGTCAGATAATAGCTGGAACACCGTGCCTGGAAACATGTACCAGAGCTAAGACAATTAGATACCATGTTAGTCAAAACAAGAAAGCAAAGCCCAGCAACCTTGGAGAAGCTCCGATAAGGGATACGTGGCGTGAAGATGATGATAAAGGATGAAGTAAGGGTCTTAAGACCTTCAACTCAATTCAAGGAGAGGCGTGCCATGGGGTGGTCCCAAGAGAAGTTCTGGGTATGGACATTTCTTAGATTGGATGCAACCTTTAGATATGATAATTGAGTAGTGTTATAAAATCAGTATCCTGCCATGTAGATATGCTGCTTTTCCAGCTCTTACACCTTGTTGACATTTCTCTCTCTCTCTCTCTCTCTCACACACACACACACACACTCTGCTGCCCAGCCTGGTGTGGTGCCCTGTGTCCCCCCCACCCCAAAAGGGAGGAGGGAGGGAAGCTCAGAAGAGTTCTGCTTGCAAAGGGGGTTTTTCCCTCTCTTGCTCTGCCAAGATGGGGGGAGAAGACGTTTTCACTCCCTTGTTCTCCCAGGTCAGACCTCAAGAACCTCACATCCTGCTTGAAGGAAGATGAGACCGATAATGGGAACTGGGTACCAGCATGAGCTGCTGGGGTAGCTGAGCACTGCAGGGAAGCAGCTGCAAAAGGGAGTTTCTCCCTTGTTTATGATGGGTTGGGAGGTGAGCTGACTTGGGCCCAGATGTTGCAAGAGTCAGTGTTCCCAGCCTGTGGGTGAAGGGGTCTTTCACCTGGGAGGGGCAGGTTGTTGTCCCTTGTTTGCTTCGGTAAGGCATGGCAGAGTGGCTCAGGGGTTGGCTGGGTATGTGTACAGCTGGGAATGAAAGGGATGCCTTTCAGGTTAATTTACTCTGTGTGTTTTGAAGTGGTGGTGCTTAGAAAAGACCTCACTTGGTATTTCTGAGGCCATGAGTTCAAACTAGCACCGGTCTTTTCTATCTGTTACTTGTCAACACATGTTGTACTCTTTTATACTCCTTTATATTCTGTAACTCTGAAACCCTATAAGTAAAAGAACTCTTCTCTACTTTACCCACATAAAGTTGTCTTGGAAAGGTTTTTTCCTTCCCCTTTACGGCAACAAGGTAAAAATGGAACTGATTTACTATTGCTGGAAAAGCTGGAAAATTAATATTTTCTTTAGTCAATTTATGTTAGTGTGTCACCTGTGCTGTTTGGGAATCAGGATAGCTAGGAGGGGAGATTGCCACTGATTCCTAGGTCCAGTTCAGAATCTACTTCTTTGCTGTCTGTATATAGACACTCATATCATGAGCAGTTGTAAAGGTAAATTGTCAAGAAACATTATCTTTATTTCTTGATCTTTATTACTCTGTGTTTCTTTCACCTGCTTTGAAGATCTGTGCAATGCAACTGTCAGTGAAATTGCTGCACTTAGCTTCTCATGTTGAAATACTTTCCAAATATATGGGTGTTTGCAACCATCTTCGCAATGTTATTTCCTTTTCTCTAAGTCATCCATCAAAGTTGATTAGATGATACATTTCTGCATTGAGGTGGGAAGAAGCAGTCTAATATATTCCTCTTTTTTCTTTATATGCTATCATTTATTTAAGGTTCTTGTTAATATTCTTCTGAATGAATATCACTATTTTCCTATTTCAAGTACTGTTACGATATTAAAATTTATTCATACTTGACTAGTGACAAGATCAAGTTCAGTGGTAGTTTGACTGCACATCTGGAAAAGTTGGCTTTTATAGTAAAGTTACTGTGAGTTAACAGTTAACCTAAATATTTATATTTTATAATTACCATTCCATGAAAAATACAATTTAATTGTTATGCTTTAGTCTGTTCTCTGTCTCTGGGTTAAGAGAGTATTGTTTCACTCATTACATGACATCATCTAATGCTGTTTCAAGAGTTGTGGCGGGCAAATATTTTAACTCTTCATTATTCATTAGTTTCCATTCTGGTCCTAGCTCCTGGGACCATCAAGTCATCACATGCTTGCACTCAAGTATTATTATTGTTGGCACAGGCTTGTCAAAGCATTAGAGCTCCTGGCAAGGCACACAGGGGAGTGGTGTGTGATGTTGCAAGTACACATTGCTGCAAATTATCATCTTCCTGAGTTTTGTCCTTGTTATTTTCCTATGACAAGATTTTGTGTGCAATCCTGTACCATTGTTAGAGTATTTTCTATGGAGCTTTCTGACATTCTGCCCTTTTTTTTGGAAAGAATTATTTGCATTTTCCTTTTTTTGTTTTTTTTGCCCTCCAGAAAATCTTGCTTCCTATCTAAGCATACATGACATGCAGTCTTCAGTTATGATGAAAAATGTTATCACTAATCAAGTCAGCAGTTTATATCCCATTTAGCAATGCTGATTTATCAGTATAATTTAGCTTTCTAGAAAAGGTGCAGGAAATAAAGGTGATATCTGCCATATATAAAAGAAATTTCTAAGGAATAGTTTTGCAGCAACAGGGACAGATTTAAATTTCTAGAGATGATTAATAAAATACTTGTGCAAGGCTAGTGCAGACACCTAGGAAAATAAAGCTAATCTCTCTGGTGCTCAATAAACTAATTTCCCCCATTTGCAAACATGAATCAGTTCTCTTAGAAGAAGGCATTTTATTCAAGGGAGGTTACCCTGTTACCTAAGGCACTTTTTTTTAAACTTTTTCCTCTCCAGCATATAATATCCATGAATTCAGTGTGTAGCTTTGTTTCACAGCCTTCCTTTGGAAAGGCAAGTGGTGGGAATGCCACCTCATTTTCAGTTTGGGATTGACAAATGGCACCTTCTGCTGGATGTCAGGCTCCTCCTTTGATCTGCTGGCGAGCCTGTGGTGGGAGATGCTCCTGATCCTCTCATCACTACTCCACCAGCTACTCTTTGCTTTATGAGGGGCGTGNCCTTTATATTCTGTAACTCTGAAACCCTATAAGTAAAAGAACTCTTCTCTACTTTACCCACATAAAGTTGTCTTGGAAAGGTTTTTTCCTTCCCCTTTACGGCAACAAGGTAAAAATGGAACTGATTTACTATTGCTGGAAAAGCTGGAAAATTAATATTTTCTTTAGTCAATTTATGTTAGTGTGTCACCTGTGCTGTTTGGGAATCAGGATAGCTAGGAGGGGAGATTGCCACTGATTCCTAGGTCCAGTTCAGAATCTACTTCTTTGCTGTCTGTATATAGACACTCATATCATGAGCAGTTGTAAAGGTAAATTGTCAAGAAACATTATCTTTATTTCTTGATCTTTATTACTCTGTGTTTCTTTCACCTGCTTTGAAGATCTGTGCAATGCAACTGTCAGTGAAATTGCTGCACTTAGCTTCTCATGTTGAAATACTTTCCAAATATATGGGTGTTTGCAACCATCTTCGCAATGTTATTTCCTTTTCTCTAAGTCATCCATCAAAGTTGATTAGATGATACATTTCTGCATTGAGGTGGGAAGAAGCAGTCTAATATATTCCTCTTTTTTCTTTATATGCTATCATTTATTTAAGGTTCTTGTTAATATTCTTCTGAATGAATATCACTATTTTCCTATTTCAAGTACTGTTACGATATTAAAATTTATTCATACTTGACTAGTGACAAGATCAAGTTCAGTGGTAGTTTGACTGCACATCTGGAAAAGTTGGCTTTTATAGTAAAGTTACTGTGAGTTAACAGTTAACCTAAATATTTATATTTTATAATTACCATTCCATGAAAAATACAATTTAATTGTTATGCTTTAGTCTGTTCTCTGTCTCTGGGTTAAGAGAGTATTGTTTCACTCATTACATGACATCATCTAATGCTGTTTCAAGAGTTGTGGCGGGCAAATATTTTAACTCTTCATTATTCATTAGTTTCCATTCTGGTCCTAGCTCCTGGGACCATCAAGTCATCACATGCTTGCACTCAAGTATTATTATTGTTGGCACAGGCTTGTCAAAGCATTAGAGCTCCTGGCAAGGCACACAGGGGAGTGGTGTGTGATGTTGCAAGTACACATTGCTGCAAATTATCATCTTCCTGAGTTTTGTCCTTGTTATTTTCCTATGACAAGATTTTGTGTGCAATCCTGTACCATTGTTAGAGTATTTTCTATGGAGCTTTCTGACATTCTGCCCTTTTTTTTGGAAAGAATTATTTGCATTTTCCTTTTTTTTTTTGCCCTCCAGAAAATCTTGCTTCCTATCTAAGCATACATGACATGCAGTCTTCAGTTATGATGAAAAATGTTATCACTAATCAAGTCAGCAGTTTATATCCCATTTAGCAATGCTGATTTATCAGTATAATTTAGCTTTCTAGAAAAGGTGCAGGAAATAAAGGTGATATCTGCCATATATAAAAGAAATTTCTAAGGAATAGTTTTGCAGCAACAGGGACAGATTTAAATTTCTAGAGATGATTAATAAAATACTTGTGCAAGGCTAGTGCAGACACCTAGGAAAATAAAGCTAATCTCTCTGGTGCTCAATAAACTAATTTCCCCCATTTGCAAACATGAATCAGTTCTCTTAGAAGAAGTCATTTTATTCAAGGGAGGTTACCCTGTTACCTAAGGCACTTTTTTTTAAACTTTTTCCTCTCCAGCATATAATATCCATGAATTCAGTGTGTAGCTTTGTTTCACAGCCTTCCTTTGGAAAGGCAAGTGGTGGGAATGCCACCTCATTTTCAGTTTGGGATTGACAAATGGCACCTTCTGCTGGATGTCAGGCTCCTCCTTTGATCTGCTGGCGAGCCTGTGGTGGGAGATGCTCCTGATCCTCTCATCACTACTCCACCAGCTACTCTTTGCTTTATGAGGGGCGTGTGGTTTCCCGCCCTACTAGTTTATTCGAACTACAATAACTTTGCTAAGGATTTCTGTTACTGATTTACTTTAGTTGATACAGTCCTCTTAAATAAATGTAACTCCTAAACAGACCTGTTGCCTTAGACGAGGGTGACTGTTCACCCAGAAATATTTTATTTTTCCCAGACTTCTGTACAATATTAAAAAATTAAATATAAATGCTTCCTAAAGATAATAAAACAACTGAACACCAGAAGATCACTTGCCATTTCTGTTCACTTCCTTTCACTCTACAGTACTTGGGACAGCAGTGTGACTTCATTCAGCCTTCCAGCTTCCAACTTCTGGAATATATGGAATATGTATGTTCTGTATACAGTGTTCACAGAATCACAGAATCAGATAGGTTGGAAAAGACCTTTGAGACCATTGAGTCCAACCTATGACCCAACATCACCTTGTCGATTAGACCATAGCACTAGAGTGACACATCCATTATCTTCTTAAATACCTCCAGGGACACTGAATCCTCCACCTCCCTGGGCAGCCCAATCCTGTGGCCGATCACTCTCTCTGTAAAGAATTTCTTCCTAATGTCTAACCTAAATGTCCCCTGGCACAGCTTAAGACTGTGCCCTCTTGTCCTACTGCTGATTGTCTGGGAGAAGAGACCAATCCCCACCTGGCTACAACCTCCTTTCAGGGAGTTGTAGAGATCAATAAGGTCTCCCCTGAGCCGCCTCTTCTCCAGGCTAAACAACCCCAGCTTCCTCAGGCTCTCCTCATAGGGCTTGTGTTGTTTCCTTTTCTAATTTTGTTTCAGCTTTCTAACATCCATCCTTTATTACATAACTCCTAATCTTTCCCATTTATTTCATTAGTGTTGCATCCTGTTTTCTTAAATGAACGGTAGAGTTTATCATCTTACTATTCCTTCTTCTGTACTGAGTTTCTTTAAGGAAATACACCGTTACTTCCTTAAACATGAGCATGCTTGCTTTAACTTAAAGTACTTCAGACTGATGTTCTTGATTTAATCTACCACACCTCATTTAAACTTAATATAGGGTTATGAAGCTACCATTTATCCCCCCGCCCTTTCTGCAGAATTCTCCCTTTCAACACTTTGTTGTTTGTTTTTTTTTTATCTATCTAGTACTGATGTCAAACCTTCCATGAAAATGTGTGGATTTTCAACTAAATTGATATTTTTCTCATTTCAAAAAGTATCGCCATTCTTGAGAAAATTTAATTTCTTTAATGAAATCCTTCTGTATATTTTTCAGTTTTTCACAAAGTCCACCAAAGTCTATCCAATACCTTGGTCTGTTTGGTTGTCATTTTGTGATATAGTTAATATTCTTATCTGAATGGTAAATATTATCTTATTTTCCATTTCAGAGTTTTAAAGTGTTTCATTTCAGAGATTCCCATCTGAGTCATAATTTATGTTATGCAGTCATTTTAAGTTCAGATACAGTTGCTCACAAATTGTATCAAATTGGAAGCAGATATTCTAAAGAAAGATTTCTCAGAGATAATCCAGGAAGTAACTTCAGTTGTTCTGACAGTATTCAAACTGATATATATGTTAAATATGAGTGATTTTTCTTCTCTAGATCTACCTACACATATGCATAGAGCCTGTTCACGTATGCACAAACACCACATACAATTACAAGGTATCAGCTGGTAGATGTCCACTGTGTCCTCTGCTTTATAGCACCTTGAAAGAAAACTTTTTTTTCTGTCATTCATCCTTTCTTGAAGTTTGGCTTTTGGCCATCACCTTTTAGCAATTATATGAATTAATTTTCTGTGAATGAATGACGTCATACACCTCACAGGCATTTTTTGCTGAGTTATAATCCTGCATGTAACTGTCTATCTCTCACTCCACCTGAATGTGGAGAGGCAGCTATAAACACCTGTAAAAAACATTTTAGCAGTGCATGAATATGTCTGCATTGAAAATGCAATAAAGTGAAAAATAGTTCTTTTGTGTTTTGTAGAGAATTATATGAGCAGATTGCCATTCATTCAGATTTTTGACTAAATAACTGAAAGTTATAAAAAGAAATTCCTGTAACCGAAAGCAGAATGGCTTTCAGTCCTGTTGAATGAAGTGAAGAAACAGTGAAAAAGTTGCAAATTTCAAATCATCCATGAATAAACTACTTTATCTCTAAAATACAAAGGATTTATGTTCAGTTAAAAAGGGCTGTACCATCTCAGTGCATGTTTGGGTGGACTGTGTTATGATCTTCTTTGCTTTATCACATAAAGTTTCAGTTATGAATATTTTCCTGATATTTTCATATAGCTGTGCTTTATCACATACCATTCCAATAAGTCTACCTTGTGTCAGTTCATTTATTAACGTGTTCTTTTCACTACCACTTTTTAGAATATAATGAGGTTTTTCATTTTTCCTCCTTGTCTTTCTCAAAGCAGAATTTTGAGGGCTGGTGTTTGTTGGGTTAAGTTCATTGTATATCCCAAACTCTTACAGGGATGATTTTATGAGAAGTTAAATATTCTCAATTACTTAACTTTTTAGGGATATTTCATCTCTTATGAGTGTCTTATTAAATGTCAACGTGATGCAGAGTGAGATCACCCATGATATATGTGATGCTTGAAAGAAAGGCCTCTGGATATATCCTACAATCCAAGAATTGTTTGAGCATGAAATTTTCCTGTTTTATATTTTAATAAAACCTTTATTTGAAAAGAAAATTAAGAAGAATGTTCTTTTGCAATTCAGGTGTCATTAGTTTTACACTTAAACCTGGATTCATCTCATCTCACCTTACATGGCTGAGAAATCTGTTGTCTTCTTCATCTTTCTGTAAGCAATGTAAGGTTTTGCTTCATTGTTTCCAAGGAAATTTGAGCAATAAGGATACTAATTTAGGCACTTAAAGTCACAAAGGATGGATTTGAATTGTCTTGCTTATATCACAGATCTTCATCCTAAAGCCAGCTCACAGGTATAGAGATGCTTCTCGTTACTATGGAGCTGTGTACTATTGATTAGAAAAATTTAACATTCAATCTGTGAACTTGAGTTAGGTGAACCTTGCTGATGTTTTTTGCCACTACTCTTTGTGGCAGTGATTCCTTCTTATAAAATCATCTTTTCGGTGTTGCTCTTTACTTCTTTTTTTTTAAGAATTAATCAAATTATGTTTGATCCAAAACCATAACAGGTTGAAAAACAAGTCTTTTGCAGTTAGAAGGCTGCAAACAGCTAGGCTGCTGAGAGGTATTCCTCTTCATGTTGGATTTCTAATGTCAAACTTTCTTTCTTTCTCAGTCAGAGATGCAGGTCCTTATTTCCACTTTCATTGTGCAGCGAATGAATGATGTTCAGCATTGGCAGTCTAGACAGAAAAGCTGACTAGATCTACCTGGCAGATGTTCATTCTTCTTCCCTTATGGGAAAAGATTTGGAAAATCAAGATGACAGTATTACAGCACCTCATACTGTACATTTTTCTTGAAATCTAGTAGAAGATCAGTTGCTATAATAAAAAGGTTTTACCTTAGAATTATATGGCAGTAGAAGGTTTTCAAAAAATACCTCCTGATTGGTGAAGACAAAGAATCTTCTATTTTGAATGGTTTTGAATGGTATAATGTAAACTGTCCAGTTGTGCACACTTTAAGTTGTTTGGCATTCAGGAGTTTTAATTAGGAAAACAAACTGCATTCAGGCCATTATAACAATGCAATATATTCTTTGTGAGTCTAAAATCAGACAGAAAATAAAACCTGTCTCTGGTAGGCTAAATCCAGATTTTTATAAACATGAAGAAAAGATTTGAATTTTTATTTCAGATTAAACTTGTCTATTCTGAATTTCCAAAAAAGGTATCTAACCCAAATATACTGAATCCTTGATTGAAGGAAGCACACTTAATGGTTGTGCTTGGTTGGATATACTTATATAGTCTTGAATTCACCTGCATTTTCTGACTGTCTTTTGAGTTTGAAAGACTTTAAGTAACTGTATCAGGTAGCTTATTTTTTTGCCAGTCAAACCAATTTGCATTAAAACCATATTTTATGAAACTCGTCAAACACTATGCCTGGCTGAAAAAAAAAATAATTGAGAAGCACATTCCTAGAACCCTAAAAAGTATTGGTGGGAATGACCAGAAGTATCTTCGGAGTAGGATTGTTTTGAATAAGTGAATATGCAGCCATTCTCTTCATAACACTGCCTGAAAATCATTCACAAAAATATGCTGTCTTTAACTTGAGCAGAAGAATTTGGTGGTTTTCTGTTTGGTTTTGTGTGTGTGTGTTTGGTTTAAGGGGTTTCCTCTTTTCTTTTGTTATATGCATTCTCAAACCATGAACAAAGTCTGGTGTTTTCAGGTGCGTCTTAGCCACTGAGTCCCCTTTCATAACAAACCACAGGGGGCTGCTTCAGTGCAGGGAGCTGGGACCCAAGTAGTAGCCTTGGCTAACATAATTGTTTTCTCTTCTTCTGTTACCTGGAGCTGTTTTATTACCTGAAGATAGGAAGAGGTGCTACTAGAGGTTCACCAAGTAATTTTAAGATAGACAAGACTTTGAGAATATAATATCCTCTTGGAGCTATTCTCAACTTTTATGAAGAGAAGTTGGTGGGGTGTTCATTGTAGAAATTTACTCCCTTAGGTCTTCTTGCTCTGTGCAATGTGTAAGATGCATGATCTCAGAGGATTTCACACCACTGACTTTTAAGATTCCCTAGTTTAATTTTGTAGAAGGTGATTTATAGAGCTAAAGTTTAAAAATCTCTTTAAAAGTAAATGATGCTGTAGGACTTCCAAGCTGTATGGCAATGAAACTTCTTTACATGACAGCAGTGTGTGGATTGTGTCTTTTCGCACTGAGGAAAGCAAAGGTGGTTTTTTTTTTTTTCTGTCTGCTGGATGACCTGTGGTGACACTTTTTTTTTTTTTTTCCCCCAGCTTTCATTTGCAGCAACAACCCCAGAGTTGGCTGATAAGAAAAAATATCCTTATTTCTTCCGGACGGTGCCATCTGATAATGCAGTGAATCCAGCAATTTTGAAGTTACTCAAACACTACCAGTGGAAGAGAGTAGGAACTTTAACCCAGGACGTACAAAGATTTTCTGAGGTAAGATTTGCATAATTTCTAGTATACACAGAGAGCTACTGATATTACTACTCTTAGATGATACTAATAAGATTTCTAAGGAGCTAGTTCCTCTATTAATAGCAATTAAGTAAAAAGAAACAGACTCACTGTTTCAGTCTTGTTTGGCTTTCTCTTACTAGGTCACATTTGTTGTATGGAATAAGCTTAATTCCCTTCTGGGATTTATTTGACTGTCTGTAAAAAATGTTCCCATGTTTTTGCATGTCTGGTTTTTACACCCAAGGTCATTGCACCCAAGTGCAAAGTTTGTTTATAGTCTTTGACTTGGAAAAGCGTATGTTTTTGAAGGAGGCTTGTATCCTGACACTGACTCACATAAAAGAGAGAATAAATCAAATTTCATCATGCTCCTTTTGTGCTCTGATCTATTGTAAGCATCAGTCTGAACTATGAGGAATAAAATCTCATAAGTGTCTGGCTGAAAATATTGGGGGAGCTTACTGAGAGGAAAATGACTGAAGCCACCAGAACTGGTAAGATCGCATACCATGGACCCCCTGAATCTTCTGAGTTTCACCCTGAGCATCATTTTGGTCATAGAAATAGCAGTAAAGTATTGACCAAGTGACTTAAGAATGGTTTTAACAATAGAGTAAAAGAAAACATCCTATAAGTCATTAATCAGAGCAAGACAAGGGAAAGAGTGCCCATTAATTGACAGAGAGGCAAAACTACCAGAAGCATGCCTGGTTGGTTGATTATTGTTTTGTTATCTTCCTCAGCATTGGATTTAAAAAAGGCCAGCTGTCTTCTGAAGACTAGCATAATTAAAACTAGTGAAGAGAGATAAAAACAGGTTAGAGTCTGCTTAGATGATTCAGATATTTTCAAATTGTCTGGCACAATTAATTCACCATGGAATACTTAAGAAATCTTAGACTCTTCCCTTATGAGCTTTGAGAATTAAAGGATAAACAGTAAATGAATTGCAGGGGGAGGGAAGAAACATTTGTGTCTGTCTTTCCCAAAAATACATAAATGCCCAGGGAATTACAGGCCAGTCAGGCTAAATTTAATTCCTGGAAAGACACTTGAGCAGATAATCAGCTTGGAATCACACAGAAAATGAAAAGATGTTAAACAACAGTGAAAATGGATTTGTCAAGAATATAAAGCAATCTGATTTCCCTCTATGACAAGATAACAGGTCTCAAGGAGGTGTAATAGTGATAAGTGTGGTGTTTTATGACTTACAAAAATGTTAGAAGTGCTCCTAAAGAAAAGTAGGGAAACTTGATCTTGGTGAAGATATTGTAAGAGCAGTCTAGTCTCTAAGAAGTAATCCTGCCACCAAGGTTAATTGACATCAGGTCAGTCGAATATTATTTTTAAAACAAATGCTGAAGCAAAAAATCATCAAAAAAGGTATGCTTTACCCTTCTCAGTTTTGAAATTATAATTTCAGTGAGTAGTTATCAGTAGTTTACTGTCAAACAAGAAGGATGAGATTCTGTCAAGTGGTTTTGTCTGGAAAGAGATAAGGTTTCCTCTAGACAGTGGGAAAGAAAAAATGTTTTTTTAATTTGCAGTTGATATCTATTTGGGAAAAGCTGCAAGTATTTTGCAGAGGACAGGATTAGGTTTCAGAATGATACAGATATTGGTTTAACTCCAGCCAGCAGCCAAGCCCCAAACAGCTACTCACTCCTCCACCAAGACTGGGGAGAGAATCTGGAGGGTAAAGGCTAGAAAACTCATGGGTTGAGATAAAGACAATTTAAAAGAGAAAGCAAAAGCCATGTGCACAAGCAAAGCAAAACAAGGAATTAGTTCAGTGCTTCCCATGCACAGGCAGGTGTTCAGCCGTCTCCAGGAGAGCAGGGCCCCATCATACATAACAGTGACTTAGAAAGACAAGCACCATCACTCCAAACATCCCCCCTTTCCTCCTTCTTCCTCCCACTTTATATCCTGAGCGTGATGTCCTGTGGTCTGGAGTATCCCTTTGATCAGTTTGGGTCACCTGTGCCAGCTGTGTCTCCACCCAACCTCCCATGCACCCCCAGCCTTCCCACCAGTGTGGCTGCACAAAAAGCAGAAAAGGCCTCTGTGTAAGCCCTGCTCAGCAATAACAAAAACATCTCTGTATTATCAACCCTGTGTTCAGCACAAATCATAAACATGGCCCCATACAAGCCACTGTGAAGAAAATTAACTCTGTCCCAGCCAAACCCAGCACATTGATAAAAGTTTTAATCTAAATATTATTTAAGTGAAAAAGTCCAATATGGCTGTCTAGGCAGCAGATCTTCAGAGAACGATATGGGGAGCACTACAATGAACCACAGGCTGAGTAAGGGTTAAGAAGTTCACACTGATTGACCTCTTGTAAAAAATAGAAAGGAAGCAAACAGCTCTCCTTTCACCACACCAATGTAGTGCAATATTGACACTTAAGACACACTGAGTAAACTTCAGTGCTACTTAGTGTTTGTTAAATGTAAGCTGGAATATCAGGTCTAGTATCATCTTCAAGAAGGAATTAGAACAAAGACATCTATAAAAACGTTCAGTCATCTGGAAACATGTTTAATGAGAAAGATTAGAAGTGGAAAATAGTGGAATAGACAGGGTAAGTTTTTTAACTTTTATTGTGTACAGTTTTTTAGTATGAGACTAAACAACTACAACGGAGGGATTTTTGGTCTTCCTTTGGGACAGAGGGATGGACTTCATGTCTGTCAGGGTCACTTAAGAAGTGTTAAAACTGCAGCTTTCAAGGGTTTACAAGAGTTCTTCACTTGAGTTCAAAGCCTTTCCATTCCTCTTGAAAGACAAACAACAATCTTCTGTGTCAGACTTCAAACTCATTTTAGTGTGATTATTAAAGCTTTCAGGTAATGCAAGATCCAGTTAAAGCTTCTTTGAATTCTGGTGAGTATTATAGAACATGTTGGGTCCTGAATCTTCAAAATGGTTAGAGCTGAATCCTTCCTTTTTCAGCTCCATGTAAAGTTTCTCCCTTCCCCATGCAGACAGTGAAAGCACAGGAAAAAGTGAAGGAAATAATTGATTTGCTGTCAGGGATCATTGAGGGATGGGAGCCAGCAGTAACAGAGCAGGAGAACACACGATGGCTTGGCAAAGCCCAGTCCTGTTGCAAGAAAGAGGGGTAGACCCAGGGATCGAGGTGAGGATCAGTCAAGCATTCAAGACCATCAGGCAAGTAAGTCCATGGCAATGAGATAGGTCCAAAGCCAAACTGGGAAATAAATCCACAGTTCAGGGTCAGGTCTAGTGACTGCTGGACAGCTCTGTGGCAGAGACTGAAAACACAGAACTAAAGGAGTTGGTGGAGGTCCCAGAGGAAGGACCATCAAGGCCTGTTAGTGACCTCCTGGTGTCTCCATAAGTCTATGCATCCACCAAAACCATGATTTCCCCTCTAAAGGAACATCAGGCAAAACTATCCTAACATTTTTTTTTGGAAATGACAAAACAGTTGAACAGCATCTAAAACTTCTCTCTTTGTTGTAAAATGCCACTGAGTTTGGGATATGATCAGTCTTATCTATACTGGAAATGCATTACAAGCTACTAGATCAGAAGTAACTGAATATCATCTCTGTTACTCTCATTCAAAATAAAATAATCAGAAATAAATTAATGGAATCTTTAGAGAAGCCTGTGTAGTAACTCAAGTGGTTTTACTCTTAGCAGTAAGACAGAGCAGTTCTCTCTCCCATTTTTCCATGTCCCAGAAAGACTGTATTAGTTTGAAAGATCTCCTTCTCTTAATGTAGAACAATTTGGATATCTACCTAAATTTCCTCCAGTGGTCCTTCCACCTAAGCACATACAGGAATAGATGCTCCATTCTTGTTTATGTTATGTAGGGACTTCATACCCAGATAGTTTAGTCAGCAGGAACTCTGATTGCATCTCTTCAACTGCCATCTAACTTCATTTTTTTTCCCAGCTGATCACTTTTTTCCTTAGTTGGATCACTGTCTCCTGTGTTTCTGCAATTTGTGCTTTGATCTTATCTCCTGAATAATTAAAGCTCACCTAACTTGTCTGCAAGTTAGCTGCTCCTCAAAGTTATAAAGCTGTCTTTTTGGTTTACCTTGCCTTGTAATGAGACAGTTGTCTCAATTGCTTAGATTGTAAGTCTTTCTCCAATTTATCCCTGAAAGCCAAAATCACAGAGGATCTCTTACTTCTATTTCAGTTGTTCCTTTGGTAGCCCTTTTTGCTGAGACATCACATTATTATACATTAAATTTTACTTGATGGAAAATCTTCTCTTTCTTATTAAAAAGATGTTGTATCTTCCTTATTCTCTGGTCATGTAGAGAAACAAAGAAGAGGTAGAGAGAATGGAGAAGTTTATGCCAATGTGCTTTCAGTTTTTAAAGCACATGGGCAATATCTGTGTATCTTACACTGCTAGTATGGCTCGAGACTCCCTTTCTTGGCATTACTTGGATCTCAAGGTTTATGACTTTTCAGGTGACCTGAATTCTATGGCTGCCAATAGCTCAGCTCACTGTTAGCATCCTGTGTGAGTTCTTCAGGTCTGTTTTTGCACTCAGAAATGGATTAATTTTTAAATTGTGTAAGTTGACTTGATATAAGGATAATATACACACTTCATCAGTTCTGTTACTTAACTAGGACAAGTTCATACCTATTGTGTTTCTGTGTCCTAGATTTTATGGATTGCTGCCCTGTTCTCATCCTCTGGGAGAAGATTCTGTTTCGAAAGTTAATTCTGGGACAAAGATTTATAAAGGAGGTTACAAAAGATTTTCAGGATTTTTAGCTTAAAGCGTTTGCTCTATATAACTGTAGGGTAATTTAGGGTGGAAGACACCTTGGAAGGTCTCTCTTCCAACCTGCTGCTCAAAACAAGGCTAGCTTTAATGTTTATCAACCCTGAAGAGTTGTAGATGTTTGTCCTGGTTCCGACCAGGGCAGATTTATTTTTGCAGTCATGAGAAAGGCACATGGCTGGGACCCAGAGGTTATTCTCTACCACCTCCCATCATTACTGGGGGCCAGGGGAAGGGAGTCTCTTCAGGTCAGTGTAATGTGGTGGACAGGGTGGTTAGGTGGTGTTGTTTCTGTGTGAACTATTCATCTCTTTCTTGTACCCCCTGCCATTAGTATTGTTCCTGTAACTGTTAATTTTCTTATCTCATTGCTGTTTCCAGTAAATTGTTCCTGTCTTGTGATCTTTACCTTTTGTGCCTGCAATTCTCCTCTCCAGACCACTGCAGGGGAGACGGAACATGAGGGAGTGGTGCATGGTTTCGCTGGGACCACTAAATTGGAGAATAATGTTCCTAAACCATGACGTTGCACACACAGTTCTTGGAAAAGTCACGACTATGTCCTGTTTCTGATTTCCCAGTGAACTTTCACCTGATTATACATTATGCAGTGATTGATGCCTCCAATTTTCCTGCTGTCTGTCACTACCTGTTTGGAATTGCATTTTGAATTATGCAAACCAAGCAGTATTCCTGTAGTCTGTTGTTTGCTATGTTTCATGCTTCAGTGGGAGGAGTCATGAGAATGAAGTTAAGCTTAACTATCAACAAGTCAAAACGGTTGGGAGACACCAGTAGTGTAGATGTAAAGGCTTCAGAATATGACTGGTAAACAGAAAAATGTATACTGGGTGTGTATTGTGTATTGGCTTTCAGATAGTGTTATATTTGCTAATCAGTAATTCTAGTTTACCTTCAGTATTTTTTTGTTACTTCGTATATATTGTTAATTTTATTTATACACTTTTTTTTGGTTTTTTGGTTTTTTTTTTGTTTTGTTGATAGTATGTCTCAAACTGAAAGTTGGCACTTGACTGCACTGGTACACTAAGAGGGATTCTGACTTCCTTGTTTTGTGATAGGACACTTCCTCTAGACTGACTTCAGTTATTTCTTTTTGCTATCCTCTCATGCTAAAATTCAGTGAAACTGCATTTTAACTTCACATTTGATAGCATATTCATGATATTACTAGTTTTAAAAAAAATATATATATTTCCCTCCCACTGAGTATCTTGTCTGGGATTGTTTTTAAAATAAGTTAAACTCTGTTCGTCTCAAGTGACTCTTTGTTTTTCTCTACTTCTTAATAGTCATCTCTTTATGTAATTTCTCTGCTTCTTCATGGAAATATTGAGAACTTCTAATGTAATTTTATCAGTGTAGGTGGCATTTCAAAAAGACAGAAGAAATGAGAAGTGTGCAGTAAGCTAATGAAATAGATTAACCATATGAAAAATGAAAGAAAAACTATTCTCTCTTGTGACTCTGTCATACTCTTTATTGAGTTCAATAACCTAAAAAAACCTTGGTGACAAAAACTAAAGAGGAACAAACCTTGTAAGTGGACAAAATAGCACTTTTTCTGATGAACATGATTAACACTCTTAGGGTTTCTTTAGATTGTGCTGCATTTTGTGCACTGACATCATCGACAAAAATCAGCGGGTTATCAGGGTCCATTTTACCTAACTTGAAAGAATTTAGTATCTCAATTCCAAGTCTCATCCCAGAAAATAATACTAGTAAAAAGAAAATTGTTCCAAAGAAAAACAGCTAACAAAGAAGTCTTCTCAATATAGTATATCTCTGTTGCTGTAGAGAAAATAGGGTAGAAGTATTATTAATCTAGAAGTTTATTTATTGTAGCCTTGCTCTCTCACAATGGAGTCTGCAAACTTGGATCTGAGTTAGTGGTCAGTTACAATCAGAATTCAGTGGATAAGCAGAGGCAATGAGAGAGTTATTGAGGGGCTGAGAGGGATTAGGCAGGTAATATAAATGAGATATCTGTTGACCTTGCAAAATTCAGCCAGAAAACAAGCTTGATACACCATTTTTTAATGACTGTAGGTATACATCATGTAGACTTCTAGGTGTGATTGTACTTTTTGATATCTTAGGCTTGGCTTCTGAGAAAAGGAAAGAAGAGCAGAGATTTCTGCTCTGCATCACAGTTGCCAAGATGTTTTAAGGCAGAAAGAAAATCATTACTTTTTGTCCACGAATGAGCTTGGAAGCTTCAAATTTACCAGAAAACAGCAATGTTTAATCTGGGAGCTCTGAATAGTACACAGTGATTTCATTCTAGGAGAAGTGCCATATCTTGAACTTTCAGCAGTAAAAGGTGGAAGGTAAGAGAGACACAGAAGGCAGTAGAAGGAAAACATGGGAAAAGGCATGGAAAGAAGAGAATGAGAGCAGGGAAACTGAGACATTATAAATGTAATTGTTTAATTATAAAACTTCTAAAAAAGTATCTCTTCATAATGTTTACTTTTTTTTAGGACTTCATGTGCCTAAGGTCTTCCTTCATATTGCCGTATTCCCAATTCTTGGCTGATTTTTATAGCAAAATCTTAGGAACAATTTAATTCAAGGTTT
The DNA here is from genome assembly GCA_013396755.1 of Sclerurus mexicanus. Lineage (NCBI taxonomy): Eukaryota > Metazoa > Chordata > Aves > Passeriformes > Furnariidae > Sclerurus > Sclerurus mexicanus. The sequence continues at coordinate 3,034,623 of VWZF01002957.1, read as the reverse complement.
CTTGAGCTTGCAAAGAAGAATGAATTCCCCTGTTCTGCCTTATAACTATACTTTCCTATAATTCAAGTTGACAAGATCTTCACAGAAAGGCAATCTCTGAAAGTGACTTCTAGTAGTAAAAAGGAAACTATCTTTGTTGGTGCTTGTAGGTGGTTTGAGGAAGAATCACTGCAGTAATTTAAAATGGAAGAGACTAAGACATTTCTTTCCGTGCTAAATTTCAGAATATTGAAGCTATTCAGGCATATAAAATAGAGGTGGTCACTTGCTGAAATTTTCTGAAGGTCATGTATAATTGTGTTTTTGCCATGGTTGCAAAAACATCATCTATGCTAAAGAAATTCTTTTCTCTATGGCAGTAGTATTTTATCCAGTATTTTTCCTGTTTTAGTCTGTTTCCCAATACATTTCTTATTTATTTTTAGCTTCCAAAAACAAAAGAAAAGAAGAAATGCACCTGACAGAGAATTAGAGCTGTGCAGTAGTATTATATGGGTATGTCGTCTGGCACTGAAGAGTCACACTCCACGATCACCCTACGAGGCCCCATGGTTCACATGAACTGATTAGTCCTTGTCAAACTTCACACCTTGAAGAAAATTAAAGAAATTTTTAGAGAAGTCAAGAGTTTTCTAGAGAACTGCTCACCATTCTTTCCTGTTTAAACTTTATACTGTACATGTGTGATAGGTTGGTATTTGAAACTCAAGATAAAGGGGTAGAATGATCAGTACCTCTAATACTTCATGTCTGAGAATTCCATATAGTTAAGAGTTTCCTGTTGAATCTGATATAAAAATCTTCACTTTATCAGAAACCAAAACTAATCCATATTTAAAGAAAAAAATTCCTATTTAGATTATATCAAAAAACATTCCAAGACAATGCTAGTTGTAACAGATGTTAACATTGCACATTGAAATTTTATTGCTTATACTACAGCATTGTCCTAGTTCTGTTTGGGGTTTTTCTATTCTTTGGTGCTTTTTTTTTTTTTAGAAAATGGTAACACAAGGATGCAATGTTATTCAAAACCATGATTTAAGGTGCCCCTCACAATAGTCTTGATTTGATCTGTAATTACCTTCCATTCATCATACCATTACAGGATATTTTCAAATTAAAATCAATGGTGAAGTGATAAAATTTAAAAGTGGACACAGTTGTGCACATGATGTAGATGAATAGTAAGAAAATGTGATATTGCCCAAATCAGAATACAGTAAGCTGACTTCACCGAAATATCCACTTCTGAACCAATTTCTCAAAATCCAGGGTCTTGATTCCTAAGAGGTTAAAATAAAATCCTGAAAAAGTCAAGGAATGTCTTTCGGAATGATGAACCTTCCCAGAAGAGCATGCAAATTTAACAGAATCTGTTCTTTGTGAAAGATAATCTGCAAGTACTGGGGTCAAGAAGATAAATCAGCTGTTAAACTGCTTGGAGTTATCCTGTCCAGGACCTAGGGCCATTACTTAAGTTCGATTTAAAAAATATGTCTATTTCCTATCACTTTCATTATGAATGATTAAAGCTAGAATTGTCTTGGGCTATGAGAATAATTTTTAAGTGTTCTTGTGTGTTTTCTGCAGTGCTATCGTCTGTTCATTGGGGCCTTTTTTCCTTTGAATTTTTTTTTAAAAAAGACAACATAATATTTTTCCTAAGAACTGTGATTATTTCTGTATTATTTTGGTTGTATCCAAATCAAATTTATACCATATTTTCTCTTTATTTATTCTTGGGTTTAGATTTTTTTTACGGTTCAGGATTGAGTTTCAGCAGATTTTAGAACCTCTTGTGCTCTGTGAGGACAGTGGGACCTTTGTAAGGCTAGAGATACCTTTTCCCTAAGAAAAGACTTTAAGAAAAGACATCATAGTCATCCCTCTTGTACTTCAAAGCTAGAAATGTAGGAGAACATAGGCAACGTCACACAGTCGCAATTCTGCCACCTTTTTGTGTTAATAGTTTACAGGAAAAGAAGAAAGGGTCCAAGATGAGGATTAATATTATTCTAAGATTTTTTCACATGTTCTCAGTCATGCCCAAAACTTGATATATGCCCTGTCATTAAATTCTTGGTCATGCCCAAAGCATGTATCTGTACTGTCATTAGTACAGTGCCATTCTTCCTCTGATTATCTGTGCTACAGTGTTGTAGTGGGCATTTTGAATGAAACAGTGGTGTGGACCACACAATAGCCTATGGCTCAGTCAGGCAGTTTCCCAGAGAAATAAGAACGTAAGCTGTTAACAGCTGGCCAGTCTTTTTTCATTTGTCTGGAGCAGACAGATTGATCTGCATATAGTTTGGCTTCTAGTGCGGTTTCATGTTTTATTTACTACCCTTATAACTGCAGGCTGCTGATGAAAGAGGCGGTCTTCCCCCCCTCTCCCAAGCTGCTGCCTTCTCTGCTGCAACTGATCTTAGCAGTCCTTTCATCATGTTGTAAATCATCTCATCTGTCCAAAGCTAATCTTCCATTTTCAGTGTGACTCAAGCTCTATGGTTATAACTTCCCCTGCAGTTCTAAAGGCCTTTGGAAAAGTGGGCACTTAAATTTCATGGAGACTTACTGGACATCACTCGAAGTGCAGAGTAAGATTTTGCATGATGGGAATATGAAGGAGAGTTTGAAAACTTTTGGGGAGGGGTTTGAGAGGCATTTTCACATTCTAAGAGTGGGGCATGAAGTGGATCTAGGTATTTCTGCTTGCTAGGAAGGAGTATTGCCATGGTGAATTTCCTTTGTTGTTTACAAAAATTATGACAATATGATGACAACAAAACAGGGTAAAGTTGTCAGTGGGACTTCTAGAGGTTTTGAACACTACTGAAGTACTAGATATAGCATGATTCTTCTGGTTCCTGGTAAATGTTTAGAGGCCATGAGATTTTGGGAGGGTCATAGGATTGTGATATAGGAAATGGGGATAAATTGGAGAAATAGAGCCTTAACCTTTGGGTTGTCCCTCTTTATAGGAAGTGGTCTGTGCTCATTCAGCTACAGAGTCAGGGGTCATTTGTAGGTGAGAATTTTAAATAGTAAATAGTTAGAAGTGACTGTGTCCAGGCAGCCTTTTAGTACCTTCACAGATGAAGACTGCTCAGCTTCCTGGGTAGCTTATGCTGGTGCGTGGTGATCCTCACAGTTACAAAGTGTTTCCTGATGTTCAAGTGGTACTTCCTACATTTCAATTTATGTACATTGACTCTGATCCTGACACTGGGAACCACTGAAAGAAGCCTGGCTCTATCCTCTTTAATCCTCTCTTCAGGTATTAATATACAATTATGAGATTCCCCACCAAATTTTCTCTTCTTCATATTGAATGGTCTCAAATCTCTCAACCTTCCCTCATAGGAGAGATGCTCCAGTGTCTTAATCATCTTCATGGCCCTTCAGTGGACTCTTTCCAGTGTGTCCATGTGTCTTATATTGAGAAACTGAGAACTGGACCTGGCACTCTGTGTATGGGCTCACCAGTGCTGAGCAGACGGGAAGGATCACGTCCATTGACCTGTTGTGACAACACTGCTGCTTCATGAAGTCCAGGATACCATTAGCCTTATTTGCCACAAGGGCCCATTGCTGGCTAATCTTCAGCTTGGTATCTACCAAGTCCTTTTTCACCAAGCTGTTTTCCAGCTGAGCAGTCCTCAGCCTATATTGGTGCACATTGTTTTTCCTGCCCAGAACTTTGCACTTCCTCATGACGTTCCTGTCAGCCCATTTCTCCAACCTATTGAGGTACCTCTGGATGGCAGCATGACCTTATTGTGTATCAGTCACTCATCCCAGTTATGTGTCATCAACAGTCTTGCTGAGGGTACATTCAGGTAATTAATGAAGATGTTGAACAGGAAGTTCAAGTGTACTGACCCTGCACAAGCTCCTGTGCTGTTGGCTGCCCCTGGGAGCTGTGGTCTGGACTTGGGTCTTACACAGGCCTCTCCTGAGCACCAGCTGAAAGGGTTCTTGACTCTCTGTAATTGGTGGCTCTAAGTACCTTGGGTCAAGGCCATCTGGTGGTTGTGCTCCTTAGGAGTTGCTAGAGCATACTTGGGGCCACACCTTTATGGCTTCCCCCTATGTCATCTTTCCCTGGGAGTAGCAGGCACCTTCAAGTTTCTCAGAAGGTTCCTAAGAGTTTTCTGATGATCCTGGACCTTGTTTCTAGAGAATTGCAAAGCAAAGCCCACAGACCGCTGCACAGACCGCTGTGTCTTCATGAGATGCAGGAAAAGCAAAGTCTGTAAGGAAATAATACAAAGGGAGGCAGAGGGCAGGAAAAATAAATCACAATATAGTTTTAACAAGGGAAAGTTATGTCAGAGATGGTAAGCTAATTGATTTCTTAGAACTACTAGAGTGGATTTTATTGCTTAGCTGAATTTTGTTTTGTTTGGTACAGTGCCCTGCAGAACCTGGGCAGAACAGAGAGGATACGATCAGTGCAGGAAGCTCTAAGGCAGTGCAGAAACACAGCCAGAAGGAAGACTGCAGCAAATAACAGTATTTTCAGGATAAGGAGGTTGACAGTGACTTTTCTTTTTTAAAGGAATAGCCCTGGAACCAATTTTTTTAATTGTATTAATCCATTACTTTGGGAAGAACAACTTACAAACTTGCAGAGGTTGTAGATGACTCGGAATGAAAAAATTCCCATAACAAAAAGAAACAGATCATCATGAGGGATGGTCCATATAATCTTGTTAACAGGAATTAGAAAGGTAATGTGGTAGGCTTCACATGTGGTAAGCTCACTAGAATTTCCAGGATTTTAATTAATCAGATTCGAACTGTTGCAGAGCCATAAGACATTGGTTTCAAATGGTTTCAAATTCTTTTCCTTTTAAATTCTTCTGCTTTGGAGCATTAGAGCTGTAGCCTTAAATGCTTTATTGCAGATTTAAATTTTGGTTCTCTGAAATATTTTACAGTCTACAGCACATGAAGAGATTTCTCATGTGTGGATTTTTTAAAATGTTTGTTTGTCCCAGGCAGTCACTTTCAGTGATAAATTCTTGGTGGATTTTAGATACACCCCATTCATAACAAGAATGTCCTTTCCTTGTTCTTTCCTAGATCTAATCAATCAGAATTGTGACCATGAGCTCCTTCTACAAGTGAAAATTTTTGATTTGTTTAAACAGTGTTCCATCACTTTGTGGAGAACTTATTTATGAAGAATACTTTTTTTGATTTTGTAGAAAATAAAGAATTAATCAAACTCTGATTGTTGAAAATGTTATGATAATAATCATAGTGTTATTGTATTGAAGATACACTTGAAGGTGTTCTAATTTTTGCCAAATGCTTTTTTAGTCCAGATCAGACAAGCTACTTGTAGTAATATTGTCTGGCTGTATGAATGCATGAGGGCTTCCAGCACACACATTTCGAAACTTTGACTGCAGTCAATACAGTTAGAAAGAACTTGAGATCAACCCTTTCTGTAAATGTCAAAAGCTAAATCACATACATGTTAAATAGGAGTTAGATTCACTAAAAATGTTGTTGCCATCGCTGTCTTGGTTTCCTCTCCAGGACTCTTTGCAATTGCTGTGAAGAAGCTTCAAGGAGGCTCAGAAAGCTAGGTCTGTAAAAAGTATTTAGGCTTCTTGTTCCTATCTTCAAAACCTGTAGGGTTCAGTTGTTCTTACGCAGTTGATGGAGTAGTGGATTTGGATGTACGTTTACATTTTTGGATGTATTCCCAAAATTAGAGCCGGAAATGACAGCACACAGACCAAGAACTAGTAAAGGTAGCCAAGAGTCAGCACTGAGATTTCCATGTATTATAAATCCTGCCATTTTTCTAGGAAGTTGAAGCCTTCCTTTGGGGCTACAGAGATGTACTTCTGTACCTGCAGAATTTGCATCCCTGAATAATTTTCTGGACTCCAGAATGCTACTGTCTGTATTTCAAAGGCTGAATGGAGGTCAGTCCTTTCTCTCAGAAAGCTATTTCTGCAGATGATGATATTTTTGTCTTAGTTTCTTTCAAGAACACGCCAAAGAAGTGGAAATTCTCTTTTCTGTTCCTTTCTCTTTGAATCCTCTGAAAGGAATTCAATCTTAGATCAGCCCACTGCCAGGACGGAGTGGCAGACATCTGCAACCTTTTTGGGCAGTAACTCCAAGTACTTTTCCTACTGTAATAAGTGGGAGCATAACCCATTCCAGAAGGGTACAGTGTAGATGGAAAACTAGGAATATGTCTAGATACTCTTAAGCAGACAAATAACAAGAAACGCTTACATTTGCTCTGCACTGTTCTGAGGGAGGAAAGTGGTGGTGAATTCCTGTATTTAATTCTGCAAATTACACATGTACTAAAGGGAGGAGGATTACAGAGCAGAATTAGATAATGTTGTAGAGAATGTTTCACTTGCAAAACTTTTTTTAAAGTTCCGCCTGTACATGAACATTGAGTTGGCAATTGTTTGGAATGATGAGAAATGAGCAGATGTTGGTCTTTCTACTGGAGAGACTGTTCTAGTCATTCCTTCAATATTCACAGTTAGTAATGTGGCATGAGCAGGACTGCCTTTAGTGCACCTTTGTTTGCCATCCAGGGACATAGTGGAGTTTGTTCTGGTATGTTTTACATCCCCAATCTAAATAGGCATTGATAAGAGAAACTAAAACTTCACAATGACAGATAAGACAATAGGGCATTACCAGGTCCTAACAGCCACAACAAAGCTTCCTTAATAAAACTCTGTGATCAATGCAACTTGCCAGACAAGACAAACAAGTGTCAAAGACTAGGGGAACCTGTTAAGCCATCTCAATTGCATGCCCCAGGATGCAGTTACTTTTCCTATAAGTAAATAAGTAGTAGTATTTAGAGAAATGCATCAGTCAAAGTGTATGTGTGGGAAACAGGAGGCGATGGCTTTGCAGTTATCAGGAGTGGTGCTTTGCATGGTGATTGCTGAAACCATGACTTCCTACAGAAGCAAGAATCCATCCATAAAACAAATGCCCTATTCAATGAAGAGCCACACTCCCCCACAGTTCCTCTTGCCTTCAAGCAGAGGACACAACAAAGTGCTTGTTTGCAGTCACTAAGAAGGAAGCAGGAATGTTTTCCCCAGACTTTACTTGGCCCACTTTCCCCCCTTGCTTTGTTCTGAATTCTGAATCTTGTCATGCTTCCAGCTTGAAAACTTTCCTTCTCTGATCTTTCTGCCTCTTGAGGTCGCATGTAGTAGAGGTATGGTCAAATGTACTCTTTATCTGTCTGAAGTGATTCTGTATGTGAGATACTAATTTTAAAGAGAATGGGACTGCAGAATCCAGCTGCAGCAGCCTTTAATTTCCTTCATGTTCATCACTCCCCAGCTTCATCAAGATGTCCACCTCATCTTTTAAAGACATCTCTCTCTAAGGCTGCAAAACAGCAATTTATATCAGCATTAAAGTCATTTGTTGGAAGGTATAAGAGGGTGAAATTTGTTACAAAATACAACAAATTACATAAACTTTGATTTTCACAATGTGGTTTTCTATCCAGTTCTGCCCATCACAGTAAGAACTTAGAAGAGTTCAGAGACCCCTAGGCTAGCATGGATCCAGATTACCATGCTCATGCAGGGTCTTGCATGCAAAGTTCCCAGCTCTGATATGTTTCTTTGTCTATACTGAAAAGTTATACTCCTCACAGTACCAGAGATTGTAGGCCTGTCAACATCACATTGAAATGGTATGCTCTGCAGAAGGAGAGGAAGGAAATATATGAATTATAAATCTTTTGATTATGATATGCTGCAATGTAGCCTTCAGCTTTTATTTTGTTTTCTAGTAATTTTCTTCTCTTTAGCTTTAGCTTTATTTGTTTTATTTCAGCCTGTATGGTGTTCTGATGCGCTAGCAAACGAATTTGCCTACAGCCTAGTAAAAATCTCATGGTTTACCTCTGTCAGGTCTAATGATTGCAAGTGTTTGCTCTTGCACGGGTGGAACAGAAAAGTGGTCTGTGTTACCTCATCAGCCTTCTTGCATTCAGTCCTGAGGTCTGCCCTCAGGCCAGCTTTGCTTCTCTTGTCCAGCATGCTGAAATGAAAACCCATAATATTTGCTGTGGAGGTTTCTGTGATGGATATCATCACCCATGGGTTCATCGATGCTTTTATGTATATGATTATTAGACACTTTAGGACAAATGCAAAGACAAAAAGCAAGAACTTCTCAATACCCTTTCACCTGGAAACTAGTTTTTAGTTTTTTCTTCCCTTGAAATTACTTATCCTTTGTGCAGCTCTACAAATACAAAACTAAAGAAATCTCCCTGCCTTGTTTGGCTTAAACTTTGTTTCCTTAAAGCACTTTGCATAAATTGTTTATTTCTTTGCATATAAAATACTTTCTGTGAGTTTCTCAAATTTATCTCTGATTGCACCTTTCTTTCTCAGGCAGGATTCCTGTATGTTATTGACCAACACCCTTAGGCAAATTTTCGACTACAAAACTAGATAAACGTTGATTCTGAATAGGCTTGATAATACAGACTTTTTTCATCATTATTAAACAGAGGACTAGATTCAGAATTAGTCCTCTTAAATATTTACGCTACTAACGAGATGTGACTCATGTAAAGTTTCAACTTTAATGGTGAACTGAGAACATACCTGAGAACAGGGCCAGAATGCTCCCTTTGCTCACAGGAATTGCTCTGTGTTTGGGATTTATTTTGTTTAATATTAGCCTCCTGAACAGTGCTGTGTAGCCTAAGCTAATCAGTTGTAGCCTGTGGGAACCTCTCACCCCAAGCTGAGGTGTCTGAATAGAAAAAAATTGATGATGCTGTCCAGATTCCTACAGCTTTGCATTGGTTTACTTAATCTAGGAACCACAGTGAAGGGAGATTATGATCCACAGCTGAGTGAGGTGATGGTAGGCAGGGGTTAAAAGCAGGGGGTGCAGGGTGACAGGAACTGGAGAGACTACAGGAACAGTAAAGCAGAGTGAAGGGACACCTGCCTCAAATGTCTATAGTCCCGTACTGAAAAATAAAGTAGAGCATTGCTATGTCATGACAGCTGTTCTCATTGATCAGAGTTTGGTGGAAGTAATCAGGCAGCCTGAAATATGAAAAATACTGGGCTTTGAATACTGGCTTAAGATATTTGCATAAGAAGAAAATGGCTAATTGAAATTAAATGGATTACTTTTTATTTCTCTTGTGGAAATATCACTTCTGCTGAATGAATATTAAGGAGTCTGTGGTAATTCATGATGAAATAAGTGATTCACCTTTACTAGAAAGTAACATTAAACAAGGCTCCCAGATCCTTTGAATCTATAGTAGAAAGTCTATGTCAATTTAAATAAAACTGTAGACAAGTACTGAATGCACATTAATTTTCAATTATCAGAATAAAATACCTCTTTCCTGTAAAATTCAATGTAAGAATGAAAGACAGGCAAGGAAAAATATTGCAAGACTTTTCAGGTGTACACAGGATGGATGTTTGCATTTCAGTCAGCAATGCAATGAAAGAAAATCAATTTCAGCTGTAGTTAGGCTTAGCTGCAAACTTTTATGTGTGAAAAAAAAGAAAGCTAAATAGAATTATTTGATAAGCAAGTACTAAACTCTATGGGATATGAGATTCCAAGTGTGATCTTAAGAATATATCTGCAACAAAAAGCAAAAGTTTCCCAGACCGAAAGGACTTTTGAAAAGGAATTTGTTTCTTAAGGCCGAGATTCTGTCAGCCTCCATTACACAGTTTTGATGCAGTACTTTCTGACTAGAGCATTATGCCCTCTCTTTTGCAGTGGTTCAGACTGATAGATTTCCTTCCGGCATTAAAATATTTGTATTTTTCCTTAAAAAGCCTATTACATACCAGTAGATCGTAATACAGTATTATGTGGTATAATGTAAAAATCTTTCCCTGAGCCTCTATTGCTCATAGCTCTCCTGGCTGTGTCCCCTCACAACACTTTATTTATTCTCTGTTTGTTGATTTTTGGGAGCAGGTAAAAGAGAAAAATCCTGCATGCTATTAAAGCACATTTTAGCAACAGACATTTTAGCATAACACTGGTGAGTTATCATTGCTGGTTTAGAGCACAGCAACACACAGGCTGCTGTGAGCAAAGTTGACTTCATAACTTCATTCCATACCCAGTGCATCATGTTACTCCTCTGTACTCTGGTTGCTGCCAGTGAAATGGAAGCCATTAGAGTTTTTAATCAGTAGATCTTAAGTAGTTAAAAATATCTACATTTTGTGGATATCAAAGAATTTGCCATTTTTATTATCTGCAGGGATGTATTTGTTATCATTTGGACAATGCAGACATCAAGGTGCAAATAAATAAAGGAGTTAGAGCGGATACCAGTAAGAAGCTCAAAATATGAAAGTGTGGTTATATCTAGTCAAAACACAGATAATTTCTTGGTTTGATAGGAAAGATTCTACAGAATCTAATTGTATATGTATAATCCTGTTGTTTCCCATGTATTCATGCTCAAGAACCCCCAATATCTGGGAAATGTACTTTATTCTTTGTCACTGTCTTAATGGCTAGTGATAGTCATTGAAAAATGTGTTTTATCTTTAACTTCCAGTCACTATATTTTATGTATTTTTGTCTACTAGATTAAAGAGATTGGAGTTAGAAAATCTCCTTAAGTAGGTAATTTATCATGTACAGACTGTATCATCAAGATTCAGTTCTGTCTTAATCCATCTTAAAGCTCATTTAGTCTCTCACTGTACAGTCTATTTCCAAATTGCAAATCAATCTTACGGTTTTTCTTTAACATTTGAGCTTTATCTTGGCATTGCTTTTAGTGGAAAAACTGGATGGAATTGGCTATCTTCAGTTTTGGGAGAGGAGAGTAAGCACTTTAGTAGTACTTCTAGGTACTGTAAACGTCTTTTTTGCTAGGTGTACAGTCGTGAAGTGCACATCTTTTTTCAGGTGGGCACACACATGGTCTTCAAACCATGCTGCATTCCAGATATATGCTGGCAAACTCAGTGCCCAGCTAAAGGGCTAAAGATCCCTTAGAACAGTGGTCTCCAAATAGGAGTGTCTGTACCCCAGGGGATGTGCAAGATGATCTGTTGGGATGCAGGGAAGAAAATGGTTACATTTCCATTTATATTTTTTTTTAATCTTAAAAAATAAGGAAAAAATTAAGCTTTACGAGTATTTAGTATAAAAATTGACACTGGTGCATTTAGTCAATCCATGTGTCATATAGTCATCTAGGGTTCATGGGATGTCCTGAAGGAAGAGTGGGTACTTTGCAATGTTGAGGCGTTGAGAGTGGCATCCTCACTCATTCCTTCACTTCCAGCATATTGCAATGTATTACAGTTCACATGTGCCCAGTTAAGTGGATTTATGGATTATATTATCTGGATTTACTAAACTACAAAATGGACAAGTGGCTTAAAAAGATTCCTGCTAAGCAACTGCAGATTGAAGATAATGCTGATAATGCCAGGAGAAACAAACAAGATGAAAGTGACAAAGCTGGCATTTTTCCTTCTGCTAATACGAGCTCTCCATCAGTCACATTATGGATAAAAACAATGATGAGCTAAACAGATCTGACAAAAAGTAAGCCAGCCCACTGCCCCACCCCAAATTACCATTTGAAATATAAATTTATAGCTACTGTTGCTAATAGCAAACCTTGCTCTAAAGGTATATTTATATATATATTCATATATATATATAAACGCCTTAAGACCTTTCCTATGGATAGTATATAAAGCCATCGCAATTAGAAAGACATTGAAAAGTTAAGCATCCAGAATATGAAAACAAGCCTCAAGTAATATTTAAAGTCATGTGATACTCTGTCCAATACTCTACATACCTAAACATAATGATAAATGTTTAAAAGCAAATTCTGATGTTTCTTAATAGGAAAAGACAAAAAGGCCAATATTATCAGGGCAACACCTGTTCTTCTTGCTGCAGTGAAAATAGCTGAAATGATACACAGAAAACAATATGATGACAAAGTCCATTCCTTTGTCAGCAAATGCTGTTGAAAGACACACTGAAGAGTTGCTCAAGAGTTGAAGAAACAGATATTTAAACAAAGCATGTGGTGTAGGAGTTTTGGTGCAGCTGGGTGAAAGTGGAGATGTTTCTAATGTGCCTCAGGTATTTCCTAGATTCTGTTTCAATAATGAAATAGATAGAGAAGTACTTCTTTGTAAACTGTTGGAAGGAAAAATGTACTGCAGAAGATACATTCTTGGCACTAAATGACTTCTTTAATAAGAGCAGTGTTTTATGGAAAAACTGTGAGTGTAACCACTAAGGAGCAACTGGGACAAAAAATGTATTTCAGGGAGTTGCAGAGCCAGTATCTCATGTGAAATTCCTTTGCTGTATCTGTCATAGGCACGCTCTTGCAGCAAAGAAGCTGGAGCCAAAAGTGCATGCATGGTGCTATCGATGTGGTTAATTTTATATATAAAAATACCTTTAAATAGTAGTATATTTATTGTACTCTGTAATGAGGCGGGGAATGACCGTGAAAATCTTTTGTGCCCCGTAGAAGTTCACTGGTTTTCTTATGGTGAAGTGCTTAAAACAGTTGTCAAACTTGAAGATATTACGGGTTTTTATTTTACAGACAAGTGTTACAAACTTGCTGACCTTTTCTGTGATGAAAGGAAGCTGCCCATAGTAGATATTTTAAAAGAAAAAAAAAAGATACTTTATGTGTCCCTTCAATGTGAAGGTCACATTTTAACAATGAGTGAGAAAGTCACTGCTTTTGAGAGCAAACTTGTGCTATGGAGAGAGAATTTTGGAAACAGATGTTCACAATAACAGCTCCACCCTTTATGTGAATCTAAGTACCATCTGAATCCAGCACAGCTTCTCTGGGGGAAGTTACCCTGTTCTGTATATGCTTGTTTCCCACAAGGATAAATGGCCTTGGTAAGAGGCGTCATTCAATTCCTGTAGGTTCTTTTCACACTGTGTCATCAGATGAAGACACTTGCATGCCACTTCCCCTTGTAAAGCTGAAAATTAGTCTGTATTGTGTAGCAGTTTGGAGAAATGACTGGAAACTAAGAAATGCACTGCATTGTAAGATATTCTCACTTTCTCCATTTCTCCTTTCCTTTAGGGCCATTACTTAAGATTCCCCTCCTCCTTTCTCTAATATAGATCGTTAGACCCAAATGTCAGTAGTAACTTTTGTATTTCCCTTTGATGTGTTCATATAATGTGAAGGAGAATCTGGTTCCATGGCAATGGATTGATATTTAAATGTTTATTCACACAAATTAGTGATGAATGGTCAGTTTTCTGAATGCTCTAATAACACCTACATTTATAGATATCCGCCAAATTTTCTGAGCAATAAAATTAATAAATAGATGATAATTTAAAGAATTATTCAGGTTGCAGGATCCACACATCTGAATTCAAATATGCCTGCAGAGCTTTAACAGAAATGTTCTGTAAAAAAAAGAGAACATAAGCAAAATAATGGCTTTCTTCTAACTCCCGGTTCAGTACAGATTTGTCTTGGCACAATTTCCTTGTGTGGACTACTGGGATTATTCCCTGTGCTTCTACATCTCTCTCTGGTTTAAAGGAGGGAGATTAATGTTACAGGCTATTGATGTTACAGTTTGGGGGACTTTTTTTTTTTTTTAAATGCTAAATGGGCATTATTCTTCAGACCAATTGAAAACATGTAACAAATGGCATGGAATTTATTTAAAACTCAGAAGTTATTTTTAAGGAGATTGTTCAATTCCAGTGAAGTCAAATGCATATACCTTAAATGGCAATATGTATATTCTGTCTTTCCTAAGAGGGATAAAATAAAGCATTGCATATGTTTTTGAAGGTACTGAGGATTTTTTCATACTAGATTGTTGTTAGTTCTTTGTGGGAATATAGAAGGATAAAGTTTCATTCGGGTGTTCTCTGAGTTCCAGACGTAATCCATAAGATTAAAATGAAAAGGGCAGCAACAGTAAAAAATACTAGCACACATGGTCAAGGAGATGACCACCAGTCCATAACAAACAGACATTTTTGCCACCTGAAGTGGGCAGCAAGATGCCCAAAGACACAGATTGAAACTTCTTCCTTAATTCGTATTATAAAACACTTCAAGTAATTCTCAGGTAACTGAGAAGATTTGTCTCCTGGTTTCCTGAATTATGAACTTTCTCTCAGACAGCTGATAAACTGCTTATGTTTTTGTGTAATTTTTTTCCAGTCATGGCTAAAATTGGCTTTACTTTCTAAAACCAAATAGCTCTATTTGTATTAATGTGATCTTGGAGGATTTGTCTGCAGAAAAAGAGAATGTGAAGCCAATGAAATTAAAAGATGCCACCATGTTTGGTTTTTTTTAACTATGTTGCTGTAAGAATGAGTGCAAGCCCCACAAGGCTGCTTATGTCAAGATGCAGCACCATGCCTATTCAGAATTCCATTGAGAATAACATAAAATAATATCCAGAATTTATTTATAAAGGACTTGATGTGAGATATACCAAGAATTATTGTGATTTAAGAAGTTTTGGGAAAAGATACTAGAAGGAAGAAATTTCAGAACATAGAAGTCTGTCAAAGGAGAAGAGAAAGAGCAAGAGCAATTAACAAAGGCATTAAAGGGTTCAAAAAGATCTGTACAAGAGCCAGGGGAAAATCTCTTTTCTAGAAGGACTTTTCATAGGTAACTCAGTACAGCTTCAGCCAACAATTGAAATCTCAGTGGAGGAAGTATGTGAATCAAAGTGAGACTCACAAGTACAGTAGATTATCACCACCATATGGCATCCTTCTGAGGATTCTGAAGTAAATAAAGTGTGAAATAACAGTCATACACCATTGCAGGAAATGTTGCTGCAAGGTTTTTTTCAATATTAAAAAAGATGTTAATATAGTTTCTGTATTTTTTTTTAATCCCCAAATTCCAAAATAAGGTTTAATTATTTAATAGTCCTAGCAAATAGGATGCAAATGCTCTAATGGTGACACTACTTTAGCTTGCTTTACCTTAATTTGAGTTAGATTAAAAAGTGAATTTAATTGAAAATCAGCACACCATATATTAATTTGATTAAATTGCCTGGCATGGTTTAACTGAGCTATTAACTAGCTTGATTTTCTTAATTCCTGCTTTCCAAAGAAGAATGTGATTATGGCTTCTACACATTTTTAAATTGCTTGGTGTTTTTAACAGAAGTAGTTACTCTCCAAAGCCTTTGGCAGAGGACAGTCATGTCTCTCATGATGAATTTGAGAAAATCGGTGTTGTAATAGATGATAGTGTCGTTATCAGTTTCTAGGGGGAAGTGGCAGGGAGAGAGAAAGAGAGATTAGAAGCAAAAATAATATTTTGTCTTTAACTTTCTTCACCCCAGGTGATAACAACTACTGTAGCTCCTCTTATGCCAGAGAGAGCCATTTAAACATTATTTTTTCTGTTGCACACTTTCAGAAACTTTTTCTCACACTCCCTTATGCAGCCTTGAACTTGAACTTACTGCTGCATATTGGAAATGGGGAACAGTGACAACTTTGTGTGCTTTCCAGAAATCACAATTTGATTTTGTGTCAAGTGCATGGCACCTTTTTAAAAAATTTTAAGTAGTTAAAATTGTATGCCTAGTCTTTTATTAATTTTAAGTTTGCCAGTTTAATTTTAGTTTTATCCTTTTTCCTGAGACCATGGGTGGCATTATCATGCTAACTAAATGTTAGATACCATTAATTTTGCACGTGATTCACTTAATTTGTGTTTTTGACATCTTCTACGATTGCTTTTTTGTTTGTTTGTTTATTTGTTTGGAAACAGAACAGTAAAATATAGATGTTTCTTCAGGAAGCATTCACTGCTGGGTAGACTCAAGCAAGATTTCCTACAATTAAGAGCTGGGTGCAAAGCCACCATACAGCTCCTGCAAGACTGCTGTTTCCTCCTACATGTATACCATCTACAGAAGTCAGTGGTGGTTCAGTGTTGTTGTTAATGTCTCTTCCTCAAAGAGGTGATTAACAACCCTTTATTGAACAATCCTTGGCATAGAAAACCTTAAAATATGAATGTACTACTTTAAGAAACAGAAAAGTTTGGAGCTGTTGAAAGTACTCAAACAGCTGTTGTCTTGTTCTATTTCTTTATTAAAATCAATTGTTGATTATGTATTGTCTTTCTGCTTATTCTTGTGCTGTCCTGAATTGAAACTTCATCTTTAGCCAGTAGAATCTGAGAGGGTAATCTGATGAGTGGCTCCAGTTTCTTACCAAGTCCATGGTTTTATCTAAGACTACCTTCAAGCAAGTGTAGTAGTTTCAAGTGAAACAGCGTACTCCATCATGTGTATCCTTGTTTGAGTAGAGTCAAGACATCAAGGATTCATTCTTAAAGCATTCTGTCTCAAAATTGTCTGTTCCATAACTGATGAAAATACTTTTTAGGGGATTTATTTTTCATGCATTTAAAGGCTGGACCAACTGCATCCTACAGAAGTTTTAATTATAGCATTAAGCTCTCACTACAGGATGTCTTCAAAAGACATAGGGCACAGTCCTAATTGAATGGATACCATAGGAGGCTCTGTGAACATTCTTGACACTATACACTGAAGTGACACTTTGTCAGAGATTACTGCACTGAATAATGAATTTCCCAGATACAAAAATATTGTCTTTGGCCATTTGAACCTTGTTGTGACAATAAAATTGAGCTTATCAAGTACTCCTAGCAGAAATTGTATAACTCACTGTAAAAGCTATGTAAAATACATAGATCTGAATGTAGTAACATCTAAGGTTAACAGACATGGGCACCAACTGGGATTTACAGATGGAATATACAGAAATCCTTTCTGTAAATAAAAGCATGATTGATATCTGGGGATGCTCTTTTCCCCCAAATATCCTAGGTTATGTAGCCTTTCAGCTAGCCTGTGAGATAGTATGTCTATTATTTGAAATATGGAGTCCTTTGTGGAGATCCAAAGGGAAGGATGTTGTTCCCATTATGAAGACTGCCACTATTAAGACTGTGAATTTCAACCTTCTTCTGGATTGTGGATTTGAAAATGAGAAGAGGTTTGGTTTTCATGTAACACGGCAGTATCTCAGTTGTTCAAGGCTCATAACTCTTCGGTTCCTCCAGTACAGATGCATGAGTGCAGACTCTTGATGCCAAATATTATAGCCAGATTGACAGTCCTGCTTTGGAAGGTCTGAGCTGCTGATGTTTTGCTGTGTCTTGCAGAGAGGATGCAAAAAACAAAGCCCAAAAAACTAAAAACAAAACCACACAAAACCCCCTGCACTTTAGAAATATTTGTGAAACTATTTTGGTTTTCTGCATTATAAAAATTAATTAAGCAGATATGTTATCTGCACAGACAGCTGATGCTGGAGCATTATGACAGAATGGTCAGGTCAGCAGTTGCTTGCATGTGCATCTAAATGTGGGCATTTAGATTTGTACACAAATTGTTTCCTCAGATAATAATTCCAGTGATCACAGGAATGGTATTAGTGAGCATCTGAGGCAGAAGAAAATTAATCAGTGATTAATTATTCCTACTTTAAAGACTTCAAAAAGTTATATTTGAAAATTATACATTAGTATAAAATGACCTAAAACTAAACCACAGGGGTTTTCTTACAAAGTTAATCTAACCAAAACTGTTTCAAGCAGTACATTGACACATGGAAAGTAAGTTAATTCAAAGCTTTATTAAACTGTTCTCAAATTTTAAGCAAACCTGTCCCTCCATGCTAAAAAGCCTAAAGCCCAAATTGTTTTACAATAAGGGCAAGTATTCCCACAGTTCAGACATAGAACAGAATTAAACCTAAGTTTGATATTGCTGACCTTTCCACATTTTGGAAGTCTGAAGAATGTGGATTGCTATTTTGGAGGATTTTAGAAGTAATGTTGTAATAATTTCTTATCATCTGTATTCTCACAGGTTCCATAATATCCCTTTCAAGAAAATGTCATCCAATTTTTATATTAGGTAAATGCTTCTTACTTTTTTAGTTTCCCTTTGAGGCTTGTATTCATAGTTTTCAGTTGATAACAACACTTACTCCTGGATACAGAAGTTTTCATAAATGTTGGCATAGTCCCCTGAGCCTGATGTAATTAAACCATTAGTAAACAGCTATAGCTTTGGTACAGCCACTGAGTGCATGCTAAAACTTCAAACTTGACCCACATTTTCTGAAGGAAAAAATCCCAAATGCATAAAGACTTCAAAGTTTTTCACAAAACCCTTGGTTTGTACAAATGTCTACCAGCCAAAAGGTAGAAGAATCTGTGTGTTCTCCCTTAGCCAGTGGGTGGTCAAGTTGAGAATAGATGCATGAAGGCAGCTCATTCCTCTGACCTTGCCCTGAGAACCTTTTATGAAGGTAAGGGATCTCTGGGGCTTCTAGGTTGCAGTGGATGCCAATGGAGCACCAGTTTGAGACAGGGTTAGATTCTGTGACTCAGAATTCAGCTACAGTTCAGCTGTCTGTATCTGAGAGTCATCTAAGCTTCATTTGTAGTTAATGGAGAGAGAGACTCTTCAAAATGCGATTCATCTCAACTGTTTTAGACATCTATTTATGGATGACTCCTTCCTTAGAAATGTCCATTAGCTTTGTCAATATCCATGTAGCACCCTTCCTAGTTTGTGTTGAAGTAAAAAATATTCCATCCAGCATGGATGAAGAGACTGTAAATGTATAAATGTTACTGTTACTTTCATTCTACCTAATCAAGGAGGATTTTACATAAAGGTACTTCCTTTTGTAATTATAAATAGTAGCTCTTTCTCACCATTAGCATTTTCTTAAGCATTATTTAATTGTTATTCATGTTTGTTTGAATTATCCCTCTCAGTGAATTCTGCTCAGAATTGTTTTAGTAAATGTGAGTGCTGAGTGTAATAAATGTGTTTCAAATCTGTATGTATATAAGAATTACTAATGACTACTATACATTGTACACCTGTAATAATGTAATCAGATGTTGAGACCCAGATTTTTGGTCCAGTACTCAAACAGTGTGTTTGCCACATGAAGACTACTACAGAAGTGGTTTTGAGGGTCATGTAAAAGTGTGTGCTTCAAAAGAAATTAATTATCTTTTTCTAGGCTGTGATTTATTCTTTTTTTTCCATGCTACCATGAGACTTTCCGCCTTGTTCTGTTCTTATTTCCTGATCTAGACCAAATTCACCAGTGTAAAGCAACTTTACTAAGTATTCTACATAGTTTTATTTTCATTTCTGTAAGTATTTTTTTCTCTAAACACATACTCTAATCCCTGTGAAATTTTATTTCTGAGAAAAAGATGCAGGTATATTCTGTATTTTGCTTTCTATGTTCTGATTACACTCCACACATAATAATATAGAGCACCTTTACTTGTCTGCCTCCACATTCCCTCCAAGATAAAATACTGAGTATTTTGACACTCCTAGTCATTTAAGTGCTTGCACCAACTTTCTATAGTCCTGTTGCATTCCCTTGATTTAATAAACAAGCAGTTCTAAATGCTTGCTTAATTACTTGCACTTCTGGCATTGATTTATGAATTATTAAATAATCTATTTTCCATATGGCCCCAATTTACGTTCATAATACCTGGCATGAAAATTACTGTTGTATAATATTACAACTTCCAGACCCTTTGCTTTTGTTCTGCTATCTCTTAAGAGTCAGGTCTGATAAACTTGTAGAAGAATGGTTGTCCTATTTACCTGGAAGCCAACAGAAACCACACTGCCCTCAGTTTTGTAGATGGTACCTCACATTTAAGGAAGCAGAAGTATAGTTTGCATATATTTTCTTTCTCAGTTTTGCTCATTGGTGCTCCTGAACATCTCATGTGAACAGATGTCATTTCTTATAGCATATATCATTAACTTTCAATCCTTGCCTACTGTCTTTGGGATCCTTTCTGGCTTGGCAATGTGTTATTCATTTTTTCCCCCATACTGTGCCTTTTCCCTCTCTGCTGTACTACTGAGTTGTGTATTAACTTGTCTTAGTGTCCAATCCTATTGAAGAGAGCTATTTTTTAAGACTGCTCAAAGTCCTGCTGAACATATTGTGCATGTTCTTAACATGCCTGTAGATTAAGTGGAGCTTAATCTGTTCATATTTTGTCATAGTGCAGATCCATGGGATTTTTCCTAGATAAATTTTTATTTTACTCTAATATGCTGGTGTCTTCAAGTACCTGATAGCATGTGATTGACCTCTTAATAAGATTAATTCATTTTATCTTTTTGTTTCAGAGAAATCACCTTCTAACTTGAACTGTTTGTAAGTCACCTTAAAGTCCTCTAATTAACATCCCCCCACCACAAGAACACTACATTCCTATCAATTCTTTTTACGCAAAATTGGTAGGCTCAACATCAGAGTTCCTGATTATGTTCTGCCACTGTGATCAAAAAACATGAGAAATAAATTTTCTTACTTTAATTTTCTCACTTTAGAGAATTTGGAGGGAAATTGGAGGATGCTTTCCTAATAGCTAGAGTTTTACTGTTTCCTCTTGGTTTATGCTTCATCTTTTGTTTTTACATAGTCTCTCTGCTTCAGTTGACATTCTACCATCTATCTCATTTTTGTAGTTGCAAACAATGTGTTTATCAATGAAAGTGTATCTCTGTAATTTGTTTTATCCAGATAGAGCGTTCCTTGAAAGTAAGTTTCACTCAATGTTTCTAAGCCTCTAAACATGAGTAATGTTTGTTTCACTGAAATGAAAATAAGGATAATTATGTTTGCTTGTAATGCATTGTATATCGTGAGATCTCTGTCTTTACTAATCCCAGAAATTGTAATCTGTCCTATGCAATTACTCACAATTTAAATTTTGTCCATGTAGTGAGGAAATATTTTTTTCTTATCACTCAAGCATTTGTTTTGTGCACGTATATTTATATCTCTGTACTGAAACTCCTACAGCACAGCATTTTAAAGTACACATTATACTTTGGGCAGCAGGAAGTCTTAGTAAAATATCTGATTGTGTAATCTATCTGATCTGACCAGTTCTCATTTTTTAGGAGTCTCTTATGGTCAGCATCTGGTAGGATTAGACTGCCCTGAACAACAAGGATTTATCTTGCTGTTCTTACACGCAGCTTTAGTGAACCAAAAGGTCATTGGACGTATCTGTTAAAAGCAAAGTAGTATGGTTAATCTAAAAATTATTAAACTTATTCTGTAACTGGCAGAGTTAGGATTAACTGATTGAACTGTGCCTTTAAACATAAAATTTGAAACCTAGCTTGAAACCTTGGTCAGTGGAGACCTCTGAATCCAAACTGTCATCACAAGAATGACAGTTCATCAGGAATATCACCTTTCTTTACTACATTTCTAGGAGGAAAAAGGGTAAAATTGACTTGCAAAAAATGAAATACTGTGGTCAAATGGTTGCTAGCTGTTTTTTACTGGTCAGGAGGTGCTTTAATAATCCCACTGAAGTGAGCATTCTCATTTTACCTAAAACAAAATCAATGTGTGTGCAACTTTTGTATCCTTGTGAGGTACATTTATATATTGCATCCAGGGAATCGTCATACAGAGTTCATACAGGAAGAAAAACAACCAAAATTCGGTGTCAGGGCTCTGAATGCACCAAAAGCCCTTTCTGACCCCAAGGCTATCCCATCCCCCACAATCCCATTTCAGCTTAGCCCGATGTGATCAGTCTGTGCCCCAGGAATGCTGTGGGAGTGCTGGTTTCTCATTCTGTCCATCACAGCCACATCTGCCATGGACCTTGTTGTCTTGAACCTGTGTCCTCGCTTGTCCCCAGACCTGCCATGTTGGTGTGGAAAAAAATTTCCAGGTTTATTGATAATCAGCTCTGGTAGTTCCTGTTTTGGGAAAATGAAATATTGGTCTTTAAAGTAAGCAAACAGATATAAACAGATATAGAGCTACAAACCTTCATTAAATTGTTATCAAGAGAGTAAAACCACATGGAATTATACTGCTTCTGTGTTCTAAGTCAGTGTAAGATTTACTTAGGAACTGTAGGTCCCAAAAAAAACTTAATACAGATTTGTTACAGCTTTCTACAGCAGATTCCTCAAGCTGAAATTATCCTATTTACACAACAAAGAAGCAGAAGAGGAGTAGTTTACAATTCTGTTTACTTGGAGTTGGTGGAATGAAACTATTGCTGCTGAGCTCTAAACCTACTTGTATTGGTGGCGATTTGCTTTCCAGGACTGAAAGCATCTGCTAAAACAAAATATGCAGCGTTGTATATTCTGAGTTTCACAAATTCCATCCAAAACTGGTATGTTTGCAACAGGAATTGACAGCTCTAGAACTGGAGGTGAGGCTTTGCAAATTCTGACTTTGGAGCCAAATCCAATTCAGAAGATTCTGTAGTTAAATTTATTTGAAAGAAATGAAGAACCTCTATAGAAAGAAAACCAGAAGTTTTCATTCCATTATATATTTAGACTATTTATAAAGGAAGAAAATAACCTGAGGGTGGTGGAAAAAAGGAAGTGTAGAAATAGGAAGCAATTACTGGAATTATAGTACAAATACTCCCAGACCAGGCACAAGATGACACATCAGACTAGTGGTCAGAGAGTTGAAAGGGGAAAAACACCATTGTCTTCTAGAAAAAACAGTGTAAACCTTGTAAATTCTTATAAAGCTCCTAATATGTTGTTGGGATAATGGGAAAGAATCACCGTTCTTTTGGCAAAATCTTCATAACAGGTGCATCTGGAAAACAGCAAATATGTGATTGTAGCAGTGAAGGGAAAAGCTTTTCAACTTCTTTGGCACAAAATCTAGTAAGGTGTGTCTTTGGGGAGGTTAATCAGTAGTTAAATGAAAAGTCTAAGAGCTCTGAAATCCGCAGAGTACTTAGCTCCTAGCAGATGAGCCAGGAGGGTGTCAAAGAGATTTCTCAGTGGCTCAACTTAAATAAGTGTTGCTCAGAAAACCCCCCGAATATATACAATTGAATTCCTCAATTGCAAAGTTCATGAACAAGTTCTGGTGGGACAGAGTCAGAGCAAGTCAGGAGACAGTCTGAAGTGTAATTTTTGTAATCATCAGCTTTGGGCCCACCACTGAAATCTATCTATAAGTGTTAACCTATTTTAGTAATATTTAATTTGTATTTTTTTATCATTGTCCTCATGTTATAGTGGTCTAATTTGACTCAACGGTATTTGGTAAGTCATCTGTTTTCTCCTCAGAGTAGCTGAGTAATGTTAAACTAGTCTGTTTCAGATTAAAAGAATGACAAGAACTGGTTTCAGAAGAAAAATCAAGAAAATATCAGAAAAGCAAACCTGAAACTTAAGAAGTTCTTGTTATACAGAAGAAAGTAGGACAGTATAGGGTAGAAGCATATTCCTTTGGAAAGTATGGTGCTTTAGCTAAGAAAAATGTTACTTTTTGTCAGTAGCAAATGATAGTTTCAATGGACTTTCATACTAGGATTTTGGACATTAGCTAGACTATGATCAAGACAAGTCTGTTTTCTTTTGGTATTACTGATGGTTTGTTTCAGAAAAACAATTTTTCCGTTTATTGAGAAAAACCTGTATCATAAGGAGCAGTTAATGGCATTGTTGAAGCTCAAATCACAATAAGTCATTTTTACTAGTATACTAGCTGAAAAAGGAGTCACTACTGGTCCTTTTCTGTCATTGAATACATTTTCACAGAATTAGCCTAAAAACTGATGACATCACAGAAGGATAAAAGGTTATAATTCCAATCTTGGTGGGCTGGCCATTTTGACTTACTTCTTTGAGATGAATATTTTTGTAAGAAAAAGTTAACTATATGTCCAGTTTGTTTTACTTGTAAAAGTTTATAATGTAAAAATGTGTCTTAGTAATTTTAAAGCATGGTTAAAAGGGCTAAGATGATGCAGAGGCCATAAAAGAGGTAATTAAGGTAGCTGTTGTAGTAATCATTCTCAGGAAATGACCCATACAGAGGGTCATTGGAAAGTATCTGCATGTGGTACCTATGCTAATACCTAAATTTTCATGTTTTGTATCTCATACCTTCCATCTTCTGTTTTCTGTGTTTGCATTTGAGATACCTGTTTTACATTGTGATTTACTTCTCCTATTTCTGTTATTGAAAACAAATTAAATAGACAATCAGTGCCATGAATATTATCATAATTTTATTAACCTAAAATTGGTGTGCCACTCTCTTCCTTTCAATCTGTAATCATGTTACAGGCTAAAATTGGTTTTGCTTATCTATTAGGAATAGTAATGGTTTTGTAGTCATGTGGCTGGAGGAAAACCAGCAGTGATTAAGACAGAAAGCCTTGAAATATTTATATGAAAAAAACCCTAAATAGGTAACCCAGATTGCTTTGCATGTTATCTGGCTTCTTTGTGCTATTCAGCAGCTCAAAGAGGACAGTCTTGTCATTATTAAAAAGCAAAAACAGGTGAAAAAATCTGTTGGTACATGGTTGTGTGTGTGACCTTTAAGCAAATTCTACCACTTGCTGCCCCATGATAAGTTGCATGGTCTAAGAGAGGGGGAGGGCACAGAGGAGTTCTCTAAGTTTTATCAATCCCTAAATGTTGTAAGCTAAACTCTGCTGATTCATGCTAGGACCAGCTGACAGTAGTTTAAAATCAGTACTTGAGAATGTGTAAGGTTTTCCCTGATGAATGTTTTACAGAGTCTCAGACATCACCGTGGCTACAACAAAGCTTTTGGCCTTAACAGCCCTGGAAATGTAGGAGAATTATCCATCCCCATGTTGCAAAGTGGGAGCCTACTGTGAACTTATTGCCACACAATAAGGCTCTTTACATAGTATAACTTGATAGTGGATTATGGTCATAAAGGAATAGTGCCTTATTCAGATTTTATGTGAAATGGAAAAAACTATGTGGGTGCGTATATAATCGTTGAGATCATTACTTGGCATTACAGTGATAAATATAGTCCATCTGCTTCCTTCTTGCTGAGTCTTGGTTCACTACTTTGCCTTTTTCTCAACTTCTGACAGGTGAGGAATGATCTGACTGGCGTCCTTTATGGTGAAGACATCGAGATTTCAGATACTGAGAGTTTTTCCAATGATCCCTGCACAAGTGTAAAGAAACTTAAGGTATGTGCTGCTGTTTGAGGTATAAAGAGAAAGTGGCAATTTTTTTTTTCTTATGAAGAGGGCAAATGAAACAAAATTTGTGTTAGAATGACGTATTACTACATTCCATTGCATAAGAAGATTTAAAAAATGGCATTTTGAAGGCCTAGTCCTGCTTAAGTCGATGAAGTCTATGTGTATAGTAAATATTTTAATAGTTTCTGATAGTGACGCTAAGTAAAGAAAGTTGTTGCTGGCTTAATATTTGTACCTAAAACCCCAGTGTTAGTGATGTGTGAAAACTCTTGAGATTTGGAACCAGAGCCATTTTAAGGCAAGTTATCATGTAGCAAAAGCATTGAGCCTCTTTCCATTAGCTTCATTGCACATTTTAGATTAAATTATTTGCTTACATCATCTACATTCTTTCATATGAATCATAGGTAAAAAAATTGTGATAGCAGAATAATTTGCCATCCTTTTCCTGCTATAATGATTTATTAGACTCCTGGCATCTCATACAATTTAAACTGTATTTTAGCATTACCTTGCAGTGCAACCCAAAATAAACTAAACATAGAAGATATGAATCTTAAACTGCATATGAACATGAAAAAAATGATTGAGCATCATCAGAAAATCCTTTTAAATTGTCATGGTCAAATTGCTGCTGACATCAAGTACATGCGACACATAGTCAAAGCCATGATCCCTCAAATACTTAAATATCTGTAAAAGAGGTTACGAAAACCTTAATAAACTAAATATTATTAAAAAAAAATTTAAAAAGGATATTGACCTGTGTAAGACTAGCCTCCTGCAGCTAGATGGGAAAGTTCTAGAGCATGGTAAATTAAGTGGGCTTCACTGTTCCCACAATCTAGAGATATAAGCCAGAATGTTTAAAGTAATAATAGATAAAGTTTATGTTTATAGAAAACCATTTGTGTCTGCTCAGTCTAAGCCAGTTTGCATTTCCTGTGTGGAGTTGAAGAGACTCCAGCATGTGTTATCAGTGAAGTTCACATTTTTTACTAACAATAATGAAGGAAGAACTATTTTAACCAATAGATGATGTAATAACAAGAAAAAAATGCATATAAGCATGTTTATTTAGGCTGAAAGTTAGAAGAAGCAATGTGATTTTAGATTTTCTGCACGTCAACAACACACTGGGTTGTTTTATAGGAAAGACCAGGAGACTAAACAATGTATTAGTTATCTCTTGAGTTCTTCTTCAAAACAAAGCAATAAAACAATAAATGAGAAATTATCCAGAGAATTGCTTGTTCTTGACAGAAATATAAGGTTAGTTGTCGTTAGGTACACGTTAGACACAGAACATAGCTGTCCAGTTCTAAATATGTTTGTTGTTTCATTCAAGATGTAAACCTCATATAAGTAAATGGATATCTGCTTGCCTGAAATACCTTTTATTTTCATAAACACAGTTTAAATTAATGAAATTGATGATTATGTAATGGAAAGTAGAAAAACCTGGTATGGTTTACAGAAATACATTTTGTATTTTTCCCTTAGTGTCTACTTCATTGACTTTAGCCTTTTTGAATCACAGTTTAAACATAAACCTAGGCTTAAGGATATCTTTAAAACTCATTTTTGTGTTCACAGAAAGGGATGTTGGAGGATATGCATTTGTACATCAATTTAAATGCTTAAAAATGTTAAGCATGCTCAGGCAAAGTGTATCAGCAATAACACTTCTGCTTCCAACTTTTTTGTATCTTGCATGCCAAACAAAAAAATTGCAATATATGAATTCCAGTTCAATGAAAGAGTTTCCATCTGATTTTCCAAGCAGAATAGGTTTTTTGAATACTGATTGAACATGATCTCTCATTCTAACAGTCAAGTTTAATTAATTTTAAACTGTTGCACCATGAACAGGTTTGAATGTGGCATCAATCTCAGTAAGTGTCATGCATGCTAACAAGCATCAGCAAGTTTTGCCAGCATGTTATGATGCTGGGAGTTGACATCCTCTAGTTCACATTCACCATCAGTGATTTCATAGCTAAGGTCAGAGGCTCATCTGTAGTGCTTCAAGTGGACATACAGGCATTTAGAAGGCAGAACATGTGGATGCCTCTATTGTCAAACTTTGTGTAGATTTATTGATAACCTCTTGACTGTCAGATATATGATAGAGAATAAGACAGAGTATCTGAGCTGTTCAATTTAAGTATTTCATAAAGAACCTGCCAAGACATTGACTTTTCCTGGCATATGAGATATTGTTGCAATCCTTCTCTGGAAAGCTGTATAATACGACATCGTGATGTTACTCATTAGAAACAAGAGAGATTAAAACCTGAGAAAAGAAGAGAAGCTCTGCAGGCCAGAAAAAAAAAAAAAAAAGCTGCCTATTCCAGCATAACGTGCATCACTCCAAAACTCTGAAAAGGCTAAAGAGTGTCTCATGTCTGAGGCTGTTAGAAGTGGCAGCGGAGGAGATAAGTTGTTCTTCATTCCTTAGTGGAGCATCTTAGAGGTGCTGATCCTCACTGTCTTCAGGGCTTATACTGGTACAGCTGCTGGTACTACCAAAGACACTTTATATTTAGTAGACAAATCATATCGTCACCTATATGAAAGAAAGAAGGGAGCAAAAGAGTAATTAATTTTTGAGGCTGTGCTATAGTCTTAATTTATAAAGCATGTTTTTATGCAGTCTGCCACAACTGTGGGTAAATGAAATGTAAATTTTTTTGCTTGAACTTTAGTCCATATGGGAACATATGTATTTCTTACTGAGGGGCAAAGCTTAAAGGCTGATATTGCTACTCTAATCTCTGAGAAGAGTAAATATGACAGCTCACCATCTGGCAAATGGTCTAAACATTGGTCTTTTTATGTAAGTGCAGTTTTGGGAGTTGCCTTCCCCCTGGGATGTTTTTAATCATCTTGTAGATCACCTGCCTAGTTCCATGAATTAAAAACTCTTCTGTCAAATATGTTTTAGCTCCATGGAAGCAATTTACAACTCTCTGAGGAGGAGGCTAGATAATTGCTGGGATCCAGTGGGTGACTTCTTTGATCCCTACAAGACAGTTCCACTGTGTTAACTTGCATCAGTCCATGCGGGTTGATATCAGTATATCCTTGCCAGGAAATCATATTGGTTTATAGTCATCTATAAGTATGAATGAAGGGGGGAAAAAGTTATGCCCCGAAAGCATCTCATGTACCTCTTTGCATGAGACTGTAACATGGACATACACTTCAACCCACAAGTGCTGACCTGAATGCAGCTCTGATACACTTCAGTGCAGACTTCATTATCCATCCAGATAAAACATCTGCAAGAGACTTGAACTACGTCAATTTGCATGAATTTGAAGCTTCAATGTCTCTTATGCAGGATGGAGCCTGCGTACCCAAACCTGGCACCGAATGGATCTAGGCTTATTTGCAATCTTAAATGCAGTTCTTCAGAAAAACAACTGTGAAAAATGGGGAAGGGGGTGCAAAAAGCAGAGTTCAAGAGAAAGAGGCTTACTAGTGCGTCATTGCACAGAGGAGGAATGTTACACATGGACGAGGAAGAGCTCTTGTATAGCCTTTCCAAAATCAGTTTCTTCTGCATGTGTTCTAACACATAATTCTTTGGTTACATGATTTCATACTAAATAATACGATAATAAGGTGGAAGCAATGTCTTAAGGAGTGAAACCACATATCATAGACACTAGGACTTCAGACTGAAGGGTTTTGCACAGCCAGTGGGCAGTGTTGCTGCATGTGCACTGTGGGATTATTCTCTACAGTCTTTGGTACTCATAAACTGTGAAGCCACAGTTTACATATTTTGGTCAGGGGTTTTTATTTATTTTTTAAATTGGTTCTCATCATGTTATAAAATGGAAAGGAACTTATTCAATATGAAGTTTAATAATTAGGTTCTGTGCCATTTATTTTGTAATCAAGCTCTGCTACTCTTTTTTTCAGATATTAAATCTGCATTTTTATGTTCAGAACTATCAAGTGATTCAGAATTGGGATTCCAAGAGTGACTGAACTATTTTTAAAATGTGAAAAATAGAAATAGTAGTTGAGGTGGTTTTTTTCTGTGTAATTCCTAAATCTATTTATTGTCCTTACAAAACTTGTAATACTGTTGCTGTAATTTGTGTAATTTGTTTGTTTAGTTTCATGTGACCTTGTTAGATTTGTTTAAAAAGAGTTTAATCCACTTGAATAAGACTTACATTACTTTATCAGTCTGTGGCTAAATGTAAAAATGAGGAGAAACAGGCTTACTGAAAATGCATGGGTTCAGAATGAGCAAAGCAAATTATGTTATTTCTGACTTCAACCATGCTAAGAGTGATACTAATTTCATGCATTTAATTGCAGAAGCATTTTAATATCATTTTGCACTGTCCATCATAATGTTTTCTGGTGAACGGGAAATAAACATTGAAATTGTCTAAACTAAAAATCTTTGATAAATTGATTTAATTAAAACTGAAATGTTTTTTGCCACTGAAATTCATACTGAATCATATGTTTGCTTTTTCCTTGGAGAGGGAAAGAGCTATTAGTAGTTCTAACCAGGTGTTTTATGAAAGAAATGAAAAATATAATTTGCTCAAGCTTTTGCCAAGAACCCTGCATTTGTGTGAAAGAAAAGGTAGTATGAAGTCATAAAAAGCTGTCTGTTCTGTGTTTTATAGACGTTAGAAGTAATTTTTCATATGAGAAAAAGGTTAGCCCTGCCTGTTCCTGGAGAAATATTTTCCTGCATATCCTCCTGAATTTAGGAATACTTTCTAAATGTGTTCCTAAATATCAAAGTAAAATTATGTCTTTAGACTTCAGTCATAGATTCTTAAAATGTGATTTTTTTTTTTTTAATGTATGGAGTTGGGAGGGAGGAAAGGGGAGATTGGCAGTGTTTTATACTGACTGTAGAGAAGATGTTGTATGATTAAAACCCTTTAAAATTACTAAAGTAGGCATAATATCAGGACATTTTATCTCACAAATTTAATTTCCTAATTTTACAGCATTTTTTCATGTGAACAGTGAAAATGTATGCCTTCAGCTGGTTTTAATATGCAAAATTGTAAAACTAATCTTGCAAGGGATCAAAATAATATTTGATATTTTAGTGTTATTGAATAGTAATATTTGATAAGTAATATTTGACTGTAATTTCAGTTTTATTCTCATTAGTGGTACTGCTTAATTGTTTTCTTCAAAGAGCTCAGCTGCTTTGTTTTGTGGTGATTCAACTTCTTGAACTTATAGAAAGCGAAATAATTCTGTATTAATTCTGCTGTCTGCAGCTGTAATCTGTGCTAACTGCCTACATAATTGGCCTGGCCAGTTGAAGAGGTACCTGGAAAGTGACTGTGTTTAACTGCCTTCTGTTTTATTTAATTTGCAGGGTAATGACGTTCGGATAATCCTTGGCCAGTTTGATGAGGAAATGGCTGTGAAAGTTTTCTGCTGTGTAAGTAAATATATTTAATTGCATATCAGAATAAGTAATGTGCTACATTTCAATAAAAACTGACTTGAGCATAAACATTTCTTCAGGGAGTTCGGCAATGTGAAGGTTTCTATCCTAAAGAGAGGTTACACGTGCTTAGTTCCATTTTTCTTTCAGTAAAATACTTTGTACTTGACTTCAGTGGAACTTAGGCAGAGACTGCGTGATTAGCTTCTTGCTATTTCTTTCCTGTTATTGCTTTTCCTGAATTAAATGTCAAATCAAATTTGAGCTTTTTTTTTCACATCAGATACAGGGAAATACTCGTATATGTAGCAGCACATACAGAAAACCGCAAGAGTGTCTAAGAGTTGTGTTCTGGTGGTAATATCTGTGTGTATGTGGGTTTGCATAGGTTGCTTTGAAGAAATAAGAAATTCAAGCCAGTTCCTTTACATCTGAACTCAGCAACACTAATAATTCCTGTTATGGAAAATGTTGCTAATTGTACGGTTGTCCTTCCTGTCTGACTGCTGTACCTTTTACATATATTACATGAAAGCAAATATTAGTTTGTAAAAAAAAGTTTTTTGAACTAAAACACATACAGTAACATCAACAAACATAAAACTGCCTATCCTCACCATATGTTTGTGTGTGTGAATGTGCTGCAAACACGCACAATGTTATTGCCATTGAAAGTAGCAGGATTAAATGCAAAGAAAGGAAAGGCAGAAATTCAGACATTCAAAATCTGAGTACTACATGTGCCTCAAATGCATTTTGGCTCATACTCAGCAGCTGTCCCAGTTGATGGCAAAATTTAGAAAGGAGATTTTGGAGTATATTTGGGAGGAACAAAATCTGTTTTCATCCAAAAGGAAATGGAAAGTATTGTTTTATTTTTAATTCTTCTCATCTCTAGGTTTTTGTATATAGATCTTTTTGTTTTGGCATTTAAATGGGATTGACAGAGGTAATCTGCCATTTTTTTCATTCCTGGAAGAAAAAATGATCCTTCTGCAGCCCAGCTCCTCTTCAGATCCCTTGGATTTGGGTTGCATGTCCCCAGCTGAGGGATCCTGATCAGAACTATCTTCCAATCTAACATTAGGAACAGATTGGCCTTGTTTATGCTCCTGCCCTTAATTTTTAGTTGCCTTCCTCTACAATTCTTTTCCAAGACCATGTGCATGTGAGGCCACTGCAGAAATCCTAGAAGTCCTTGGAGGAGCAGGCTGTCCTCTCATCTGCATCGGTCTGGTGTGAAGGATTTCAGGAAGAGGACATCTCTTTCACACAAATGCCCACCCCAGATTTCTGTGGCTGTGGTTTGGTATGAATACAGGAGATGTGCATAACTCTGAGTGGTTTAACGAGTGATGGCTGCTTCTAAAGTACAATAGTGTCAAAAATAAAAAGGTGGATTTTTCTGGATTTTTTTGAGAGTTTCAGAAGGAGACTAAATGCAGGAGCAGGCAGTTCAAAGTAGGTCATTTATATATTAATACAGTACATTATGTCAGAAAGCTTGTTCTTAGTCATAAAATATATTGTTGACTCATGCACTCCTACAGATGTGTGTCTAAAAGCACAATAATTTAGGTATGTCAAGTTTTTTAACCACTCGTTTCCAGGTTTATCTACAGACGGGTTTCACTTGTGATTTCCTGTTATATTTTGTAGGGTGACTGATGTCAGCCAAAGAAAGGCTTTGAGTTTGTTAAAGGACGATGCTATTTCACTTGTGCAAGATTTAATTTTTTTTTGTTTCTGATTGTGGTTATAGTCTGAATATTATCTGCTAATGACTTATGTAGGTGGTAAAATCTTTAAAGTCTGCCTCACTTTTCTGCCTGGATTCAACAGTCACATGCTGTGAGGTTTCCTCAGGACATCTATTTGAGTTTATATAGAATCGTAGAATCATTTAGTTTGGAAAAAAACCTTTAAGATTATCAAGTACAACAATTAACCCAGCACTGTCAAGTCCATGACTAAACCATGTCCCTAAGTGTGACATCTTTAAAATACCTCCAGGCATGATGACCCCACCACTTCCCTATTACTTGATAATCCTTTCAGTGAAAAAATCTTTCCTAATATCCAACCTAAACCTCCCCTGGTGCAACTTCAGACCGTTTCCTCTCATCCTATTGGCTGTTATTTGGAAGAGACTGACACCCATACCCACACAATAAGTGTACTAATAGATAGTATAATTCAGTGGCAGACTAAAAACCATGCAGGAGTGGTTCAAGCCAAAGTGAATGCTGGCAGGTGTTTCCTGCAGTGATTTAAATAAGCTTAGCTATTCATTTAACAGCAGTGTCAAAAACAGTGAGCCATTTTAGTTCTATGGGAAATCTTAGCTTTGGAATGTCATTTTCACCTCTGTGGGATGAATGTTATGTTTTTCATGAAATAAAAATGAGCATCTTTTGCTCAGAACTTTATACTTCAACAATCAACAAATTGCTAGTAATTGTTCACATAAGAAAGATCTCTTACAGAAATTTCTTTGTTGTAAATAAGCATCTCTTTATGGATTCAAACAAGAATGAAAAGTTCTAAAAGGAAAAATAAAAATTCAATTTCACAAGGACAAAAATTATCAATGACAGTTTCCTGGCTGTATGACAGCAACTCAGGACTTTGCAGCATATATAGAGCACAAGAGAAAGATTAGGGAAGATGTATGCTGTTCTGGTGGTAGAAAGTACTTGTAAACCTTCTTCACCTTGCTCTTGTGTGCCAACAAATATTCCCCTGAGAAACTAAAACTTGTAAGAATTGGTCTGTGTACATTCAGACAGTTTGAGAAAGGCCCACATATTCCAATTGTATCTTTAAAGCATCAAAAAGCATTTGCATCTCCATTTAGCAGAATGAACAGGGAGGAAAGGGTGGCAAAAAGCATTATTTTGCAGTAAGTCTTCTGGAACCTAGGCATTGAAATGTCTGAATTCTATCAACTGTGCTGTCACTAGAAAAAGTGATGGCATGATCATGGTGCTCAGCCATAGGGGAGGTGATTTTCTTCTTTCCTTTGCCTTCCCTGGACTACCTTTCAAGTCCCTCCATGTCACCATATCTCAAATGAAGAGCTGTAGACCTTAAAGTGTTTGGCTTGGTTTTTGTTAAACCAAATTATTGCAGAAATGTGAAAGTACAATGAGTCTTTCAGTGCAACCATGTTGGGAATGAGCCCTCATTTCCAGGATGGAACTTTTGGTGATGTTGAAACTTTCAGTTTTCAGCCCATATCCCAGGGCATTCACAGATTATGCAGGAAACAGTTCAAGTGCTTATGCAAACAGAAAATTTCCAACAGCTCTAATTTCAGAATAGTTCACAGCCAATACTTTCTGGCAACACGCAATTTGATACTTTAATCTCTATAGAGCAGGGGAAGCTACATAAGTTTGCCCTTCTCTAAAAGCACTATTCTGTGTCAGTTTGTGTCCTTAGTGATTTGAAAACTGTCGAATAAAGGACACTGTGTTACTGAAAGGTCTTGAATGACCTAATTGTGTAATGGAAACTCTTTTATACATAAGAAAGTACTGCAGGATGGGATTGCTGTTTTCCTTGCAGGTGGACCTGGGATGCAGTGTTGCCATATCTGTGGCAGGAGTGGAGATGGGCAGAAGGACAAAAGCAGATGTGTTTCTGGAAGGGTAGAATTAATGCGTAAGAGAAAGACAAACTATTTATATGGATTCCAACTCAGCATATTCTGTGATTCTGTGATTGTGGAATAATTAAGTGTAATGGGTTGACCCTGTTTGGATGCCAGGTACTCACTAAAGCTGCTCTCTCACTCCCCTGTGTAACTGGACAGAGGAGAAAAAATACAATCAAGGGTTCATGAGTTGAGATAAGGACCAGGAGAGATCACTTACTGATCACCATCATGCGCAAAACAGACTCAAGGTGGGGATATTAATTAAATTTATTACTACCAGAATCAGAATGGGAAAATGAGAAGTAAAATAAATTTTAAAAACACCCTCCCCCTACTCCTCCCTTCTTCCAAGTTCTACCTCCTCCTCCCCCAGCAGTGCAAGGAGGTGGAGAACGGGCATTACGGTCAGTTGTTTCAGCCACTGCTCAGGGAAAGGAGCTCTTTATGGGGTCTCTCCCATGGGAGACAGTCCTTCACAAACTTCTCCAGTGGAACTCCATCCCACAGGCAACAATTCTTCACAAAACTGCTCCATCATGGGTCACTTTTCCAGGGGGTGCAGTCCTTCAGGCACAGGCTGCTCCAGCATGGGTCCTCCACAGGGCCACAAGTCCTATCAGGAAAACCTGCTCCAGTGTGGGCTCCTCTCCCCACGGGCTGCAGTTCCCTGCCAGGACTCTGCCTCTAGCATGGGCCACTCATGGGGTTGCAGCCTCCTTTGGGCTCCAGCATGGGCTCCTCCACGGCCTCTGCACCCCTGTGGTCCTCCATGGTCTGCAGGGACACAGTTGTTTCACTGCGATCTGCACCACAGGCTACAGGGGAATCTCTGCTCTGGCACCTGGAGCACCTCCTGCCCCTCCTTCTCTGCTGATGCTGGTGTCTGCAGAGTTGTTCACATGTTCTCACTCTGCTCTTTTCTGGCTGTGGTTTTCATCTGCACAATAACTTTTTTTTTGTTCTAAAATATGTTATCGCAGAGGCATTACTGTCATTCTTGATTGGCTTGGTCCTGGCCGGCAGTGGGTCCATCCTGGAGCCGGCTAGCATTGGCTCTGCAGGACATGGGGGAAGCTTCTCACAGAAGCCAACCCTGTAGTCCCTTGGCTACCAAAACCTGGCCACAGAAACACAATACAGTAAGATATGAGATACAAGACACCGGTTTTCAGACACGAGGACTTTGAACAGTATTGTGTACAAATGCATGAAATTTGATTTTGGCTGAACAAAAGCTCCTGCAACCAGGGGCCAAACAAATCTGCTTTGCGCACAATACAGTTATGAACTGAGTTGGCACCATTATAATAGACTTTGCAGATTTAAAGCCCATTTTTAATTTGGATATTAACATATTTAGGAGGCTGCCCTATTTCATATTTTCTGCTATTCATCTCTAAATCTGATAGGCTTTTTGTATGATTTTTGAGATACTTTTCAAAAGAGTTATTTCTGATTGACTAATATGTCCTCTTTGCATTCTTATAATTTCCTCCTTCTGTAATATTTTCCGTGAAAACGTTGCTGTTTTCCTGTTAAAAGCTCTAAGCTTGTGCTATGTATTTCTAAAAATTGGTATTTTTATCTTACGCCTTCTATCTCCAGTATTACTTCTATTAGGAGTCAAAGAAGAGTGAAACGTGCTGTTTTGAAATGGAGTCTGACTAAAATGTCAAAAGAAAAATATCTAGTTGCAAGACAGTGAGAGAAACATCTGAGATAAAACTTGCTAATTTTATCCTAGAACACTCTTCACAATGAAAAAGGATATCTGTTGTGAATAGATCAACTTTTAGGTACAACAGCGTATGTGCCTGACTAAGAAAGCATTTCTGTTTCCTGTTGTATTTATATGCTAAGTATTGAAAGGAGATAACCATCATCTCAATATCTGGGAGTACAGTGTATTAAGTATTCAAACAGTATAGAATTTCACATGAAGAAACTTCTTGCTGAAGAAAAAAAAAAAGAAATCATTAAGATTTTGCTTTATCAATTTACTATTGATCCATGCTCCTCAGAAGAAACTGTTAACTTGGTGTCTCTGCAGTCTCTGTTTTAGCACAGTCACCCAACTTGCATTTGCCACATGGTGATTTGATGTTGCCTATGATCCAAGATTTCTTGTTTAACCTAATCCTAGTTTATGTAGTCTTTAGACTGATCTAAGGGTGATATAATAACTTAGTTTAAATGTGGTAGCATGATGGTCACTCATGTAATAGTTGTGTTATGAAGAATTTCCTGTGCAAAGCTGTGCCTTCTGCCAGTGTTCCTCTTTAACTCCCCCAGTTTTAGAATAGAGTTTCAGTTTTCTGTTTTTGAAGAAACCATCTATTGAAAGCAAAACAGTAAATTCCCTTCTCATTTCCTGTATTCTAAAGTCATCATGAAAAGAGTCTTCATTATTAGCACGTAATTGTTCTAAACTGTTCATAATACTTGTGGATCCTTTGATTATGCTACAATTTCATTAATAAGGAAAGAAAATGTTATCAGCAATTGCTTTTATGTTCAATAACTCTGTTGCAATGTCTTTTGTACAGCTTTTCTGTTATTCTTTATTTACAGGCCTATGATGAAGAAATGTATGGCAGCAAATATCAGTGGATTATTCCAGGGTGGTATGAAAACCTTTGGTGGGAATCCTGGAGTAATTCCTCACAGTGTCTCAGTAAAAATCTTCTTGCAGCAATGGAAGGTTATATTGGAGTGGATTTTGAGCCTCTCAGCTCAAAAATGAAAAAGACTATATCAGGAAGGGTTAGTATTTTTCCTCCATCTATGTTATTATACTATCAGTTGTCTCACTGGTGTGTTGACACAATAAAGCACCAAGGAAGGAGGTGAAGCTAAATGATATTTTTACCAACAGACCTGGCAGTCTCTTTCCACTGGTTTACAATTTTTAAATATTTAAAAATCAATTCAAATTCTCTACAGGGTGAGGAAGCAATAAAGTCCCCTGCTTCAAATCTGCCCTCTTCCCCCAGTATGAACATTATGGTCAAATGTACATTAAAGCTTGAATTATAGTCGGCAGTATTGTTGTGTCATGTCAAGTAAAGTAGTTGAGCACAAAAATAGAAAACTTTTATATTTAAACCTATTCCTGCAAACAGCTAATTTCAAGGTGGTTTGCGCCTTTCAGAACTAGGGGGCAGGAGGTGAAGCTTGGCTTAAATATATAAATATGTGGTATTTCCATAAAGCACGTAACATTTTATCACAGAAAAAATCATACAAATCTGACCAATGAATAAACATGCCTGATTTTGCTGCTTTTTATCTTTTTTTCTGCCTTTCATGCCTTGCTAAGTGAGCATGAAAGGCAACTTTGCTGAAAAGCAACTCATCATACAATAGCATACCATCAAGAATGTAGTGAACTTGTAAAACATAGACAAATTGCCTCTCAGATAATTTCATATTAAGCAAATGGTTGCTCAAGTAAAGGTTATTTGATTTGCATTATCCTATAAAGTGTAATCAGACCAGTAATTTGCAGGGATATAGACTTCTTCTCTATTCAAGTATTATGGCTCACCAGTACACTGGTAGTTTTGATTGAACTGCAGCCTTTTGTACAAAAGCAAAATAATGCATGTTGTCCTTCATACAGTGAAGCAGCACAACTGCTTTCAGTCCTTCTTTCTCCTAGGTCTGCCTCCCAGTCTCACCAGCAGTTTTATAAGTCAGGTAGCACATGTTTTTTGAATTTTAGTTGCTTTCATAATTTTTGTTTTGGCAGCCTTTTCTGTATTAGTCACGCATGTCTCTAAATCGGAGGGTGCGGTTTGAGGTGTCGCTTTGGATGCAACTCTGTAAAATGTTAAGTGTTGAGATAAAACTGAGTTTTATCTCCTCTGCAGACTCCACAGCAATATGAAAAGGAATACAATGCTAAGCGTGGTGATGGACAATCCAGCAAATTTCATGGTTATGCCTATGATGGAATATGGGTGATTGCCAAGACCCTCCAGCGAGCAATGAAGCATCTGAATGCCACCAACAAGCACCAAAAAATTGAAGATTTTAACTACACAAATCACAAACTTGGCAAAATTTTTCTTGATGCTATGAATGAAACCAACTTCTTTGGAGTAACGGTAGGTCCAAATCAGATAATTGTGGGGTGGAGTAGGCTTGTGATTCTGTGTCAGTAGTTGAAACAAGCAGTAAATATTAAGTACTCTTGAAAAGAAACACAGTTGTGTATTTCTTCTATCTTCAGAGCTTCCACAGTTCTACTTTATATCAAAAATTAATATTGTTGCCTTGAGACTCTTGCTCATTACCTGTCTTCTCATGCCAAGTGATGACACTGTACAATTCCTCAGTTATCAGATTTTTAGGCATGAATGTCATCTGAATTAACAACTCAGAGTGTTCTCAAGGGAACCACGAGTGTTACAAGATGCAGTGACCTTTCAAATGAAATGTTTTAGCAGTTAAGGAGTAGCTGGAATGTGATCTGAAAATACATATTTCCTGCCATTGTTTATTTTTGTAAATAGGTTATAGCACACCATCTCTAACTGCAGTGCTGTACATCCTAGATACTTTTGCAGCACACTTCACTTGTGATTTAAATTTATTTATAATTTGTATTTTTTCGCAGTCAAGTATAAAGCTTGCTGACTATGACTGAAGAAGAGCTGGTCATATACAGCAACAGCCTCATTCTGATTTCAATTGCACCATTGCAAAACCGTAGTAATGTTTAATTAATTTATTTATTTACATTGCTTCTGGGTTTTAGCAAAGTAAAACAGATGATAGGAGTGTGACCTTGAAACTTCTTAATTGCTTAATTGTATCTGAGGCACCATCAGTCAGAAGTTCCCGGTGCATATGTGTTCAGGAGTCTGCAGAGCTCACAGAGACGAGCAGCCTCCATTTCAGGGAGAATGGTCTTCAAAGATTCCTGTAGCAGCAACCAAGGAACCTACTGGAACATGCTTTGTTAAACAGTGTACTTGGACTGCTACATGGCTGGATAAGGAAATCAGTGCTTTGAAGAAATGTGTATTTCAGTGGTGCACAGAGGGGCACCTCCTTCCAACAAGAGCATGGAGAAGGTTGGCAGTAGCTGGTCAGGTTCTGTCCCCATGTTAATTTAAACTGTCTTGGATGTCAATTAACCTCAAAACATGTTGATGTCATAGATCTCGGAATTTGGTTCAAGGAGGCAATGCCTACATATAGACATCAACGAGGCATGAAGGCTTAATATTTTGGCGTTCTTGTTAATTAATGAAGAAGCCTTTTGTGTCATGGTACAATTGAAACTAATTTGGGATTTATAAGTTAAAAAAAAAAATGGCAAGGCATTACTAGTATCTAGTTGCTTATACAATATGAATTTTGCTTTCTTTTTACACTAAATTTAACCAAAGGTTTCAGTAAAAGAATTTGCTATCCCATTGCATCCACAGTAGGACTGGATCTTTGATAAAGCTTTCAGACAGTGGCAGCTATGAATCAGACTCCACAGGGACTCAGATATACCTGTCCTGAGTTATTCCAAGTACAATATCTACCAATAGGCTTAAAATTGCATATAGCTATGTAGTTCCTTTTTGTTTGGTTGTTTTTTCCTTCCCTCCTCTTAACCTTTTTGTCTGTTGTTAAGTTTTGGAGCCAATTATGGTCACATTGATAGATCTCATTAGCACTGCTTAATTGCCCTTCACTGTTCCCCTTCCAAAAAAAACCCCAAAAACAAAAAAACCCCAAACCAACAAAACCAAACCCAGAATCTCTAAGATTGAAGAAAGCTCTTTTTTTATTTGTTTCAGAGACACCAGCAAAACATCACATAATCCCTTTAGGGAGAGAATGATTCAAAGCTTCACCAAGCATATTCAGCTATGTTACTTACTTTATTCTGGCAGGTATAATGGTTTTCAAAGAAATTACTGCATGATTATTCACTGTATTTAGTGCCTGTCTGAGGTGCTTTGTGAAATATTTCTCTTTAACATTGCTCTACCAAATCAAAATGACAATGCACAGCCCAAATCTGGTATTTGCAAGAATCCCGCTTCCTGTTCATGTAATTCAAAAAACATTTTAATGAGAAAGATATGGAGAGAAGAAAATCTATTGCAGCTACACTTTCTTAGGGCATAATTAGAACAAATGATACTCAGGTTTTTCCAGACAGTATGAAGAAAAAGTTTTAGAGGAGATATTAAATGTCTTGCATTGAAGCATTCAGAAAGTTGAAGGAACAGATTGATTCTTACCAGAAATATTTTAAACTTTTTATTCTTCATTCTAATAAATTGTTATCATTTTTGACCTAATTTAAAACTTTCACTATAATATAAGTTTTAAGTCTTGGAGTGCCGAATCTAATTTTTTTTTCCAGAAAATGTGTTTTAGTATAAATTTTTTACACTTCATTTTTAAAAACTTATTCTAAACAGGAAAAGGACATTCCTTTTTTCAAAACTCTCTATGACAAATATAAAATGAGTTTCTGATACAAAGAAGAAGTAAAAGGAAGGACTAAATCTTATCAATATTCAAAGACTCATCCAATAATACAGTAGACTGTGTTGTTGTTTATTAGGTAAGAGAAGATAGACAAGAAGCTGTAGACAAGAATCTAAAAATGCAAAATCTATTAAGTAGAGGCATCTTTCTTTATACTTTCTGTGAATATGATATCAGAAACACTGTTGTGTCATAAATAATAAATCCCTTTACCCAGTTTTCATTTTCTTTGAAATTATTTATAGCAAACCACACCGTCGAGTGGTGGGTTTTGTGGAATTTTTTAAACAATCTTGAAAGACTTGTTGGGAAGAAGCGTGCTAGTTCCTGATTATACAGAATATCATTATTTCAGTATTCTGTTATTTTTCTTTTTTCTTTTTTTTTTTTCTTTTTTTTTCCTTTATTTTCTAGGAGACAACATTTAGAAAACAGTTAAGGCTATTGCCCAGAGACCTGACATGACTAATCCTATTTTTATGCATCAGAAACTCAGTACATAAATGTTATTTATTATAATTCTGCTGTCAGAACTCTATTGGAAAGAAAATTATGGCTATTCCTTAAATATTTCTGAGCATTCTGCTCTCTTTCTAGATTTTTTTTTCATAGCAAATTGTTTCTGTTATTTTTGCTTTGTGTTTATCTGACTTACAGTCATGTTGATTACCAAATAAATTTCTTATACATTTTGAATACAGAGAATGAAACATAAATTTGGTGTTTTATCAGAAAACAGTAATACAGTTATCCAGTTACTTGCTACACTTTTTCAAAGATAAACTGGATACTGTTTTACAGGTACTAAAGGTCTTTGTGATGAGAAATGCAATATGAACAAACAAAAGACCTGCAGGGATGTTCCTGCAATTTTGTTAATCTGGATGCCCGAATTCTGATGTAATATTCACTGGTGTTGGCCATTTCCTAATTGAGTAGGGCATTGTGTGATTAGAATGGTCCATCTGAAATGACTAGCTTTCAGGACAAGATTCCTTTTGATTTGGGACTAGCTTGGTTTTCATGGTTTTCTTGTCAGTGTGGGGTTTTTTGGTTGGTTAGTTGGTTGGTTGGGGTTTTTTAGGGTTTTGTTTTGTTTTGCTTTCATGTACGTTTTTCTAATTCCTTGGTTATCAGAGCACTTAATTACTTATAAATGGCAAAGTGACTGAAATAAGAAAATACCTCAAAGAATTTTGGACAATTTTTTTCCCACTTTTCTTAATCCAGATAAAGACAGTTGTGTAAACTGAATGCAACACTATCATCATAGTGGTTTGTAAAGTGGAAGGTGCCTGTTCCCTTGCTAAATATATATATCCCTCTTCTCAAATAGTACACACTCTTTCTGTTAACCTAAGTGTCAGAAAATGGATTAGAAGAAAACAAATATTAAAACAATTTATTTTGATGCTGTTTAAGCGTTTGAAGAGTTCCCTTATGTAGCTGGCAGAAGCACTGAAAGTAGAGTTGGAGGATCTAGTGAGGTCTCTGTTGAAGTGTTACTACTTTGAATCAGTACAGAGTGATAAAGTGGTGGGAAACAGAATATATGTATGGGATATGTATATGCCTTCATTTCTATTATTCAGCAGTTTATAGCATGCTACCTATAACATGCCCATCATGTATGTGTGAAAGCTGAAGAGAATTTTCCACAGAATTAGAATAGTTCTCCAACACTACGATTTTGTCTAAAGGAAGAAGATTGTTTGTCTAAAAAGAGAAGATGAAAAGGCAAACTTTATTTTGTGTAATACTGCTGCAATACAGCTTGTAGGCTTAATAGTGAAGAATTAGTGCTGTCTTCTCAGGATACTGAGTCATATTTAATGTACACTGAATTGAAATCCATCTATAAAATAGAAGAATTTTGTTTTAGTAATTTTTTTCCTTTTTTTTTCTCTTTGTAAAGACTAGGGATGGCTACACAGTAACTTACAATAACAGCAAAGTTGTTATTAGCAAAAATAATGTTGGTTATACCTGGAAAGATGTCACAGAATGGTTTGAGTTGGTCATCTAGTTCCAACCCCCCCATGGGCAGGGACATCTTTCACTAGACTGAGATGCTCAAAGCCTCATCCGGCCTGGCCTTAAACACTTCCAGGGATGGGGCGTCCACAGTTTCTCTGGGCAACTTGTTCTATTGCCTCACCCCCCTCACAATAAAGTATCTGTTCCTAATATATTATCTAAAACTACCCTCTTCAAGTCTGAATCCATTCCCCCTTATCCCATCACTACATCCTCTTGTAAATAGTCACTCTCCAGTTTTCTTGTAGGTGCCTTGTAGGTACTGGAAGGCTGCCATATTAAATACCACATTTGTTCTCAGAATGGTAAAAGTTTGTATTGGTTCCACGGGGTAGCCAGGTAGTGGGAAAAATACAGTGCATGTTGGAGATAATTTTTAATTCCTTTTTTATGTAAAATGTGCCACTACTTTTTGAAAATGTTTTTCTCTGATTTTCTATTTGCTTCACCTTTGTCACTAATGTGAAGTCGTGGATGTTACCATTCTCGCTGTTTTATGCCTGAAGTCTTGTAACTGTTGCAGTGGGGTATTCTGCTCCTTGAATTTATTACTATTATCTGCTATTATAAATCAGGTTTCAAAATTGTTAATTTATTTCTCATCCTTATGACTTTCTATTATTTCTGTGTAATGGAAAAAGAATTGCAGTGGAGGAGAGAGAAAATTAAATACAGTGTTGTCTTTTCCTTTTATGTCATCCAAAGACTAGCACAGTAGGATAAAATTCCATCACAGTAGCTGTTGCACAATTGAAACCACAGCCATGAAATAGCTTTCAAGTCTGTCCCTGGCATCCTGCATTTGAATGGATCCAGTCATGTTTCATAACTGGAAAAATGCTTATTTATATGAAGTTCACTTTTTATTTTGATGCTGATTATTTCTGAAGATTTATCTTAGCAGCTTGCCTCCGCTTTCCAGGCTTCAGTAGCCACTGTGCTGTACAGGAATCTCAGAAATACAGGAGGCGTTAGCATCAGAATAGGAACAGGGAGAAATTATTTATTTCATGGCATACTAGAAAAATAACATACCTAAGATGGTTAAATTAAAATACGTGTTGGTCTTTGGCAGAGAATCGGGTAAAATTAGCATGGACTTCAGCAGGGTGAACTTATGCCTGTTATGGGAGTCCAACTAACATTTCTGTAATGGCATTGGTCAGTGAGGCTAATTTTGCATGAACAGTTCTGAATTAAGCCTCAACTTATACTTGCAGTCAAATTGTCTTTGTTGGTATGGCCGAGGTAGGGTAAATAGTAAGAGTATTGGGGGAAGGGCAGAAATTTCAATCAAGAAACTTGTTAATCTAGACTAGAGCTTTAAAAGTACATTTAGTTCTATAAAAGGGGATGGTTGAGGGAGGTGGAGGTTTAATGTGCAGTGGAATACTTAACATTGTAAAAACATCTGTTCCTGAGAAATGCAAATGACTTTAACTTAATTTTGAGAATTTAAAAATTTGTAATTGTACATTAATACTAATGGGGTGATTTGAGGGAGTACAATAAACTAGCAAAACACATAGGAAACTATATATACATATGCACACACATGCAGATGCTCACAACTCCGCCAAGTCTTGGCAAATCTGGTTTTTTCCATACCTGACCCCCTGGGTTATGAACATGAACTATGATGATTTTAATGCCTTGTGTTGCATTTTGATTTTTCAAACTTGATTCCTGTTATGGAATTTCTTGTGTAGCACAAGAGACAAAAATACTTGGGGTCTGACTGTTTGCAAGACCCCCCTACACAGCTTTTTGGTTCT
The DNA here is from genome assembly GCA_013396755.1 of Sclerurus mexicanus. Taxonomy (NCBI): domain Eukaryota; kingdom Metazoa; phylum Chordata; class Aves; order Passeriformes; family Furnariidae; genus Sclerurus; species Sclerurus mexicanus. The sequence goes on along the minus strand of VWZF01002957.1, from coordinate 2,990,038 downwards.
CCTGAACTTTGAATCTCAGTTTAACTGAGCAGAGATAAACATGGTGAATCTCTCACTTCCTTACTCCTTTCTGACTTCCAGTGCATTATACAGCTCAGATGAGTAAGGGAGAACAGTGCACTGGGTTGGTGAACTAACTTGCTCTCTGTGTGACCAGTTCATTTAGAGACTCCTCAAAACAGAGAGCTATTAAAGTAAGCCATCAGGAAGTTTGCATAAGGTCATAAACAATGTTTGCTCATTAGGAAAATTCAGTGCAAATGTTTTCATCTGCCAACAGTGTAAAACTGCATCCAAAAAGAAAACCTTACTTTTTAAAGTGATAACTGAAATTAAGTGTGACATTTCAAAGATTAGTCCTCAAGCTAATCAGCAGCTGACTATTCAATAGTTATAGTAGGTGTCAAATAAAAAAAGGCTTTAGTCTGAAGTTGTAGAACACTTATTGCAGCATCTGTCATTTTAATAGCTGGATATTTGATGAAAATAAATGAACAACATACATTTATAGAAAAGCTAGTGAAATATTTTCTGGCTAACATATTTTAGCCTCCTCCGCATTGTATTTATTTTTTAACAGTGTTTTAACATAATGTTTAATATTCCCCGGAAGCTCCTTTGTTGCTACTTTGTGCACAAAGTGCAGAAGTCCCTACAAATAATGAAGAAACAAAGGTCAAGGGAAACTGATTGCACTCTGTGAGTGGTGGTGCAGGTTGATACTTCACGGGGTAGTTCTCCTTCAAGCTTCTGAAGAGAAAAAAGGTGCATTTCAGTAGCTCCACCACCTTATTTTTTTCTAAAGTGTGATTTGTTTCTTAGCTACCTGTTTCTGATCCACCTTTGACTTATATTTTGGGTTTGATTTTTTGTTTTTTTTTTTTCTTTTGCTCTGTTTTTCTTGTCTCTATTCCTTGAATTTGAAGGATGAAAGGCTGAAGAAAAAAGTTAAGCTTATGAAATTTGGAAGCTCTGTTTTGCTCCAGATCAGCAGTTAAGCTGCGAGAGTGTATTGGTGGTTTTAAAGAAAGTTTTCAAGACAGTTTCTTCTTCTGCCAGTCTTAGGCTTTGTCTGAGGTTTGTGCACAGGGCTGTTTGAAAATAGAAGGATACCGAAAGAGTGGGTATACATGCTGGACATGCAATATGGAACTACAGGTTCTTGTATCTGTTGCATTAAGTAGGATATTGTTTTTCCTGATGAGGAGATGACCTTTTGTGTTCTACTTAGTCAGAAGTACTAGGTAGGAAAGCTGTTCCTTTGCCACCCCTTCAGCATTTAGTAGAACAAGAAGGAAAAATGTTATGTACTTTTTTTATGTGGTAAAGTCCTGTTCCCTGCTTTACCAAGGTTGGCTTTTTTTCTCGGAGATAGGAAATGTTCGTGTGCCTGTTGAAAAAGGGTGATAGGATAAAATCCTATAGACACTTATGGAGAAGTGACCTGCTTGTAACAGGTGTACCAGTGAAATACCATCTCTTAAAAATTATAGAAAACCTGGAGTAGCTCCACTGACCTATACTGTGACTTCAAACCATGTCAGTATCTTATGATCAAAGGCAGAGGACACATCAGTGGGAATCTCTGGTGATTATCCTGTATCAGCAAGAGAATATACACATCTCTCTTCGTCATATACAAATCCATAGAAAAGACTTAAGGATTTGTAATATATGCTATAGGAACTGTTTTGACAGTCTCTCCTGCAATCATTATCCAAAATGGAAAATGTAGTGCAAGGTATGTGATGTTGACAATGTTGCAAATTTCTAATTTTCTGTTTGAAATTTTGCTATTTCTCTCACTGAAACTGCAGGTGCAACCTCCCAAGGAAGGATTAGAACATTGCTGTTAATGGAGGTGCAGAAGGAAAGTGAAGTGTTATGGAGAAGGGAAAGTCTCAGGTGCTTTAGTACCCTGGGACCTGATGCAGTTCTTGGTAGCTGTGGTAGCACATAGTGTGTCAGTCAGTACAGTAGCCTAGCAAACAACTGTTTGCTATGGTTTTGTATCATGCCTTGAGTGCTATGATTACATAGTGCAGGTTAAAATTATTTCAAGTCCCTTTCAAGTCATGTTGCCCATAAAGGAAAACTGCTGCTTTCCCAAGAGAGAAATGTCTTGAGTGCGGAGGGAACAGATGAAGTGTCAGCAGGGTCTGGGTTCTGAGTGGAGAGGCCTTGGGAAAGGAGTTATATCACATAGCTGTGTCCCTAACCCACACACCCCCTTTTTTAAGAACAATGAGTCTAGAAGGGAAGACTGGGTGAGAAGGTATATTTAGGAGAATATAATATGAAGGAAAAAGATTTCCTGGAAGGTTTTAATGTAATCTGCATCATTGAACAGTTCTGAGTTTCCAGCCTCCAGTGTCTCTTGTGCTAGTTCTGGTTTATTTAGTATGCTTCAAGTTTAATGAACATCCTCTCACCTCACTGTGCTTTTCTTGCAACTGTTTAAACTGTCCTTGTTGAAGAGCAGATCACTAACAGATTATGTTGATTCCATAGAAATATGTTGAGATTTAGACAGATATGCATCAGTCATGTGTTTAGTAGGTGGCCCATGTAAGTGTTTACTAGATGAAGCTTGATGGTCCTGAAGAGCCAGCTAGGCTCCTTTATGGTTACCTGGCAGATGGTGTGTGACTCACGTGCAGGCTGGTACAGGCACAGCTAAACCATACTTCCAGGGGCATATCTGCAGACGATGCAATGAAGCGTAGGCAAAAATCTATGAATTACAGACATTTCAGAGGAACTGGTTTTCAGTAGTGTAGTTATTCCTGCATTTGGTGTCCCTAAGAGAAGGAAAAAAGATTATTGCAAATTCAGGGATGCTATTGTTTCTGTCTGCTCTGTCTCCTTTGGAAATTACAAGGAAAATCATCTTACGTGGATATTTCCAAGCTGTCACAGCTGCCCAGTTTCTTGGGGATGAAATTCACCAAACAAAGTACAGCCTTCAGGTGCAGCATACTGTCTTGGTAGGCACAGTGGTCAGAACATGTTACCCTGCATCAGCCTCAGTCTGCGAACTCTTTCCTCAAACCTACTTCTGATTTATCTCCCTTCCCTCCTAGAAGAGAGCACTACAAAACTACCTGATTTAGCTTAAAGTCTAAGATGTGAATGCCTCTCTGTCATGATTCTAGAGTTGAAAACCACTATCATTTTAGAGAAAACATATTTTTGAAATAGCATAAAACTGAATTCCTGAGTGCTTGAGGGAATTACAGTTCTTGTTTTATTTTCCACGGGAACAGATGTTAGCCCTGCTGCCTTGGGATTGTGCCAGCTCTGGTAATTTTGCTCTGTGTACCTAAAACTCTCACTGAGATTTTAGACAGATGAGGAAGTTATTGTTTACTTGCTTTACACCAGGATTTCTCTGGGACAAAAAATGCCATAAAGTTGCAAAATTTTAGTATTATTGTTCTCACTTCTCTTAGTAGACATTGCATTTTATTATTATTTCAGCGTACAGGCTAAGTATAGTAAGATTTTACTGGTTTAATCCTGTTCTTGTTTGAATCAGTGGGAAATCTCTTTTAACTTCATTGTGAGCAGGAGACAGTCCTTACCCAGCAAAGTGCTTCAATAAATAATTTGCAAATACAACTCAAAATGTTAATCTAACATCATTTTTACTCACAGAACATTTAGAGGAAACTTCTTTTGAAATGCTTTCTAGAATTAATGAATATGTTCTAAGAGTGCTGATCAGGTGTAGTGCTGTAAGTTAGTAATGATTGATTAGTCTCAAGAGCTTGTTCAAGCACATTTCGAGAACGTGTCTAGATAGTATACTATGTGGAATTACATGACTCAGATGTCAAATAACTGTGAGCGATTAAAATAATGTGATGGAGTATAGCAATTTAGAGGTAATGTCTAGTGATGACTATAAAAGCCTGCAACTTTTAATGCAGATCATGTAAATCAAAGAAATGCTGAATACTTTAGTGATCAGTTGTGCTCATTATGTATATTCTTTTGGCACAACAGTGTAATTCTTAACTGGGTATCAGATGGCTGGGAATATGAAACATGGAAAAAAGATAAATGAGAAATCTCAAAGCATGAAGATATTATTATGAAGGTTGAAGCAATAGGGAGACTATTCATAAGCCAGTAAGCCAGTATGCTGAATATGTTAAGAATATGTTTTCTACCATTCTTTGAAGAGTTGTCATCATACTGCTCTAAAATCTTCTCAACATGTTTTTCTTGAGAGTTTAGAGAATGAGTAATGCACATAAATGATAAATATATTTCTAAATATGCTTGGATCTGAAAGCAGTTTCATTTAGTAAATAAATGATGAAGTATAAAATTAGTTCTAACCTGCTTATTTTTATCCTTTACAGCACTGATTTGAATACCCTAAGAAATAAAATAATTATATTTTTATGATAACTTTTGTACCATATTTACAAAGATCTGTTGATTTAATTTAATTGTACTTCTCTCCATTGCTGAATAGTTGTGTGGGAAACTTTAGTTCATGTTCTGCTTTCATCTAGGTTACTCCATCAGTGGACAATTTTAAAAAGCTTTTGAAAGGAGTCTTTTTTCTCTTCAGTGAAAGTGACCCACATTGATGTTACAAGAATTAGAATTTAGCCTGATGGGAATTTTTTGTGTGCACCTAAAAGCAAAATTTTCCCTTGGGGAATATTTTGCAATGTGACATTTTTACTTTATGGCCAGCAAAAAATCTTTAACTTTTAAACCTGTATTTTAATTCTCTGTTCACACTGCAGTACTTCTGAGATTTTAGCTTCACCAATTAACATACTCTCTGCTGTTGCTAATCTTTATGACAGCTCTAGGCAAAAATATTCCTTAACTTGAATATAGCATTTTGCTGAGTGTGAATCCACCTGCAGTGTTAAGAGTGGCGTTATTAGCTGACTTAGCCTGGAAATGCTCTGAGGTTGTCAGGTCTGATGTTCAATGGATTATATTTTCATACATCACTGCTCCTCTTTTCTGGCAGTCATGATTTCTATGATGAACTAGTTTTCTTCCTTGGAGAGGTGCTCCAGTTGCAAATAGGATTCTTGGAGCCTGCAAGCATTTTAGTGAAACACAAGAAAATTCAAATATTATAATGGCATTTAATGAGGACAAATGCACAGTAGATTTTCAAATAGTTTTCTAGTATTTTTGGAGTCAGCTTTTAGAACTTGTGTATTTGTTACCTTCTGCTCTTCTCTCCACCATCTTCTTCATGGGAGGTTGTTCCCTCAGCTGCTGCTGGTGTTGAGGATGGGTTTTGCATTATCTAGCCTCTGCTAGGCCAATGTAAAGATAGTTCTTTTTTTAACATTTCATAAAACAAGAAAGATCTTACAATCCAGTAGAGTATATGGCATAGCAGGACTTCCTCCTCGGCGTTCTTCACATGAAGAAACTTGTGAAAGGTGATGAAGCAGAAAGTACGGCCGGGCCCTTGATGGAGCCCCTTCTGTACAGGACAACATGTTCCATTTGTGCTACATCCCGACTTCAGATCTGCCACGACAAAGCAGGCGGAGGCCAAAGGCAGCGTTTTGCAAATTAAAGGAGGCTGCCTTATTTTTTGTAATTTTTTTTCCCCACAATCACCTAATTTGAACAATTTGTATGTATTTCTGTTCTGTAAGTTTTAGAAAAACAGTCCTAGGGGTCTGACTTCTGCATTATCATCCACTTTACATCTGGTCTGTAGTGACAGCTGAGGTTCTGAGGTTGTCAGCATATGAACCCAAAGCACTGGACTGAAAGCAGACTCTTGTCTCATTTTTTTCTAAACAGTTTTAATCAAATCTCTGAGATACCCTGCTTCACTTGTATCTTTCTGTGTGACAGTAATTTTTCCAGTTTTTTCCAGATATTAAAAAACTGGTGACCTCAAATGCACCAAAAATTATAACCATGCCTACTAACCACTGTTAGGAATTAGATTATTCTGTTAGAACATGCTCTAAAAAGAAGTTCACACATCCCTGTGCTGTTGATACTTTTAACAGCATCTATATTTTTATATATCAGCTTCCAACATCTAGCCAAAGCTTCTTGAAACCTTTCTCTCTTAATAAGTCTTTCTGCCTCTCATCCAACAACTTGTTGCACTGCTTTGACAACATTAGATCTTGTGTATGTGACTAAGACAAACAAAGCTGTAGCCAGCTCTCTCAATTATGTGTGATCAAGCCTTTTTGGCTGAGTGACCTTTCACCCTGAGCATAACCTGCACAGTCTTTGTGTCATGCCACTCGTACCAATAGGTGTCATAAAAGGTAATTAGATGAAAACAACCTAGCTCTAACGAAAAAAAAAAAGTCGTTTGAATCCAAAGAGTGAACTTTCAATTAAACAATATCAAAGATTGTGTAAATAAAGCTGTCCAGGCTGACATTTCCTTGTCACTGAAGAGTACATGCTGCATGGTGAGATGTAGAATTCTGAGTGTCACAGTAATACTGACAAACTGAAAATTTTTCCAGAGTAAATCAACACAAATTAAGAGATTATAGAGAATGATTTGAGGGAATTGGTTAGTAATACTGTGTTTCAAAATCAGAAAAAACTACAGTGAGTTTTCCATCTATGATGGGTTGAGATATGGTTGTTTGTCTGCATAAATTAGCTATATAGGAGTCAAGCCTTTAATTGGAAATCTTTGAAAAATAAAGTGATTATTGCCTCAAAGTTCTACATCTTTTCCACCTTGTAAGTTGTGTCTCAAAAACTTCTAGTGATATTCTTCTGCCTGTGCAATTTCAATTCTGCCTCATTCATTCTGGCTGCTGAATTAGACAGTGGTTCAGTTGTGTTTGCTCATGTAATTAGGATGATGTTGCACATAAGCAGCCATCATTGTGAGTGTTGCAAAATATACAGAGCTAAAAGCCACAGCTAGAGACTGCAAAGAATATTGTCCCAGGAGTGAGAGACAGCAGCAGAGTCAAGCAACCTTCCCTCCCTCTTTCAGCCACCCTCAGTAAAGGACAGGGTCCTGCTCCCTGTTAAATTAAGGGAGGAAATAGATTGTTGATTTGTTTGTGAAATCTCAAGAACTGAAGGTCTTCCCCTAGTTGGCTTTCTTGGCCTGCGTGCCACTTCTTGACTTGCCTTCTGATGCACTGTGGTGGTGCTGCATCTGCCTGAAGACTGCGGGGCTACAGCTTCAGCATGTTTGTGTTGAGTTACTTTGGTTAAAATGTTCTTGAGGAGTTACAAAGGGCGGAGGAAGTTGCAGTGGTCAGAAGTGCATGTCTCAGCTGAATGTGAATTTTGTGAGAGAGGTGAACTTCTGTAGCCCAGAGGTTCTTGTTCTGCTGAACTCAGATGTTTGCTGCAGACCAGAGAAGCATGTGAGTGTCTTCGAAAGGGACTGCAACGATAATGATGTTTTCTAATTGGAAGAGTTAGACCTTCTCAACACTCAGTTTTCTAAGATCACATTCATATCTCATAAATTTTGTTATTGTTGCTTTTGTTATGAATGACACTGAAGCTTGGAATTTGAGACCCAAAATATCTAACTTGTCAGTTAATTTCCTTTTTTTTTTTTAATTAAAATCTTTTCTTGGTGTCAGGCTACACAATTTCTTCTCCATTATGACAGTTTCATTGATACCAAAGCAAGGCAAAAACATAAGAAAAGCAATTATGACACCACAAAATTCGATCAGGGATTAAAAATATAAATTGCCTCAGGTAAGAACACATGGATCAGTTAAACTGCATCTAGAAATAAATCAGTCAAGCTCCACATACAGCTGAGGAATAATTGTTTGCTGGTCCCTTCAGATGATTGCAAAACAAACCAACACAGCATTAAATACTGGATAACATACTGATTGTTGTGAGTAGACCTCAGCAGCATCACAAATGCATTGTAAGAACCTTTCCATTGTAAACTCCAGAGATATTAATTAAGGATTTTTTGTGTGATTTTAAAGCTACTGATTTTAATGAGATTTATCCTATATCCTATTCATTGGATGCAAAGACTGTGGCACTGTGGAAATTTGGATCTCTTTGCATCTAGATGATGTTTTCTGTTAGTTTCCATGTTGAAAATGCAGGTCAAAGAGCCATAATTAGTATTCTAGAAAAGATTCAGTGCTCAATGTTCTGCCTAATGTTTCAGACCTGTGTGTCAGGTTTTCCCTCTTGCAGAAAGTAAGAGGAAAGTTTATGGGAAGAAACACATCCTTTAGCGGGTATTTCTTAACAGTGTAGAGCAAAGCAAGATTTTTCTTTCTGCTTTAGGTCTATTTTCCATAAGACAGCTGTTAAGTCACAAGGGACCCCGCAGAGGCCATTTCCCAAATTTAAGTCAACCCTTAGCCTGTGAGGGAAGGGAGAAAACCTGCTTCAGAGCACTTCTAAAATGCATCCCAGCTGCTCCTGGGCCACAAGAAAAACGGTGACAGAGGGAACAGAAATCCCTGTAGATGTGGTTCGGAAAACATTTGGATAAGTGAGTGTTATGAATCATGAATATTAAGCATACTTTCCCTTAAAACCTGACTAGTGGCATCTGAGTCACTGGGTTCATGAATTTCTGTAGCTACTACTTCAAACAGTATATACATGGACAGAAGGAAGGAAGGAAAATGTTATAACTGCCTTGCCAATTATTTCTTCTCAGATCTGTTTTTTATGTTTGGGCATTTGGGGTTTTTAAGATCTGGGGATTTTAGATTTCTGTATTTGTATGGGCATCAGTGAGTAAATGTCAGCTGTTAAAATGTTCAGGCAAGTAAAGATGCAGCTAAGCACCTCGAATATTGATTTTATTATGCAACTTATTATTTATATGTATTTAAACCTAAGCATACTGTACTGTATTTCTGTTTGAAATACATCTATGAAGTATTTCCACAGGAAAGTGGATGATGCACTTTATATGTATCCTGATAATCATGTTATCTGTGTTATACATTTAGAGGTTCTTAGATAAGGATTGTGATGAATTGATAAATTGGCCAAAGGCTCACCCAAGGTGAGTGCTAAAAAAGAATGATATTAGAAATAACTCCATAAAAATTATAAAATAAACATGGAGGATCCTAACTGTTGCCCCTTTGCAAATGTCAAACTACACATCTTTCCACTGTAAATTGAGGGAACATGTACTGCAAAACCAAATGTTTAAAAACTGTATTTTTCTCTACTGCTTAATACAGACACTTGAAAACATTAGGGGCAGGATAGCTGCATTTCATATTTTATTTCTGAAAAATATTTTCTCTGAGGCTTCTAAACTGTTTATATGGGTCTTTCTGTTAGGGTCTGATTAAGTGAAGTGCTTAAGAGCACTCAATATTAAACATGAGTATTCCAAATGGACTAGTGAAGGGCTGCATTGAATCAAGTCTTAAAAGAGTACATTCCTTGCTTTGCAAGGTAGGTTCTATTCAAGTAAAAGAAACATTTCCCCTATAGACTTTAGTATCCTCTCTTTGTGGAGCTATTTTTCAATATCCCTAATGCTAGCAGTGAGAGAGAATAAATTTGTTACATAAAATGCGAATATTATACAAATTTTAATGTGTGTCTCAGTGAAATTAAAGGCATGTCAGGCTTAGGTTTTTCAATAAAGGCATCCCAGAGCCCGGGGGCTTGTTATGGCTGAAAATGTAGTCTGTGACATGCTTTTCAGTTCTCTGAGTGACATGCGAAGCAGTGCTACATCAGAGATATCATGTGTTAGGCTTTCTCAGACTGCATGTATTTTGTGAACTTAAGTTATCATAGAATCATAGAATATCCTGAGTTCAAATGGAGATAATAAAACTGAAATTATTATTGTAATTTTAGGTTGGTTTTATTCTTTGAGGTCTGCAAATGCTTTTTAAAATACATAAACCATGGACTCCTCTCAGTTAGAAGCAAAACACAGCTGTCTGTAATGCACTCCCAATACAACACAACCTTATTTTCTCATGTGTCTTTCATACCAACTGTATCTCAGGCTGCTTTCCCCAGTGCTCATAACTCCTGGCAGTACATAGGCGAGAGTAGCCAGGAAAGAAGCTGCTCCAAATGCCCTGTGCGTCACTAGTATAATCTCATGCAGTGGTAGATCTCATACAGGAAGGGGAACGAGAAAAAATTCTGAAATGTAGCAATTCCCTTAGGCTTTAATGAGATGTTTAAGAAGGGAAAAGAAGGATGTCTGTCTTTCTCTGTCAAAGTGTTATTATTTTCTCAATTTTTAAAAATTAATTACCTCATTGTGGTGAAATGCTTAATCTCTATTGCATTCCCAAGATTTTGTTGTTTCAATTGTCTTTCAGTTATAACAGTGAGGAAACTTAATAACCACAACTTTTTAGGTAAATGCAACTTTGAGTTCATGTCCCTTTACCTTTTCTTAACTGACAGCCAAAATAAAGCCCAGTTTACATTCGGAAGTCAGACAACACTGTCTCTTTGACTTAAATACTGATTGTACTTATCAAATGTGCTTAGTTTGCTTTTCAGATGCTGTGGTACACAGTCTTGAAGTGACCCCCGCAGGATATGCACCTTATCACCATCTCTACCATCTCTCTTCCACTGTGAGGTGGCACTATCTTTTGCTTCTATTTCTGTATTTGCAAAAGAATTCTGCTGGGCATGACCAAATCTTGAAGTCTTTATTAAAGATATATTTCTCTCTCCTAGCCTTTGTGTGGTAGATCTAATCTGCTTCTCCTGCTATAGTTCTTCTTTACCTTTGCAGTTCCTAAATTAAAAGCTTTTCTCTTTGCCGATTGCCTCCTTCAAATATTTGTGACAATATCTCTCTTCACTTGTTATTCAGCCATTCCGTATAGATGGAAAGGTCTTAATCCTCCCCAGGAAATTAATCCCTACGTACTTAATTTAATTTGAATTCCTCTATCAATGCGTATTTTAGGAAGTTACAAGTCAGTGAGCAGGCCACTGATTTAAAGGCTGTGATCTGAGAGGAGAAATAATATTTGACATGCATGATGTTGGCAAAAGCTGCTTTTTTGTTGTGGCTTTCTCAATTTCCCTTCATTAATTCACATCTTTCTGCAATGGCAGTGTTTGTAAGTGATAGGAGTTTTCTCAATATAAGTTATTCCAAGGCTTACTCCAGACAGATGGGGTGGTTTTGCTTATCTTTTTCACTATTTTTCCTCTTTGCCTCTAGTTTGAAAATTAGTTATAGATATACCTTATTTTGTTGTAAACACCGGCTGTTTCCTGCCCTGGTTTCCAGATTCCTGAAGCCTGCGTGTATTTTTTAGCTTAATCTTGTAATTAACTGCAGGAGGGTAATACTGATATAGGTGGGTACAGCTGGAACCCTCCCCAGCCTTTCTCGGTGAAGTCTCTTTGCAGACAGGATAACAAGGATGCCTTTACTGACAGAGTATGTCCAGTTTGTTGCTCTATGATGTTAACAAGACTTTCAAATGATTCTCATATTTGCTGTATAGAGCTTCTCAATGTGCAGTACAGATGCAGTACTGCATTTGTACTCACTGATGGGAGATTTTTGACATTAGAAAGAGGAATTATTTCTTTAAAAGTTGGATATGTCAACATTCTTTCTGAAATTACATTTTTAAGTTTTACCTATGTCAGCACAAAGAAATTGAGGGTTTGTTTGTTTGTTTGTTGAGTTTTTTTTTGAAGTCTGTGTGAAGTAGAAACCACTTTTAAAAACCCTCCAAACCCCAAAACAGATTATCATGAGTTATTGGAAATTAACAGGAGAAACATGGAAGCCTGTTCCTGTGAGTTATGTAGAAAAGCTATACATTGAAAGCTCCTTCTAGGAAGTTGTTGACAAATACTGTTTTAAATCTATTTGAAAAAACGGACTTGATCTGATTTTACTGTAGAGCAAAGGTTAAGTATAAGTTTAAAGATGACGTGACTTGCAAACCATTGTTTTTTCAAAGGTCCTATGTCTTCATACTGCTAAAAATGGTGAAAATAAGAAAAAATAAAACTTGATTAGAAAACAGACAGTTTGCTTCAGCAGAAGGGGTTATAATTCTCTTCAGATTAGCTATCCAGGACATGAAAGAAGGAAAGACGATTAATCTTAAAAAATGGTGTCCTGTATTCTTATTTCAGGCCTGCTCTTCTGCTCCCCCTTCATTTTTTCTTAGTTTCCTTTTCAATTCTGTCATACCAGCAAACCCACTACGCTGGACACTAAACTGAGCACAGGTGGGAACTGGGGATCTGAGAATAGCTGCTCCCTTGCCACTCATGGGGCTGTTTGTTGGTGTAGAGGTAGAGCAACCCAGCAGCAATGGGCTTGGGCTGGCGTATGTGAACCATGATACAGCACCCCGCAGAGACAGCACTCGAGTCAAGCCTGCTCCACATTAGGCACCATTTGCAACTTTACCTGAAGGTATGTTCTGTGATAGCCTCTGACAGTTGTTGCACGGTGAGAGGGCTTTGTTTGAAGGTCAGACACAAGAATCAGCTCTCTGTTGTGGAGCGTGTTTGAAGTGTTGCCAGTGTAATAGAATTTGAATGCATTTTCTTACTGAGTGCATATTCTTATAACAACTATCTTCATGCTCTTTCTTTTTAATGAATGGTGTTTCATGCAGCGTGTCTGAATGAAAAAGTTCTCTTGCATTTGCTGCACACTGAAAGAAACACCCAGATTTGGCAAAATGTGTTTTCTGGATCTGATGCTTGCTGAAGTTTGGCAGTGTTTGTGGGTTAAAAGGAAAAGGAGAGCTAACACAAGACTTAAGCTCTGTAGAATGTACCTTGCTCTGAGGAAATCTGCTGTTTATTTCAACTGTTGAAGGACAGTATTTTTGTTCAGTTAATTTTCTCTTTACATCATCAGGTAAAAGAGGTAAGTAACAGGAAAGAAACAAAATGCCTGAAGAGTTGCGAAGTGCTTACTATGACAGCACCCTTAGTTCTTTACAGGGTGGACTAAAGTGGTGAAACAATAATGTCTTCCTGAATAGCACCATTCTGACATATACCAACTTTGTTTAATTGCATACAGTGACCAAATAATCTTGATTTGACTCAGTACACATCAAAACAAAAAGGACAATTATATTACAACTACTATGTATTGGGAAGAAGAGAATCAGGAGCAGGAGGTTTATAGCATTTGATGTGCAGAAAATTTTAAAATAAACCTTCAAAAGGTGGTTGTGCGTTTGAGGACTACTTACTTTTCCTGCCGTAGATTCGTTAGATAAATTTGGAACTAAAGATGGTTCATCTCAAGCTGTAATTGGAGTTATTCTTTTAGGAAACCATTTCTGGTAAAATGAAAATTTTAGAGGAATACCGTGTAATAATAAAATAGCATAGTAGTTCTTAGAACATATTTGATGTGCTGGGCTACTAGACTATCACAACTTGGAATTTACAATTATTTCATTAAATATAAACAATCAAAATGGAGAATACTTTGTCATTTCCCTATTCCTCACCTGTAAGTACTGTTCAGTATATCTGTGATGTGTGACAAACTGATTTTTAAATAAATTTTATTTATAAATTTTAAAACAGGGAATATCTTATATCCACCTGATCATCATTTTCACTCATGGGGAAACAAAAAGTTATCATGGTGCTCTACTGCATGTGTAAATTGTATAAATTAAGCACTACTGAATAAGGACAGCAGCTGACTTCTGCTTTAATTTCAGTGGGAATATGTAGCTCCATGTAAAATGCATGTTGTTTGGACAAAAAGGTCCAAAAAGTGACATCATCTAGAATATTTAGTCCATTATTTTCTGTGGGAAAATTCCATTAGTAAAATCTTGGTGGAGTGAGACGTGGCCCAGCTTCTAGGAATAAATCTTAAAGATGTTCAATGGCTCAGAAAATCTGCAAATTACGTTTTTTATTAATAAAGTAGTGCATGTTCTGGGGAAAAAATAGTCATCATTTGGACACATTTCAACAAAAAAAAAAAAGAGGAATGCTGTCTTGAGACAGAAATTTGTATTAGCTAGACTTCACTGATGTCAGTAGAAGACTTCAGATATTTTCTATGATACTGTTGATCACATACTGGTTAGAATGACTGGAGACATGAATTTTCTTTCCAGACATCACCTTTAAATAGGATATTGATAGTCTTCTGGGGGTTAGATATAAAAAGGTTTGCAGCTAGGAGCAACTTTATAACTGGATCCACTACTCCCTATGTGCACTGTATGGGAAACAAAATAAAGTTCAGTATTTAAAATATAAGAGTATGAACACTGTATCTCTCTTCAATAATATGAACATACCCTGTCAAGAAAGCGTATGAACATTGTGTCTTTGTCTGTAGGACAGGCTGTGTCCACCATGGGAGATAAGTCAGGGAGTGCTGGTAATTGTTCCTGGCTTCCAGCCACAAAAATTACTGTCAGGGTAAAGTAAAATTCCTTTTCTGAATACATTGACTCAAAAAAAAGTCTCACAGTCATCAGCAAATGTCTCACCTCTTCTATTCCTGTATAGTCCCGCTACCACATTGCAAAGGGAAAATTTCTGATGAGAAAAAAAGAAGAGTATGATAAATAAAGCCCTCTTTGTCTCTAGGGGTTATCAATATACATTATCTGGTGGATGGTAAAAGAGAGAAAAATAGGATTTAAAAACAGTGTTGCATAAATTCCTTTATCTAATGTGGGCTGTAATGTAGCCCAACAGTACTGCCTGGTACCCAGATCTGCATTGAAACTTTCTAATCATTTCCTATGAGTACCTCTCCAGAGGATAAAGTTTTTTTCTGATATCATGAGACACAGTAATATAGCCCTTCCATGGAAGACTTGGCTCAATGGCTTCAGAAAAATGGTCTGGAATAAGTGGTATCTTCCTTATATAAGTATTCTAAGGTTTTGAAAACAACATAATTTATATGCTAGTAAGATTTCCATTATTGCAATGATTACTTTCTTGTCCATTAATTACGTATGCTTTGATCAGTCAGCATTAGTGCTGTGCATAAAATAGCTTTACAAATATATAATAAATGAGTTCACATTATTAGTGTTTTTAAAGATAGCTATTGCTACAAATTAAGAGATTCCTTTTCCAGCTTAGAATATGAAGATAAATATGAACTAATTTGAGAAGCAATTGTTTGTTAGCTGTTTTGCAATTATTAATTCCTTTTATGAGTGATAGAAAGAGAGCAGAATCTCCTTTTAAGTGCTGTATCCCCATTCTAGCTGGAATTCAACATTGTGATATCACTGCAATATAGTGAAAAACATCATAAATATTCATTGAATGCCAGTGGCAGAGAAGGAAATACTTTCTTATTCTAATACCACTTTCATTTGAGACAGATGAAATAAAAGAATTCTCATTAATTATTTTGGGACGTTTAATACTCTATAGGCATGCCATACACTTGGCCAATTAGCATAGATGATTGATGACAAGTATTAAAAAATAGAAGTAACTGATTTTTCAGGACAGCTATGAATACAACGTTTGCTGCTATTGTACATAGCAGTGCAGTTTGTCAGAGTATTAAAAAGAAATTTAGTCCCATTCCATTCAGTGTGAGCGTGTTGACCAAGATAAGGTAAAGGTTATGATACTGGAGATAGCCAGACAAAATAATGGAATCTGTCATTTGTCTTCCTTCAGGCTCTTTAGATATTATTGCTGTCTCTCCAAGAAGCCAAATGCCTGATGCTGAAATGCTTTAATTACAGAGGTGTCAGTGTGAGCTTCAATTCATGGTGCTTATTTAGAACTTGTAGTGTTGGATCTTTTGTAAGAAAATGAAGAGTACTGCATCTTTAAGCAATAGTTTCTTTGTTTTCCAGTGATATCTCTTCCAAGTATAACGCTTGCTAGACCTTGAAGGTCTGATCTCTTAAACAGGGCTGAAGAAATCACCCAAACTGATAAGGAGGCTTTTGAGTATGAGGCAGCCTTCTCTTTCCCTGAGAACAGAAAAATGGGCAAAGCAAGGGCTGGGCCTCTGTGCTTGCATTCAAAGATCTCAGCTTAAAATCAGTTCAGCACCCTCTGCAGAACAGTTTCAGGACTTCCTTAAACACGAGTTGAGGCGCTGCCAGCAGTGGTCCCAGTGGATTTGCACTGGCATCGGCTTGCTCAGTTGCTCTAGCACACTGCTGGGGCTCTAACAGCAGTTCAGCCCAGCTCAGCATGATCCAGGGGTGTGGGGCTGGGGTACCGCTGTTGAGAGAGAAATGAAACCTCATCTTGTGTTCAAATGAGTGCAGTCCTTTCTGAATATAAATTATGGAAATCAGTGTACATTTGTGTACTTTATAAAGAATGCAGTTATGAGTTTGTCAAAGATTATCTGCTCTTTTGAGTGATATTCTGCCACCATACATGCCTTTTGATAGACTCGCAACTTTTTTTTTTTCAAAATTCAAGTATCGGTATTTTCAACATTTAAACATGTGGAAAGTTGTTTTTACAATTTCAAAAGAAAACATTTAACATTTTCCTTTCAAACAAAGTATTTTTTAAATCTGAAAATTGATTTTAGCCCTTTTTCCATAGGAAAATTTTCTGGTTTTTTCCTGTTTCCCAGCATTTTTTGTATGTCTTTTAAAATTTCTTTTTCCTTTCCATTGAAACTAAGTAAAAGTAAGGGATATACCCATTTAAAATTCTCTTCAGTATTAAATAACTGACTTGTGTTGTTTGCCAAATTATCAGAGGAGACCATCTACCTGTCTACTTTAGACATACCAGAGGCATTTAAAGAGAGTTTAGGTGTCCAAGGTTCAGCGAACAGCAGTCCATAATGCTTCCTTTCCAGTCTCATTTTCAGGACACTGAAATTTAATCCCTGCCTACATTCTGGAACATGAAGTTCCTATACACTTCGTGCGTGAGAAAGACATTTCAAACTGGGCAGGTAAAAGTCTACCTCCTATATAGTACCAATTTTTGTGGCGCAAAGATAACTCAGCTGGTTTTTTTCCCTCTCCCTGTTGTGGCTCCGAGAATACCTAGTATTCTGAGCTGAGTGGAGAACTGCTTGTTCTCTGCATAAATATCAGCTAAAAAAAACTGGGGGGAAGCTCCTTCAAATAATACTGTGAGTCTAAAAGTATATGGCCAAAAATAAGGGGAGCCTGAAAGCTAGAGGAAGCTTAAAATGATGAGAAGATTCAGGTTCAGAAGCAGTCTTCTGATGGAAATAATGGAAGTAAAAATACTCACCATGCTGAGTTTTTTAACTCCAAGGGCTTAGATGTGGATACAGCCCCATGCAAATGCATTGATGGGTAGTAATTCTCTTCCCTTTCCAAATTTCCTGACTCTCATTCTGCCTGCACTCCTCTTGAAGCTGGAACTGAGAGCAGTGCCTTAAAGATACAGGCACATTTTTTTTTTTTTCCCCCCTTAGGAAGGTGTTGGTTTGGTTGGTTTTTGGTTTTGGTTGTTTTGTTTTGTGGGATTTTTGTTGTTGGTGGTTGTTTTTGGTAGTGGTTATTTTTTGTTTTTCAGTGGTTGCTTTTGTGAGTTTTTGGTTGGTTTTTTCTCTTGGTTGGTTGGCTGATTGGTTGGCTTTTTAGTGTCAGAGCTGAGAAAGGAGATTCACTAGACCAAGCTTGGTAGTCTGGGAATCTGATTGTACTTTCAGACTGAAACCAACCAAGGTTGGTTTCAGTCTATGTAGATTTACCAGTTCCCTTGACTGGGTGCATCTGAATTAGTCTGCATGACATACCATTTTAGGTGTGGGGATGTTGTGGTGCATGGATAGGAAGAGAGCGAGATGTCTAGTCCTTAGCTATTTCATATTAACTGGACTTTGGACACTACTTTGAGTTAGAAGAAAACCAAAAAGAGGACTCATTTTACTAAAAACTTGCATTTATTCTAATTTCAGCAAATTAGCTAGTGTGAGTTAAGAGGTGACGATGGGGTATTATTGGTTGTCTTGTTTTCATCTCCATCACTTGTCTATAGGGAATCTGGAAGAGTTTTCAAATAGTATAATTCATTTTAAAATACACTGTTTCTCTGTTACGTGACTAGATATGTCTCAAATTTTTAGTATGATACTGATTTTTATTTAATTTTAGGCAGAGTATGTATTTGAAAAAAGCAAAGTATTTCACAAAAGTTTTTTAAAGCATTCATCACAGTAGGAAGATATTAAGCCTTAACTTTAGTGTTCTGGAAATGTAGGAAAAGTGATCTCAAAGTAACACCATTACTCTAAACATTGCTTTATGTAGTCTGAAGAGAGCTACACCTTTGAGAGCTCTGACATATGCCAGCTGGAAAGCTGTTATGCTGTGTAGGATCTAATGGTATATGACGCGGATCACTCCCAACTCAGGAACCAAACTGAACCTCTTCAGTGTCTTTGGATCTGACTGTTTTATGAAGACCCTGGAGACTGCCATCTTTCCTCAGCAAAAATGCTACAGAGATATAAATAGAGAATCTTTAAAGTGTCAAAACTAAGCCAATTATATCTCAGTGATTCTCTGCAGGGTGTTGGCACAGGTTAGAATAGCCTGAAGGATTAAAATAGACAATGAAAAGGGCTGAATTTGATTTTATTAAGAATATGTTGGTTAGACCTCTTTCCTGCCACTGCCAAGCCTGTTCAAATGTCTGTGTTCAGCAATGCTAATGCTCTTCTCTGCAGATTTCAGTCGGAATTTGATGCTGATGAAAGCATCACCTGGAGGGATGCAGTGCTAAGGAAGTGGAAGAGGATGAAGCTTCTACTTCGTTATCATCAAACATAGCTGTCTTCAGGAGTACTTTCTGATAGCAATATAGGCAAAAATCTGAAATTTTAAAGAAAAGTAATTCTGAGAGTTCTCGGATTGGAAATAGTTTAGCCCAGGCTTTTTAGCTTTACAGAAATAGCCATCTTAAATGTCATAGCAATTCTGACAGTTGTCAAGTAAAGCTGAAACTACAACTGGGCTAAAATATAAGGCTGTTAGAAGCCTGCTGTAAATTTAGATGAGCAAACATTATTGTTGTTTCATTCTGAAATTAAGCCCATTTCTTTGACTGTCATTGGGAAACCTGTATCAGAAAGTCAATGTCCTGGACAGTTCCCATGTGCTTTGAACTGCCTTAGCTGATTTGCCAAAGAAAGGTTTAAAATCCTCTAATCACTAGAAGTACTTTATGAATATTGAATAAAACAGTTTGAGTTCCTGTGTAAGAGCTTGTACTAAACAAAAAAAAAGGAAAATCAGTGTTAGTGTTCTACACATGGATGGCTGTTCACTAAAAAAACACCTTTTAGCTGATTCACATATTCTTTCCTGGTCAGTGTCAGCTCATACGTCTGTCTTTAGGGGAATTTTCAGATGTAGAGTAGCCGTGTAACACTGGGAATGAGTCTGCTGTCATGGCCTTTTCTCTAGCCAGTAGCAAGAATTGTCCAAGACTGACAGATATTAATACTTAAAAGGAGATTTGTAAAGCTGTTTGGTCTTTTTGCCTTTTTTAATTCCCCTTTCCTGTTAAGGCAGTCTTGAATTAAAGTTGCTTACTTAGAAATATAATAGTCTGAAGACAGTGTACTCAGCACTTGCACATGGATAATGACAGTGTGTTCTACTTGGGATGTGAAAAACTTGTCAATAAAAGAGGCTGCTTGCTCTGTTCTTAATAACAGAGGCTGCCTGCTCATTAGTAAAAACATAGTAAACAAAGTAATCTCCTATGTCCAGCCAGTGTCCCAGAGCCTGGGCACGAAGTGCACAGAGAGGAGGTGGTGGCTCTTGCAGTTGTTCAGGTTGTCATCAGGAGAAATGAAATACAGACTGCACGGTTCTGCTCTCTGCTGAGATTAATGTATTTTAAAGAAAATGGAAAAAATCACTTCAGAACGTCATCTGAAATTGCACTGTTGAAGAGATGGAACTGCTGCTTAATGTGGTGTCCTTAAATGGCTTTGTGCCATTTCTTCTGATTCATTCTTACAAAAGTAGTGGGGAAAAAACCCATGGTGGTGGAATATTATGTGCTGGTATGCTGTTTCTACAGACACAGAGAGCTAGAAACTGAAATCATCAGGGACTCAACCTCCTAAGAACAATTCTGAACATCACCTCAGCAGTTCGTATTTACTTTTTAATACACACTTGGAAAGGGCTTGAGTTCCTAGTCCCAGTGCTTCAGTCTCTTTCCTTTTCTCTTCCCACCTTGAAAGACAGGTTGTTTACATCAATGTTTTTATGCACTCCTGGAAGAAATTGAGTCTAGAGTAAAGGAATTATTTTGCTCATGCTTCAAAGGCCAACCACAGTTTAAGAAATTGGCTAAATACTAGCAGTCAGCCCTCAGTTACATATATCGCCAGTCTTGAAAGCATTTGTTGCAAACCGTTCTGCTGCCTGTCATTTTGTTTCCAAAGTATTCAGAAAAAAAACTTGCCAAAAAGTTTGTCAAGTATATATGTTTCATTTTAATTTCTTTCCTGCTATGCTTTTAAACCTAGGACCACTAATGATGTCCAACATAGAGCTTAGCCGATCACTGAAAGAGATGGCTCACAAAAAAATCTATCACTGGAAAGAAACCCCCAAACTTCTTTGCAAAAAACTTTTATCACTGCATGAAAATGATATGGCCAAAATAATGGTAAAAAGGAGCATCTAATTCCTTTACCTTGTGCTGATCATAAGCCCAAATGAATGTGTAAAAGCACATTAGTGAGTGACAAAGCATAAAGGTTTCATCTTCAACTGCAATGGCCAGCAAGTGTGATACAGTTTGATGCATGTTTTCCTGGCTAGTATCCTTTCCCCCACATCTTTACCTGCTTATGAATGCTGATACCTTGTCAGGAACATTATTCCCTTAGACTCGCTTCTGTGTGTAAATGGAGTGTTCAGATATTCATAAACGTTGCTTTTGCTTGCTATACTGAAAGAAATGCAATGATTGTGCTGTCTCATTTCAGCAGAGCTGTATAAAATTGTGTAGATGCATCTAAATGCTAATCTAATGAAGCAGCTTAGTCTGCGCTTATGCCATTGTGCTGGCAACAGCACACTTTTATGCAACAACAACTGATAATAGAGGATGCTGCTGAAATGGAGGGAAGAAACTTCAGCCACAGATATTCTGTTTGCCATCTGATTCTTTCACTTCCCTGGGAAAATAAAAACAAAAAGGGAGAGGAGAGAAAACAAAATTCTGCCCAAAAGATGGTAAAGATCAGATAGCAACATCTTAGAAACAGAGGCACTCTTCTGCTCAGCAAGAGCATCTGTGTTTGAGTTGTGGATAGCCTTTGTCAGGAAATAAATAAAATTTTAAAAGAGGCTTAGAGAGTGGAGATACGCAAAAAAAAATAATTAAAAATCCCCTCTCCTTTGAACAAGAGACTGAATAGACTGGAACTCTATTTAGAAGGGAGTGAAGCAGCCACATGATGAAACCATAGTGGTAAGGCTTACAGTACTTTGTGTTTTCACATAATCATAGATTCAGGATGTATGTGAATAATAGGCACATAATAAAGGTGTTGTTGTACTTGATCACCTTTTCCCAGAATTTGAAACTTAAAATGTTGGTCTTCACTTGCCATTTCTTCCAGCCCAGCTGTGGAATACAACACATTCGTATCATGAATATCGTGATATTAGGAGATGCAAAGTGTAGACTTTTTTTTTTTTTTAAATTTTTTTTAAGAAACGTGGTTTTGGAAAATGATTGTAATTCAAGATACACTAAGTCAACAAGGGATTTCCAGGGATTTATTTATTTTAATTTTTTTTAGTTTCTAGAAACTCTATTACTTATTCTGTAGGCATTTAAGGTAGATGAGTGCCAAAGCAGAGCACAATGGGCCAGTGCCACAGACTGCTTGAATCAGCTGATGCTAACAAAGATCTTGGCAAATATCAGACACCAAGCCCATCTTTTTATTAAAATTGCTGGATATTTTTGCCCAGAACCATTTTTGTCTTGGGGGGAAAAGCAAAAAAGGAACTTATACCTCTCTATCCTGTGTTCTTTATTTCCAACTGGCCTCTGATGTTAACCTGTACATCTGCTTATCCCATACTTCACTCATGTTAGAGCAGTATCGGTAACCTATTTACAAATCATGAATATTTCCTGTTCTCTGAGGTAACGCTGATTTTCCATTTACCTTTCTGACTACCAAGAGTTCACAGAAGCTACATAAGAATATGTGATGTGTCCCGTGAGGCCAGTAGACTGGCTCACCTCCCAGTCCTCTGTTTCTAAATGAAACAAATAAGCAGTCTGCACTCAGTACAGATTTCAGAAGGTCATTACCTGCTGTGAAAAGGAACAGTGTGGGAAACATCACTGATTTTTCTGGTTTAGGCCAAAGTCCTGACAGATGCCTCCTAGTTTCAATATTATGAGATTTGATGAATGATAATTCTGCGTTCTTCTTTTCCATCACTGTCGTGATTACCAGAAATATTTTTTCTGAGCAATTCTGTTCCAACAATTTATCTTCCTTCAAAAAAGTCCACACTTTTTTTTCTCCAAAACCCATGTTTTTGTGTTTGGAAAACTTACTTGTTTTGGGGTACGTTTTTAAGCTTACACAGCATGTTTGCTGTGGTGCAAACGGATACTTAATGCTTGTAAGTAATCATTTTATGCCTGCTAAGTAAGCACATTATGCTGCTATTTTATGTCTGCTCTGTCATAACTAGAACACAAGTTTCTGTTTAGATGAGAATGGTGGTATTGCTTCATTTAGAAAATGCTAGCCAAGACCAGATTTTTAGCTGTGCTTCACTCTGCTCTTTGAGCTGCTTGGCTGCTGCTGCTCTCCAGACACCAGTGTTCAGTTAACCAAAGCTTTTAGAAAATGCCTTAAGAGAGGAAAGAAGCAGGGAAAAGACATCCTTTTGGATCATAAACAATTTCAAATTTTAACCTTCAATCTTGAAAATTTTGAAAGAAACACCTTTTCTGAAAGTACTCTCAAGGTTTGAAAAGCAGGATAAATCACTGGATCTGCTTTGATCAAATGTTCTAGAAATGTTTTATTCACAGCAGTCTAAAGATATAAAATCATGGACTCAGGAGCATTATTGTTTTATGGAGCATTTTAATTTTCATCACCCTCTGTCTTCTGCTCTCCTCTCATTGATCCAAAGGTGATGGTTAGCTCTTTATCCCACAAAGGGGTTACAACTTTATTGCTGTATCCCTAATATCCTCTCTTGCACTCTGCTAAGATCTCCTGTGCTTAGCTCTTTGTCTGTGACTAAATGAGTGATGTAACTACATTGAACCAGAAAAGTTGTGCACAATCTGCCCCCAGCTGGAAGCTTGATGTTTTATTTCATAAGTGAGGTTATACTTGCAGAGGTAAAAGCCTGTTGGGTAGAGTAAACCATATTCCCTTTCTCCACAAACATGCTGTCTTGGATGTGATCTTTAGAGGGTGGAAGAGACTATGAATTGCAGCTCTTCACCACCCAGAAGCTGCAGAGCCAAGACCCACAGAATGCCAACCTGCTGTTTTGTGCATGCCAGGGAAGGCTTGTCAGTAGCTGAGGAGTCCTGTATGAGTAAACCGAGTGCAACATATGAGTAATGGACTGTGTGAATTGTATGATAACAGAAAGTCTTCTGAAAGGATCTGGGACTAACAAAGAGTGTCTTGATCCCCTTCCTCCCCACTCTTTCTGCTAGCACCTGCATCCTTCCAGGGCTCCCTTGTGCTGGCTCTGGTTTTGACAATTCAGAAGCAACATGCCCCCAAAATACAAAGTAAAATAAATAAAAGAAAAAAGAATACATTTTGCTGGTTTAATAGGCCTCTACAGCTCACACAAGGGTCCTGATGAATGCTAAGCTACCACCAAGTAGATGTGGAACTGTGCAGCTAGGAGCAAGATGGGAGGTCAATACCTGTCCTCTGGGTGTTAGCAAGCTCTTAGGTTTCTGTGTCCTATGATGTTTCACCCTCTTTGGTTTCTACTTTTATTGGACATAGTGCCATATGGAAACTACAAGTTCAAAAGTGCGCTTTGATTTCAGGAGATCCTTTTGCTAGTAAGTATCTAAATATGCCTAAATATTTACACCAAAACACAACAGAATGGTAAAAGAGGATCTTGTCTGTTGTTATATTCAAGTGGATTTCATAAGATCTAGATTTTGTGACACCATAGGCTGCAGTCTCTACTAGCACTTGTGCTGGAGTATGTGGTGAAGTAAAAATAAAAGACGAAATAGTACTAAGATTGGCTTTTGTAATGTCAGAGCTTAGTGTACGTATTAGTAATGTCTTTTATTCAAACATCTGCTACTTTAAATAAAGAAAAAAGAGATGAAGGCTGATAAGATGCATGCATAAATCTGCCTCCTAATGTTTTATGTTCTCTTCTGGAGAAGCCACTAAATGATTCTTATCTCAACTGGATTTCAGTAGGTGCGGTTCCTGTGTCCTTCTGCAGCTGTCACCAGAATCCCTCCCACTACCAGCATTCATTTCTGTTGCTCTCTTTTAGACATGAATTGGGGCTTTTGGCTTTTTAGGCTTAGCACAAGATAGCTTACACTTATTTAAGGGCATCTTCTGTTTATCAAAGGGAAATGGTGTTCTGTGGCTTGCAGGAAATGGGAGGTGAGTGTGCTGTAATACAAAACTGTTGTGCTGTTCCTGCAGGGAGCTGATTTCAGTAATTCAGATGCCTTCAGTGCATCCTTTCAGCAACCAGAAAGAGTTATCCAAAAAGGGGCAGGCTTGCACTGAGAAATAGCCTTACATGTTTACTGTTTGCCAAAACATAGATTAATGGAGATGATAGTAACTAATCAAACCAAGGATGCAGTCAAACAGCAATCTGTCTTGACAGCACTCAGCCCTCCATTACAGGTTCAAAATATTAAAAATGCTTCTTAGCATAAATGAATGAAACCCTCTTCTTTCATACTCAATTATGAAACAGCTGAAGTAAGGAGGAAATTTAACAAGATCTTTTCTTAATTTAATCCAGAAAGATGGAATGAAAGATGGTAGTCATTTCCTAGGGATGTGCAAGGAGGTTTCAGCATTACATGACCATTATATGGAGAAGTAACAATGTGTAGCACCACGAACAGTAGCACTGACTTAAAGACAGTACAGTTAAAATGAATACTAGGGCACACATGTTGGTATAGTACAAAGCCAAGACACGAGTTACTGGTATCCATAATCTAGTAGGATAAATACATAAGATATGATAAATAGCTTTTGAGAACTGTGTAATGAATGAAATGGAGAATGATTTTCTTGTATGATCTTTGATAGATTTGCATATCATTGATAAAAACAGTCAAACCATGAAAATTGATTGCTTGTGTATCTCTCATCATCTGAGATCCAGTTACTGGCTTTATTGTACTTCCATTTCCATCCATGAAAAGTGGGTGGTAACACTGGTCAACACCGGCCATTTGAAATCTGTGGAAGAAAGCTTTAAGGAGGTGTTGAGTTACTTTGACCTTGGTTGAATTTGCTATCTTTGGGGTTTAAACGTTACTTTGTTAATTTAATAGTTAACAGAAAATTACAGTGTTAGAGAAACTATGAGAGGTTTATAAAACTTTTAAGGTATTTATTTATTTTATTTAGGGTGAAGTTGTTTTCAGAAATGGTGAGAGAATGGGAACCATCAAATTTACACAATTCCAAGGTAGGTTGCAAACAATTTTCATTATAATTATGTATGTCATTTCAAATGTGTGTTAGTTGCATTTGTTTCAGGATATTTTAAATATGTACAATGAACTGCTTAGAAGATGTGCCAAGGTGCTTAATAAGTTTCTGTTACTTGTTTAAAATACTGTGTTCTGAACTTTGAGTTCTGTATTTCCAAGTATTTTTTTTTTTGACAACAGTTCACAGATTTGTAGAAACTACTGATCTTTAACAACCAACAGCTGTTTCAAAAACCCTACTGGTCAGCTAATCACCCACTCCTTAATACAGTTGTCTCTGAAAACTGAATCTGAAGAGGACTTTAGAGAGGATTTTTGCTGTTAAGCTCTTTCAAGTTGGTGTTTGCATTCTCTGAAGACTCACTTTTGACATTCTGCAACTGCTTGCTAAAACTTGCTTCAGGAGTCAGACCCTCAGTGTGCAGAGGACACAAACTGTTGACCCCATCCCTTGAAGGCAACACGCTCCACAGCACAATTTACCAAGTCTGCTGCATCCTCTCAGCCTGAGCTGCTCCTGCGGGGAATGGTCTCAGCAGCAGAGACCACAAATGCAGCTGCAGGCATTTGTCAGGGGCCATTTGCAGCCAGGATGAGGTGCTTGCTGGGAGAGTTTTTTGCAGAAATGGTGATTCATGTTGTAGTTGTTTCTGCAGTTTATAGAATGCAATTCATGGTTTTGTTCCTAGGCTGAGGCTGAGATAAAACTGGAGATGATTGCATTTTGATGATCTAGGGAGAGTAGTAGTAAACTGGCAAATTCTTTTCAGGCAGTGCGTGAGAAAGAAGCTTGTACTCCCTTTGTTTTCAGGAGATCACTTTAAACATAATCCTGCTGACCAAGTTACAAAGGCTCGTTCTTTAAACAGAAATTGCTGTATGGGCATTATTATTAATGAACAGCAATGCTCTTGAGGGGATCTGTTACTCATTCTAAATTACTGAAGCAATCTTTGGGATTGCTCTTGCCTTCACAACTATAACTGATGCTATTAACTCTAGTTTCCGGAAGCCTTTCAACCCACTAAAACTTTGCAGACGTCATCTCATGGTAATATAAATTAGGAATTCTTGCTCGTCACTAGTGATAAATATTGATTGCTTCCTCTTCTTCCCCTCCACCCCCTTTTTTTCATAATAGCAGTGTTTACAGCCACATGAAAGAATCATGAGAAAATTTTTACAAGAGGTGTTTATTCCTCAGAAGTCTGAAGGAGCTCTTATGTGTTATGACTAAAGCAGCTACTCTTCTAGAACATCTGAGAGAGGAGGAAGTTTGGCACATAGCCTATGCACATTAAGGATGTGATTGGGAATCATGGGGAGGTGCAACATGCATCTTCTGAACTAATCTGAAGGAGCAACATAAGTCCAGGATAACTGATTTTATACTGATTTTTATTTCCAACAATTCAAATTGAGTTTTTTTATGTTTTCAGTTTTATATCTGACACTATTTAACACCAGTGGTATTGCCATCAGTTAAAGTACTGTTTGATTAATAAGAACATAGGAGACATCTGCCTGTTTTATAATTCCTTGCAATTACAAAGTTACTATTTCAGAACTGAATCAGGCACACAGTTGGAATTTTGATCATCAAAAAAAGGTTTCCAATTAGCCTATGGGAAGAAAATAACTTATGCATCCTATGGAGAAATGCCAGAGAAGGGCTGGATTTTTTCTCATGCGAGCAATAATCTGTCAACACATCTTAAGGCTGGTTTCAAGTTTTGGTTAGTTTCACATTCATTTTGGAAATGACAAGAATGTACAAAAAAGTAAAATTGAAATAAGGAGCAGTATAACAACATAGATAAAAGTCATCATTTTTTAAACTACAAATGGTATTCTTACTATTAACAGGTTTTTTTCATGTTCTTCTGTTATTGGTATTGTTTTTATTCAAGGCTTTTATATTTAATACTAGTGGTATAATTGTAGACATTATTAATTTGTTCAAAAGGACCCTTTATTGGCTAGGAAGCTTTCTGAAACATTCTCATTAACTTTTAATAATTCTTGGACTATTGGGAAAGTTCCTAATAATGTAAAGAAGTTAATTAAGTCCAGCACTTAAAATGGAAAATGGGCTTTTCTTTTGTAGTTATAGCTGTTAGGTGCTATCAAGCATAGGACAGATACACAACTCATTGGTTAAACTTTTTTTTTAAATATAATACAAATTGTGATGATTTTGAAGAAGAAAGCACATCAAGGATGTCTTGTAAATGCTTTACAATAAGATTAGCTGTAATTATGAATATAGCATATATTAAATGTATTAGTAGCTTATTATCCAAACATAATAATTGGCAATCATCAGTTTTAGTGTTCTATACCTCAAGATTAATTTTGTTATCTACCCTGCTTTACAGATTTTTTAACAATTTGAAAGTTATCAGAATTGTCACAAATAATTCAATGCAGAAGAATAAAGCAGATAAGTAGGTAGTCATATATCAGAATATGGCCGAAACCTCTGTTCCTCATTTTCTAGGGTAGAAAATCTTCTGGGCAGACTCGGGAGCTACATTTTCTGTTCTTTGCTGGAAATTTTTTTTTAATGAGACTATCTGCAAACATTTTCATTATAGAAAAAGCAGGCAGCCGTGTCCGCCAGAGGCAAGGGAAAACCAGCCTGTGAGGGTTCAGAGGGGAACTGCAGTGTGCCTGACACACTGTGATGAAATTTTAAATAGCTGGTTTAATTTTGAATCTAGATATAGTTTTTCCCAAACTCATGCTAGTCATACCTCTTTTTCAGCTTCTGTGCAGTCTGTTACTTTTGCAAGCGGTCAGATGGTGCCAGAGAGAGCTGTGACCAAACTGCTTAGTGCTTTGTAAATCATGAATACCACACAGGAATGATTTAGTATGCAACAAAGAATACAAAGCACATGTAATAGCATTTTCTTCTGCTGCCTGGTAAATAAAGAGCAGACTGTCAGTCTAGCTCAGGTATCCGAGTGATGTTTGAAGCTGGCATCCTTCTGAATGAATGGCAGTTTTTCCACAGGTGCAATTAAAAGACTAGTCTCATAGTCAAACATGTAGTTGAAGTAGATGGTAAAAATCTTTTGTCCAGTGAGAGCTGAAAGGAAGTCCTGACAACTGATGTGTGCATATCAAGGAGCAAGGAGGGCAGTAATAAAGCTGAGATTGTAGATTGCTGGGATACAAGAGGCTTCAAGAACAGATCTATACCTGTCCTTCAAAATGTTTCACTTTGGCAGGTCCTTTCTGATTAATCTGACTGCAGCCTAAAAGGCACCTTGCTTTCAGTCAGATTCCTATCTCTGTCTGGCATTAGAGAAAACCTATTGAGATATCTGTGGAATAGGTTAAAAAGGAAAATTACAGATGAATTGTAAACAAATACCATTGAAATGTATATAAGCTGTGCTTCATGTACACGGGAACAAAAGTCTGTCGTATTACGTATTCAGAAAACTTTAAGAAAGTGGGGTGTCACCTGCTGTGTCTTTCTGGGAAGAATTTAAGAGTTTCAACTCATTTAGCCAGGTATGGTATGACATTTGTTAGTGTTGAAAACAGATCTGTGTACCAAGCAAGAGGAAGAGTGTGACTTACCATGTGCAACACCTTTTGTCTTAGAAATTTTGTACTGAATTTCTAATGAAAAAGCCCCAGATATTCAATCCAACCCTGGAAAAATTTCCTTCTATTATTCTAAATACAGTCCAGCGTACTCTTAACTACTGTTGGTCCTTGCTTCCATAAAGGTTCATCTAAATAATGAGACTAATTGCCTTTGAATTTTTCTTTTTTCTGTTTAACATCTATCCAGCATAGAACCCAAAGGACCAGTCTTTGGATTTTATTTCTGTGATAATATAGAAGGAATATAATCCAATAAACAGAAAATATTTAGGAAGAACTCTGAAAACTCAAATTAGAGATATATATCTGGAAACTGTGGTGTCAAATATCCAGATTCAATGGATTCAAATATATGGATATGAACTCCTATATGAACCCTTCTATTTGTTTGTTTGTTTGTTTAAAATCAACTCTCTTAAAATTTCACTGGGCATACCCTGCTTCTTGCAATGTGGGAAGCAATGAATTTGTATCTTATTTCTACGCATCATTCATGTTTTACAGATCTCTCTTATCAATGAGTCTTTTTAGAAATGCGAGTCTTTGTCATCCATTTAGGTTTTTCATCATGTGAAAGTTACTCTATAGTTCTAATAAGCCCCTGCCTCTCCTGATATGCTTACTTCCTTTGAGAGCTTAATGAGGGTCACACATAGCACTGAAACATGCACCTTCAGATCTCACACTCCTGAATGACCTTTCTGTTATTATTTTAACTGTTTTCTCAATATTTCAAATTTCAAAATTCTCAATTTCTCTTCTGCCACACTCGTCTTCTTTTTGCCTCTTTGGCCATCGGTGAGCACAGCACTGTTTTCAAAGAACCAGTCACAGTAAGTCCAAGGTATCATTCTGAATGCTATTAATTAAGTAGTATACGTTTGTATACTTGATACTCATTTTCTCTAGTATGTTATGCTGTACCTTACCAGCACTGAACACCACATGTAATTTTATTATTAGTATCTCAGGCACCTTTATAACAGTCTTCCGTCAAATGTAACCATAAAGAAGATTATTTTTTAATATATGTTTGTAGTTCTTTTCCACTTTTACTGTCAGATTATTTTTGACACGTTTCCTGTTTTATTTACCCTTTTGTTCCATACCTAATAGCAGCAGTTTTTCCCTCTGTGTCAGTTATTCCTCTTGTAATCTGTTAGTATTATTTACTAGTAGTTAGGGTTTGTGTTCATTTGTTTTGTTTTTATAAATAAACATGAAATAATGTACTGAGTTTCAAGTACCTATGTTGTGTACATGTGCTGTCAAACTGGAGAAAGGATGGATAAGGGCTACAGAAAGTGTTTGGGGTCTTAGGGCATTACTTGCAAAAAAAGATTAATGGGATTAAGTATGTGGAGTTACTGGAGTCACCTCATTTTGAGCAACCTGTACTGTATGGATATAAATTGCAAGGCCAGGGAGGACGCGCTAGCTGGGTACTTCTGTTCCACCCAAAGTTGCAATTAGCGTGACAGGGTTGGTTGGAAGAATTGGATTCATTGTTTTCCCCCAGGCATATATTAGGAGCAGGGGAGATCTGTTTTTCACTGTGTGTTTGTGCCTGTTCATCGCTTGGTTTGAACTGTGCAAATAATTATTACTGGGACAAGCACACGTGTTATAGAGATAGCTGTTGTTTTTATAGGATTCCACTTCGGTTCCTCCAGCATACTCTGAGGAACAAGGTTTTACAGGATTTGATAAGTTTATGTCACTATGTTGTGCAAAAATGTCTTAGGAGCTGTCTTAAAAACCAAGAAAAAGAACTAACTTCCAAATGTAGCAGCAAAAAAAAAAAAAATGGAAAGCAATGGAAAAATAATTTTATAATAGTTTATTTCTACAAAACACTGAAATATCCAGCTCCAGAAAGTTAACAGAAATTAGTAGCCCACTAAAGAAATGGTGTCTAAGAAGGACCTGAAAGAATTGTCAGTCTTTCCTTCAGAGCTCTCTAATTTTTACAGCCATTTAAAACAGTCTTTTTTATTTTCTTTAAATTAGTATTCAGAATCCTATTTCAACCAGAGCTTCCTTGTTCAGATGTTACATTTCAGGCAATGTACAATGCTGTCCCACCCTGTCATCACCCAGTCCTTCCCATCTCTTGAGGAGAGGCAGAGGCTGTCTCTCAAGCTATAGGGCCATCATGACCTGCTGCTCTCTGCAGAGCTGTGTGCTGGCAAATCTCTCCCTTCAGCATCTCAGGGAGACAGTTTTTTCTGAAAGAATTTGTAATACAGCTACAGGAGGATAAAAAGAGCCAAGAGACTTACAAGAAATGAAATATGTCTGGTATATTCTTTTATATATGATGGGAAAATATTTCACTTGACTTAATAATTAGAGAATGCCGTCTATTACAATGACATCATCCCTAACTTGCAGTTCAAATGTTTCCCCAAGAGATACAGAACCATGAAATAGAACAACTTTAATTTTTAATGAATGTAAAAGAAGAAAATTACATTCATCTAGGTCACTGAAAGGACATAGATTTATTATTTGCATTACCATTTGAACAGACAAAACAGAGTATTGTTTAGGAGTACATGAAGCCAGCATGTAAAGGTTTGTATAGTTGTAGGCTACAGATACCAATATCTGTTATAAAGTCTAACAGATCTCTAAATCCATGGGATTTTATAACAAAGTATATTTGACAAAAATTTCTTTTATAGAACTACTTCTGGGATGGTAGGCAATATCATCACAGTGTTATGAGAAAACAACTATGACAGGCAGACCTATCACCGATAGGGGAGATGAAAAAGGAATATTTTTTTTAAAAACAATGATGATAGATTTATTCACTGTGTAGGTGACCAAAGGCAGTTGTGAATCGTATGCTGTAGGATTCATACAGGTGTTCATATTAAAACTTTGAGAGCACAGGAGCAGTATTAATCAAGGTATTAACTCCTTATTTAGGGTACAGAAAGACTATATTGTTTTTCAAATATACTAATCTCCCTTTTTGCATCCTAATCATAGTTTTGTTTGTTCTGTCATTACAAATGCTAATTTAATTTCAAGTCATAGCAGATCATGCAATCATTGTATTGGCACCTTGTTCTCTAAGCTGACTTTTTATTTTCTGGAAAAACAATCTATTTCAACACATCATCACTGGAATCTAGTTCAGAAATTTAAGAATTCTTATTCTGTAAACATGGTAATAGAAAATGCGCACATGTAATTCATAGATTTGGAAGGAGAAAATCTTGAATTTTGTTTCTAAATGTCTGATCTTAGGTAGTACTCCACAATGGCACAGGTGTCATTTTCTGGCTTGAAACATGTTATTTAGTATAATTATATTGAGTTCCTTGCATATCTGTGATAAGGATTTCTCTGTTTATTTTCAGTGAATCTTGCTGATTTGCTTAAACAGAAATTTATCACCCTCCTTTTGGAAAGAAATGAAGTGGGCATGGCAGTTCAGGAAACAGTAGCTTTCCATTCCTTTGTTCCAAGTGGCGGTATAGACCCTTTGTAGTCACATAATCTCACTGAG
This sequence comes from Sclerurus mexicanus, assembly GCA_013396755.1. Lineage (NCBI taxonomy): Eukaryota > Metazoa > Chordata > Aves > Passeriformes > Furnariidae > Sclerurus > Sclerurus mexicanus. The sequence continues at coordinate 2,957,238 of VWZF01002957.1, read as the reverse complement.
AGTAAGCTCATTTTTCAGACTTTCCTCTTACAGACTCTGGGAGTCAAAGAGACCATAACAACCACACCACAGACATTCTGGACTTAGGCAAAACACTTCTAGAAAGCTTACTATGGACCCTAATGTCCCCTTGCCCCTGGAATGAAAGGACTGAGTCATACTTTTCTTACTCTTGAGTTACTGATTCAAAGATTGAAGCCAAAGGGGGAACATGAGTGTGAACTGTTGAGAAAAAATGTCTGCTTGCAATTCCATTCATCTTGGTATTTGTTATCTTCAGCTGGAGCACATGTATCATTTTTTTTCCTTAAATGATTATAGAGAACAAGGGATGAATTCCTCATAAGTAAGTTATTTCATTAGATTGATCTAGTACATCTACTTGTAACAAAGTGTTTTCAATGCAGATGATTTAGCAGTGATTTAGTTCAAACTACTGCCAGGATGGAAAATGTATTGAATTAATACTGTACGTGTAAGGAAGAAGGTCAGGCAGAGAAATAGGAAACTGTCATTTGTACATAAAACTAAGTACTGTTTCATATGATCCCCAGCTACTGACACAAAGCTGTTTCATACCTTGCTGCATGCTCACTATATTCTTTCCTGCTTTGTTAAACTTCTGTGCCATGGACACATTTTTTCTCCTTGAGCTGCTTTCTGCATATCCAATTCAGAACTATCTAGGCCACGCTTGTCCTTGACAGACTGTACAGTTTTTATTCGTTCATCTCTTACGTTGGAGCATTTAGGTATAATAATAAATTTCCTTTTATTTTACCAGATTTGGGACTTGACTGGTCTTATTATGTGGGCTCAGAAAACCTACATAACATGGCAAGCACTGGCACAGCCTCCCTGTCATTGGCTTGGCCACTGCAAATCATCTTGGGCTTACCAATACTAGTTTGAGCGAGGAGAAAAATAGCAATACCTCATGAAAGGGTATCCTCTAAAGTCATAGAGTCATAGAATCCTTTAGGTTGGAAAAGCCCTCCAAGATCATCGTGTCCAACCTTTGATCAATCACCAACTTGTCAACTCAACCATAGCACAAAGTGCCAGGTCCAGTCATTTCTTGAACACTTTGAGGGATGTTGTGACTCCTCCACCTCCCTGGGCACTCTGTTCCAGTCCAGTCCTTCTGCATAGCTGTCCACCAGCTTTTGCACTGAGCAGGCTGGATAGCTCTTCCCTGGGAAACATATATTCCCATCTATCATACAGTCATGGTAGATCCTTGCTTCAATTAAGCGTATGCTGTAGGTCCCAAATTAGTAATTCACATACCCTGTTCTGGTCATTTAAAAAGGTCAAGTTATTAATAAGCCTTATGAGGAAAATAGCTGCACATACTGCCCTAAACAGTGTCAAAATGGAAAGCTGAGTACATCAGGGGAAAGAAGATCCCTGTGCTTCTCAACCTGCATATTGGAAAGAACAAGGTGTCTGACATAAAAAGAGACCCAAATCCTCAAGCACTCAATTTAAATTCTTTTAGAAGACTCCTTGTACCACACAAGTTATAGGATGGAGCCACAGTGAGCTTGGTGGATTGCAGGGATGGCACACATTCATAAAAGGTGACAACTCCCCCTTGAATATGAAGCATGTGCTTCTTGCATTTCAGAAAGAAAATAAGGAGATGTTCCCAGCATGGAGCAAAGGGAACTAAACATTCTGGCCCTTCAAAAGGTCAGTGCAGAAAGTGTTGTAACACAAAGTGATTTTAACCTGACTTTGCTAATGTGACATTTGGAGCATGGCTGTGGCAGTCTGATGTGACAGCAGGCAAATGTTGCATTGTGCTGTGTTACTGAATGTCAGGGGGCCGGATAAAAAGGAGGGACTTGTTCACGTATTTAGTCTGGGCTTCCCCCCTTTCAGAGGGAAAGACTTTGAAAAGTCCCTGAAGTGTGAATCCCAAAGGTCAGTAAATATATAAAGGGCTTGTTGAATTCCAAGAAGAGAGCAAAATTTTTAAAAAAAAGATTTGTGAATTTTCACACCGAGAAAATGTTAAGTTGGATTTAAGGCTGCAGTTGTATACAGAAGCTATAAATCATCAAAAGCTTTTTAACTGCTCATATCCAGGTTTGATAAATTCAGCTGACAACTTAAGTGATAACCTCTAGCCAAATGCTAGATTATTACCTCTCTGTTACAGGTTCATTTTTCAGCACTTTAGGCCTATTTTAATCCCTGAAAGACTCAGACAGCTTTAGGCCAGCTGATGTACTGTGCTAGCTAAAATCAGTGGTGCACATAACTCCAGCAGTGGGCTGGAATTAGTGAGGTTTACAAAAACATGGGTTCTGGAAAAGACTCTGGGCTCATAAGCCATAAATACGTAGCCATTTCCTATGGATATAGAATGCTGTACTCATGCCATGGACCATTGCATAAGTAAAATATTTCATCCCTCGTCTGGGCTTGAGTTAGACTTGTGCTTCTGTTTCTCTTATTGATACATAGTTCATTTTTTTTAAATGAAAGTTCAAATTATTTTTTTAGCCTTCTATGATCTATCTGTATGTATAGAAGAGGCTGACTAAATGTAAGAAATATAAAAGGTAGAATGTTAGGGGGAAAGACAAATGAGTTAGACGACATATATTTCTAAGTCACTCAGGCATTTTGAAAATGCTACCCAAAATGGATTTTCCCAAAGATCAGCTCTATTGCACAGAGCATGGTGCTAATCACGCCAAAGTCGCAGGTTTGATCCCCGTATGGGCCATTCACTTAAGAGCTGGACTCAATGATCCTTGTGGCTCCCTTCCAACTCAGAATATTCTGTGAAGCTAACTGGCAGCCAAGTCAATGAAGACATCCCCCATCCTAAATGGAGCAAATCCAAAACCTAACTCTTTTGTAAGATGAAGTAGCCAGATAAATGCATCTCCCTTGGCTTCGCAAATAAAGACTTGAGCATGCAAGCATTTTTTCCAAACTTTTCTCCCCTTAGACATTTTCTGTGATTGACAAAAAAGGTCTGACCAGAATAATGATAATGTTTTCTTGCTCTTTTACTGAATAAAATAAAGAAAAACATTCTAGGTAGGAGCATTGCAAAGTTCCTCAGCTGTGCCGTGTGAAATTTTATGTTGAAACTTACTTTGCATGAGATCCTAAAAGGAATAAAAGTTTATCTTAAATTATCTGTCAGGTTCAATTTATTTGCAGTAATTGGCCTGGAGCTCTTCCATTTAGCAAAACCTTGGCTTCTCTTGCATGGGCAGAGAAGTTGGACGAAAAGGCTCTTTTCGCTGCCTACAGATGTACCCATGCAAAGCAGTCCAACTAGCATCCCTGGCAGGACTTCCTATCCCTTAGGGCCGTGGACAGATGTACTGGAAGAGTAACTGTGAGCCTTCACAATCTGCATACATACCTCCTTGTGCTGGGCAACAGATACTACAGAAATGTGTACTGCTTCTTTAGTGACACATTTGAGGAATTCGGGAAATGACTGGACGGGGCACTTTGTGCTGTGGTCGAGTTGACAAGGTAGAGATTGGTCAAAGGTTGGACTCAATGATCTTGGAGATCTGATTCTGTGATTTTGTAATTACGTTCAGCCTCCTTCCCTCAAAAGTGCTGCCATAGCTAGGCATGGGTAATGGGGGGAAGTTGCACTTAAGCCTGTGGGCTGATGTGAGCTGTGGACTCAGCATGCATTAAAATGATGCATATTTGAACCCCAAATTAGCAGTGGTTTTCCTGAACTTCAGATAACTGCAAGCTGCAGATGCAAAGGACAGTGAGAGAAGAGGTGATTTCTAGGCCTTGGCAGTATCGTTGCTTTGTGCTTTCACCAGCTCACTAATATATAGACTAAAAGAACAGGTGTAAAAGTGGCTCATCAGTATTCATTATAATGTAATTGATTTTGTGACTGTCTGCAATTTACATTCATTCAAGAGGTATTCATTCAAGGTGACATTTCTATTCTCATCATTTTAGATAAATTTAGGATGAAAAATTGTGTTTTGTTTAAGACTAGGTATATTCCACTTGCTTGCTTTCCTTTCATCTTGGCTTTGCAACTATTATTAAAAACAAGCAAAAATCAGGGAGACAGGAGTAAGGGACTGAAATGCAACATCTGTATGCCATAAACCAAACATTCAAAAGTCATAATTACAGGATCAAAGGTAAAAGCTCACAAGTATTTTTTTTTCTTCTATTCTTAAGTATAAAGTTACTAATGCTGAAAATCTCTAGCAATTGAAAAGTTACAAACAGCTGAGGTAATCTCATTCAAGGTCAATGTCACTTAGCATTCAAAATAGTTTCTTGACTAATACAGAAATGGGAAGGCTTTCCAAGATGGACAGAAAAGAAATATAAGCTCCAGGATTCTCTGAATTTCCATTTTTTTAATTCATCTTTGTTAGTATCCTCCCAGAGCAGAAGACTGCTAGGAAACTAGACCTTGAAAACTAGGTTTAATTCTTCCTGTGGTAAAATTTTTAGAATTTTACAATTGGTTAAATTTTGTATAAAAAATAGTCATGTGCATATACTGTTGTCTCAAATCCAACATAAGCAACATAGAATATATTCTCTGTCACCACCATGTGGGTATTTTCCAATCTTTGTAGATGGCCAGTAGCAATCAGTCCCTGGAACAGTGGTAAACTCCTTTGTGCTTTGACTAGAATATTCTCCTGTGTATTCCCTTTTCTCAGATGGTATGAGTTTGCTGGGAATTCTCATGTGAGATTTGCGAATTGTTGTTCAAGAAATTGCCACTGATTGCCTAAACTAAAAGATGTGGGTGCCTCCTAAAGGTCTGAAACAGTAGGAAAGCTTCCTGGCTTGTATACATGATAAGTTTTCATTCTTATGGTATAATTCACCTGCTATTTTCAAGGATAGGGTTTTTGCCTGTGGTCTATAGTTGTGAGGGTAGAGAAGGACATAGGGGACTATTTAGATTACATGTCAGCCAAATCACTGGGTAACTCTATGTAATGGTCAAGTAGTAGAACAAGCTGCCAGAAAGGTTATGCCATCTGTATTTCATTTTTCAAAACAAGCTAGCTAAATGATGTTAGATAATTAATCCCAATGGAGTGACCAAGGACAAACAAAACTGAACAAGAGTTGTTTCTTCTTTTCATTTGGAGTAATTCTATAAACTGTGCTGTTATGTAGAAATCAATAGCTGATCTGTTAGCTGGATAAAACCCAATCAACAGATAAAATATAGATGAAGCTGCATCACAGTGAATTGGGTCAAATTGCATTGGAAATGGGTCAAGCCTTTAGGAATCCTTCCCTACTGTTGATTATAATGAGCACACAAGGTTTTAAAACCAGCTTACAGGTTTTAATCAGCAATAGCTTATGGTATGATGAATTACTGCTGTGTATGTGCTTTAATTAAGCAGTGCTTTATGGAAACAGTGTAGTTGTACCATTGCAAACTCTGAGCCTGATACAGCAAAGTTCTGAGTCAATCTTGGAATGTTAAATTGATTGGGCATTCAGGACTTTCAGCATCTCACGCAGTCAAAGCTGTAATCTGACAGACAATGCAAGAGACCTCATTTTGCACATGGATTAAATAGTTATCCAGGACTATAGCTACTTTTAATTTTTAAGGTATTGTTCTACAGTTTACTTTGATCTCTGAACCAATATTAATATTAAATACTCAATTGTAGAAGTTAGGTTCTTGATGCATATGAAATACAAATCCTTATTTTCTTCAAGAAATGCAGTTATACCAGGCATGTGAAAGTGCTACTGCAATGCCTTTTCTCAGGACTACAAAAGCAAAAGGTGTACAGAGAATTCAGTTCTTGCAAAAGTGTCTGCACAGTTAATCATGTGTCATTTTGAATGGTTTCTTGTGGTTCTGCTTTGGTTTTGACACATGCACAATCTGTCTGTCCTTGTTAAGTGAAAATTAACTTCTAAGTTGTTTTATTTGGTAACTGAATATTATGGATTTAATTGAAAGTGATTTTAATTGGTTTACCATTTAAATGGTAAGAATGTAGATCCTCTGAGCTGTTCTTCAGATGTTTGCCTGATCTTAACTCCGTGCATGCCCATATTTACACCAGCATTTGTCTGCTCCAGACTTACACTAAAATACGGCACATCTAAGCCCTATTACCTTAGTACAAATTAGGTTTTTCTTACAAGAAAGCATGCTGTCGGATGCAACTTTGCTCAGGACATCCCTGTGCCTAGCAGGCAGAACACCCACATGAAAAGTGCATAATTCAGATGCAGTTCCATCCTCCACTAGATGCAGAGCAGGAATTTGCATCAAAACCTCTCTTTATTCTGAAGTTACTGAACTGCTCCTGAGTTTTATATTTTTAAGTCTTTCATGCTGCTTCTTTCTTGCTATGTATAAATAACTATTAATTTACCAAAAAGAAAGAGCAAAATGGCAGTCCAGGAACTTGGACAATCATTTTAAGTGGGGGAAAGCTGAGTTTAGATCCCTCTTCCAGATTTTTCTGAGAGGGAACTTAAACTATTATTTAACATATCTCAGAGGAGTGATCATGTGACTGACCTAAGGGGTTAAGTGTGGTTAACAGAAATTCTACTTTCATGTTACAAAAAAGTATTGGGTCAGTTCTAGAATATAATTGCACTGCTATTTATGCCCATATTTGTGTTTGACCTTGGTGCCTGGGTCATTGAATCTCCTGGCCAACATAACTGGAAACAGAACTGGAAATTCTTAAATGTATATTTGAGCAGTCATAGACCTTTGAAGTACTGTATTAACAGGAAAAGCTAAACAATTAGCTGAAACTAGTTAAAACAGTAGGATATGTAAAGAAAAATCTTAAGCCTAAACATGTAAGTGCACCAGCAGTCACCTTTGGCTGAGCTCAGTTTCTGTTTGTGTGCTCCATTCTATTTGTACAGGTGTGACAGCAGGGTTATTGTTTGTGAGCAGGTATTGTTTCCTTTAGTGGCCTTTTTGCAAACATTTCTTGCAAGCATTTGTTCTTCAACTCTTTTCAAAAATATGCTACTACATACAATAAATCATCATGTAAGAAGGGAATACTTTTCAGTTCTATGTTTGTTTTAATTCATCTTGCTTTTGTAAAATGTTCATCTCAGGAGATGAAATCTGTATCACCTGTGATATCCATGAAAAGTCAAACAGCTTACCCAGATATTTGTATTTGGGAAGTTGTCTTGATCCACCTTAAAGAAACATACAGACAATTCTAGAATGAAACTAAATCTTATCTTTCAGTATGTATCTATGGCAGACCAAGCAAATCATGCTCTATAAGAAGTGCCTGTTTTCCTCAACATCTCGACAATACTCTGAACCAGGTAATTGTGATATAGAAGTCTACACTGTACTCATCAAAGTTTGGACAGAGGAATCCCATCAAATAATCTTTTAACTAATAAACAGTGTGGTGTCTATAAAAGGGAGGAATTAAGTAATAAGTTAAATCAAGCACTATTCAGTCACCTGTTCTGTAGGTTTAAAATCTGCAGTCACTTCTCATTTAATAACGTTTAAATAACCAAGTTCATACACTATTTACTGGCTTTAGATCTCACAAAAATAATTTGGTGCTGCTGAAATCAACCAAAATTAAATCTGTAAATATGAGAACTCAGAATCCTTGCTGAGAAAGCCCAAACTGTATTTTTTTTGGAATGCAAATTAAGATCAAATTCATTTTAGATTCCTTCCCTGCACAGTAATTTGGAGAATACAGCAAATCCAAAGACTAGTTCATCAGAGCAGGGCTGGTAGGGATGACTGAATGACATTGTAGCAGGACGGGGGCGGGGGGGGGGGGCGAAAGGAGACTTTATCATCTTAACTTATACTGCATTGTGCATAAAGTTTTCTTATACTATCTGTACCAACAATACACCATCCAGAAATCTGGGACCTTTCAGCAAGGTTGTTAATACCACGCTCTGTTGCACTTCTTACCCTCTCTATGGTGAGCTATGAATGGGAAGATCCATCTGCATTTTTCACTCTTTAGGCTGACTTTAAAGCTGGTTGGGAATAAGACTTTGCTTTGAAAAATTGAGCAAATTAGTTTTTTTAATAGATAACGGTGTGATAAAATATATTCAATGTGTATTTATGATGCCAAAGCTCAGCTGGCTGAACCAGCATAGCTGGGCTAGTGACAAAACAGCCTGATAAAGGGTGCTACTTTCTTGTGTGTGGTACATTATGTTTTCAGCAGAACAGTGTCTTGAGCAGGCTTGTGGGGTGTATCACATGAGGCTGCAGAGTTCAGTTTTAGAACGAACTTTAAGAGCACAGAAAGTGTCCTACTTGGGTTTTGGAGACTTCTTGGGCTCCCAGAACCACCTCACAAATGCTTGTTGCCTTAGACTTGATGGACAGGTGTGGTTGACTCTGTCCTCTTGTGCCTGTTCAGTACGATAAGCCAGTTCAGTATCTAGTCGCATCTGTACAGATTCCTGTGTCTCTCTCTTCTCAAACTTTGTATCAACACAGAATATTTTGACAATCACAGCTCTGCAGAAAAAAGCAAAACCAAAACAAACCAAAAAACCCCACCAAACCCACAAAAACAAATACTGTATTTGGTTATAAATATTTAATTTTAATTTCTTTACCTCTGCAATATTATTTTTCTGTTTAAAAAATATTTGTTAAAATTTACTGAATTTGGCTATATGTACTAATCCTGTGTAATACCTCTGAAAGAGATTAAATATTTCAAAAGTCATATTTTGCATTTTTTTTGACAATTAAATGAAGTTGCAAGGTTAATTTATTTGTAGTAAGAAAAAAATCATTTATACAGTATTCAGAACTGGAAGCTGATTTCATTAATTCATTATTTGTTTCCACCAAAAATTAAATACTGACAAAAACTGTAACATCATTTGGAGACAGTCCTTTTAAAACTGGCTTTAAAACTATTTTATTTGTGATTGCTATAAAAGCTATAGTAATGTAATTTTAGAAAAGTATCACCCTAGCTGGCATGCTGTTACAAAAACTTCTTGTGATAATTCTGTTCAGCTTTATCTTCAAGAGGCTTGTTTTCTTTTGGATGTAGAACTAAACTAGCTGTACATGGATTCCTCTAAGAAAGTATCTTATACAAGAAGCAGAGAAATTAAAATGATTTTTCACCACTTCATATTACATATATAGTGCTCTCTTGATTGTTAAATTACACTCTGCTAAGTCAAAATATAGATTTTTTTTTTTCCAAGTGAATGGGAATTAGATAATCCAGAAGCATGTTACTGGGTTTCAGAGAGCAGGTAATTTTGTATTTCAGTTCAGTGGAAAGTTTTTATGGGGTGTGAAGAAGGAGGATTTTATTAAGAAAATGGGAGCAGGAAATTGGACCTCTTCAAAACAGACTTACCCAATTTCTCTTACAAAAATCAGTGGGCAGGCTTTCACAAAACCGGTATCAACTATTGAAGGTAACAGACAATGCACAAGCTAGATCATAAGATATACTTTTTGCTTTCAATTGAAAGAACTTATCTTTCAGCCATACTGGTTTTACAGCATGTCCTGTAAAAACCTTCTAAGACATGAAAAGCCCCACTGAAGGAAACAGAACCAGTACATCTGTGAAAATCATGTCAGAATTTTAAAAAAAAAAAAAATTAAAAATAAAAAAAGTTTGTATACATTCTCAGAAATGTGGTATCAGTTTATGTTTTCTGTTTGTTCATAACTTGCTTTTTATAGCCAAAATCAGGAAACTCCACAGGACAGTTTTATAGACAGAAGTCACAAACCAAATAGCTATATACTGTTCTGGCTGGTGAATCGCTGCTTTTGAACTGCACCTAGCTGAGTGATACCTGTAACTCTCTCTGAACTTTTTCTGTAAAACTTCAAAATGGTAGAGATATGTCCAAAATGGTTGATGCGTTTTGAGGAACTTAGACTCTCCAGATATCAGATTAAGTACTTAACAATAGGTAAAAAGGCCTGCAAGTAGTATTTCTTTTGGAGGTATGCAAGTATTAAGGATGTATATGGCTGTCTCTCAGGGCTCTGGTCGCTCCAGGACTACCTGCTGTAACTTTTGACAATGAAGAATGGTTAGCAATGTCTGTGGTGTCCGTGTCCTCCCATCATTTCTCTGCACCTCCCACCACCTGTGCCTGCTGGTCACCAGGGGTCTCTCTTGTCAGTCCTTCTGGTCTTGCAAAGTATTTTTGGTATGTGGGAGGTGGTGGGATGTGTGTCAAAGCTGTGAAGGGATTCAGTATTTTGAGGATAGAAGCATAAACAGGAAAGGACTATGTTGTTAATAGCTAGTATAGAAGAATCCATAAAGTTTTCATGGAAACACACCATATGCCGAGTTGGAAGGAACCCCCAAGGATCATCAAATCCAACTCCTGCACAGAACCACACCCAAGAGTCACACTATGTGCCTGAGAGTGTTGTCCAAACACTTCTTGCACTCTGTCAGGCTTTGTCTTTATAGTAGTTCGATTGTCCCTCCCATGTACACACAAGAAATACTAGAAAATCCATGACATGCTATCCTTGAATAAAACAAAACAGCAGCTTAAAAATCTGCCAGAATGCCTGGGGGCATGCTACACAGGGAAGAAATAACCCAAGTGATGCAGCAGGTTGACAAGGTTTCTATACCAGTTGTGTTTCTATACCAGAAGTGAGAATTGCTTTGCTGATAAATTGCAACACTGCTATCCTTTACAGCTCAGGGATGAAAAACATCTGTAGGAACAGTCCATGAATAGGACACATGAGTTATAGAATATTCTCCATTGAAGTAAGCAACTTCAATTTCTAGGAATATATCTACTGCTGCGTGCCAGAAATAATTCAGCAGGGGAAGGCAAACTAAGATACAGCTCAGTGTTGGCTCTGCCAAAGAGCAGCACTCTCCCATCAATGGTGTGATTGAAAAGGAGCCAGTGACTCCTCTTGCAGCAAGGCCAGAGCAGCAGAAGATGCAACATGAGCAGTGTTCTGTTCAGCAGCTGTGCTTTCCCCCATGTTTACTCATGCTACTGATGCAATGAGGAGTAACATAGACAAGTTGAGTGAAAAAGTGATTTGAGCAGGGTGGGCTTTTGGCACAGGCAAACCTTAGCAAGGGGCATGCAACATGCGCCATAAATCCTGGCTGCTTTGTTGTCTCTCCACTTTCCTGGTACTTGTCCTACCAGAAACAAGACCAGGACATCCCAGTTCCTCCAAGAAAAGATGGTAAGACCATTGAGGTGAAGAAGGCATTAGGAATAAGGGAAGGACTGTAACTGGAATCTGGGGCCCCAGATTTCCGAATATGCAGTGAAGACCCAGGCACTGGTCTCACACAAGAAGCGGGACTGCATCTTTAGGTTATGTGTCCTATTCTAGCTGTTGCATGCTCATGAGTTTTGACCTTTATTGTTTTACATCCTATTTTTCTTGTTTAAATCAAAGTTACTTAAATCTAGAAATGAGAGGTTTGTGCTAGATTTTTCTGTAACTAGGCAAAACACAGGAAAACAAGACAACTTTTTTACATCTTTTACTGAAAAGCAGTAAGAACACTTGCTTGCATTGCTAGCTTCCACTACTCCATACATGTTATTGCAAGAAGAAGGAATTGTGTATTAGATGGTGAAGAGACAAAAACTGTACCAAAGTTTAAGTAGTATTTTTCTAATATAGTTTTGTACCGAGATTATTAAAATTTGGATAGTTAAAGATTTATGATCAAGTATGTAAAGTACTTGCTTTTCATAACTCTGCTAAGTATATAAAACACGTGATATAGATTATCATTCTGCTCAATTCAATCTTTTTTTTTTTTCCTTATGGAAACATTCTCTGACTTAAATTTCAATTGAATACTTTAACTGGCAAGGGATTGGTAAGAGTTACCCAGATATTTATACACTGAGATATGTGCTTACTTACTTCAACTTTTAAACCCCCCTCTCACAGTTTAATCACTGTGATTTTGACTTTCAGGCTTGTCAGAAATAAAGCTTATGGGACAATTAACTCTTGTAGGTAGCTTATACTAATATTTTGCTAGCAGTCTCAGGGCAAAACTTTTTAAAATATTTTCAAACTGTTTTTAGCTTATCCTGATTTCAAAATCCCTCTTACTCTCATAGTCCAAACAAGCCTCAGCTTTCTTTACTTATCGTGCATCTACAATTTTAACATTGTCTCAGGCAAAAGGCAAAGCATTATGTTAGAACGGTTGGACAAATAATCGCTCCCATCTGAAGTGCTAGAATTTTTTCAGTTTCAATCCCAGTTGTAATTAAAGCTGATGACATCAGTTTTGTACAGTTGTGGTTTTCCAGAGTTTTGTGCCTCTTACAGAGGTTATTGAATCTAGTCTTTCATGCCCAAACCAGTGTAAAAATTTCTACCATTTTTCACTCCCAAGCTGCAATAGTCATACATGAGAAACAATATGTATGTCTGCTTTTCCAGTTTTCTTGGGTGCCTTTAAGCTTTTCAAGGATTTTCGCTTTATATTTCATTCCTACAGGCATAAATCTTGTCCTCTTCAAAGAAGATAATGTTCAAACTAGAAATCATCATTGCTGTATGCTATCAGTTTTCTGGGCAGAATAGATTCTTAAAAACTACGAGTGTTTTGTCAAATCATTTTTTCTTTCAGTACCTAAAATATCAATTTTAATTCTGGAAGCTCTTAGAGGAATGTATTTAATGGTATGCACAAAATCAATGCTATGCTTATGCATAAATGCTTGTGTGCTCTGGCTGTGCTATGCCTGGAAACTTTATTCCAGAGCTGTCTGTCAGGTGTATTATATAACTGCTCTATATTAATTATTAAATCCTTTATTATTTAGAGTAATTATAATTTAATGGCTGTAGCTTTCCATGGGAGGTTTTTCTCTTAGTGCTACTCTTTTCCTGTAGCTATTCCAGATGAAGAAATAAAAGGAAAAATAAATTGGAATTTAAAATGAAACAGCACAATGACATATACCATATATTATGAAAAATTTAAAGTAATCAGTGACTTTTACTTCAAAACTATTCTTTCTATTTTAATCAGTCTTCCACACCACTTTTTTTGCTCTTACTAAAACACATTGTTCCTAATTAGTGCCAAGAGGAAATCACTGTTGGATCTTTTTCCTCCTTTCTGTTTTTTCCAGTGGTTTAGTACAAAGCGATTACTCAAAACAAGTTAATGCAAGTGGAGGTTTACTGAAGGAGTAGGAAAATGGAGTTATCTCTCTGGAACTTTGACTTTTAACAAGTTTCAGTTGGAGTGTGTTTCTTTTCTTGAATACAAGATCAGCTTCCAGATTGAAAAAAAAAAACACCATGTAACCAAAATAATTTTCTGAATGAGCTTTCTTTTGCAAAGATTATTTTTTTTCCTCCAGTAAGTTTAACACCATTAGATTTTAAAAGGAAAAATGAAGTAGTAGTGGTGATAAATTTTGAAATTCAGGACTGGAATGCATCCTACTAAAATGTACTGGTAGTACCTGAAGGAAGCCAAACAACTCTATCTACATTAAAAATGTGTATCAGGGTGGGATAAATTCTGAATTGACTGTTACTATCATCCTATGTTTCAAAACTGCTTTGGTCTTATCCTAACATACAATTCACATACACTTACATTAAAAAAAAAAAAAGGCATCAAATAGAAATTCTTAAGGTGAGAAATATCGTTGTAGGAGTTTGCTGGGCTGGGCTGGTACACAAGACATTTCACATGCTGGGATTTGAAAACCCACCACTTCTTTTGTAGATAGCGTCTCTTGTGAGATCTGTCTCCTGGTTCTGTCCCTTAATGCCTGTGAGAACTGAGTAGAGCATGACCATTTTTCTAACTGCTGAGCTTTCACATCTTCCAAAACCTGAGGGCATGGGGCTGCACAGCCTCACCAGCTGCATCCCTTAGCCAGTGCCTCAGGCTTTGAGGGGCCACTGCTACTTGTAAAATGCATCCCTGCCCATGACAGGGGAGTAGGAACTGCATGATATTTAAGGTCCCTTTCTGTGATTCTAAAAACACTCAAAGTAGCACACACTTTTCTCACTCTGTGAATCATGCAATTGTTGAATTAGATGTCGCTCCCTCGTGTGCGGTCCCTAAAGGTAGCAGTGACAACCCTGTCCCTGATGGGAGTGGGAGCGTACCTCCCCGGGGACAGGGAAATCCAATCTGTGATCCCATGTGACTTCTGCATAGGGAGCTGATTGTCAGGGGAAAGCTAGAGTTGGGAAGTCTCAAAGTCTGTGGCTTTCTATTGCTTTTCGAGTGACAGGTCTCTTGTTCATCTCAGCAGTGGAAACTGAGAGTCATCTAGGAGAGTATCAATGCTTGGGTGCCTTTGTATTCTTCCCTATATCTCAGTGAGGGTTTGCTTGCAGTTGCAGGGTATTACCAAGTGGGCTTTTTGTGGCTCTAAATTTTTTCCTGAATTATTTCCCTACTCTTGCTGAATAAAGTATCTGGAATAAACCAGCCAGGGTGATTCAAACCTGGATTTCTTGCACAGGAAAAAAACCCTGGCAGTTGCTGTACAAATCACAGGAGAGAAAAGAGCATAGAGTTTGCAGCTTTGTATGAATGTGTTCAACCCTGCCTCAAATCCCTTATTTAGTATCTTCGGATGAAGGCAGTAGGAATTCTGTCTTTGGGTTTGACCCTGAATAATGAAGATATTCAAAGCTCTTCATGTGCTACAGTGTTTTCACAGGCCACCTGGTGTAATGGCAAGAGTGGTTATTCAAGGACATAATGAGTAGTTCAGATCTAACACACATAATATGCACAGCAGCTGCCGCTCTTCTCCCATCTCAGGCATGGTAACTGTGAAACTCCAACCTTTAAATAATGCCCTCTTAACTCTGAAAAAGTTTAAGGGTGCAGTACATATGGAAGAAGTCAGAGCATTTTGTTTCTGGACCTCTCAGCTGGAGCAGAGCAGGCACAGCCCACTCAGAGGCTGCTCAGCAGTGTGCTGAACCTTTGCCTCCCAGTGGAGGGAAAACATAGCTCTGACAGAAGGTGAGGGAAGGCCCTAATCATAAAATCATAGATATGCATCCAAATGTGCGATAATAGAGCCTTCTCTATGTCCCTGTGCGGTATGAGATCACCAGAAAGCAGGCATGCCTTGTTAAGGGGAGGGAAAACAATCTTGTTGGGAGGCACGATTGCTGGCATGATCCACTGGTCAAGCACACATCTTCTGAGCTGGGAGACATTTTTATTTCTGTCATGTTATGCACTTGAGTTTGGTTATCATATGAATTAGGAAGGGCCATCCACAGTTCTCAGCCCATGCAGCCCATTCTGCACATCTGAGCAGCCACAGAAAACACTGTGGCAGAGACTTGGCGGCCGTGTGCAGGTCACCTGAAGCTTCCCCACAAACCAGGGCTACTGTCAGGTGTTCTGCTGTGCATCACCACACTGACAAGAAAAGCTTCTCTGGGAAAAGGTAACCATGCAAATATCTGATGTGGGTTTTTTTAATTTGTTTTGTCTGCTGCAAAAAAATTGATATTCTACATTGAACTGAATTTAAAATTTCAGTTACATAAGTAATGTGTTTAGGTGAGTGTAGTGAAACATTTCTTTTCAGCATGCATAAGAAAATAAAATTAAATTCTAGAATATTAAGCATACCAGAGGAGGAAAAGGTCACCTTAGTCTTCTGTCTGATTCAACCAGAGTATGCAGCCAGGCTGGAGTCAGGGTTATCCAGGTCCCTAGTGACCCTGTCTCTCCTGTCAGGATATTCCCTGTCACATCTTCTGTCATGTTTGTATGGAAAGCTTAAATGCTGAGCTAGCAGATGGAAACTGGGATTAGGCCACTGTTTTGGATGTCTTGCATTTTTCAGCTGCATATGCACTTTACCCTGGTGAGTCAGAAAAGACAGTAAGACAGTAGTGCTATTCACAGTTTTTTCTTCCCTAAATGACACAACTTGGTGAATTTGGCTTGAGTTCATGAGTAACTTTTGAGTTAACTAAAAAAAAAAAATAAAATCTGGTAATTCGATAATGATTCAAATCTTTCTTTTGCCAAACTCTCCTAATAATGCACACTGTGCCTACTCATACTGGGTTTCCAGGGCACCAGGGAGACAATAATTGCATTTATTTCCATTGAATAAAATATCTGGATACACTACTGCTCTGTCATCTTGAGGTTTTTTGGAAGCATCATAGATTGTCAAAATGGATATGCTGCCATCTGTGGTTTGCTGTCCCTTACCTTTGAATGAGTTCACTATCGTGGTATATCTTGAATTGTGCCTCCCGGTCCCTGATGTTTCACACTTTGAAATGAAGCTCAAGAGGCAAGATAACATGGCCACAGCCTCTCTCACTGGCACCTCCACCCCCTGCATGGTCCTGTCTTCAACTGTCCCTCTTCCAGAGAGACCCTGACAGATGGAGCTGCTGCTGGGCTCTGGGCTGCTGCCAGCGGGACTTCTCGGCAGATTGGTGGCATCCGTGTCCAAACCTGTCAGTGGCTGGATGGCCTTTCCAACCCAGGAAGCACTTGGGAGTTCTCCTGGGAAATCAGCCCAAGCCTGTGTGTCTGCACAGGCTGATTCCCTAGCACACCCACTGTAGAGAATGGGCTAGTGTATGTGAGTAGAGTGCATGAGGTACTTAAAGGCATACAACAAGTAATGAGGTTGAAGTACTACTTCATTGAGAAAATGTCTTCTCATGATGGCTGCCTGTAGTTTTACATGTACAATGTAAATAATGTTTCCACTGTAAATTCGGAGTAAAAAACATGCTGGGTTTAGCCTCTGCTAGAAGAGGAGATTTCAAGCGATAAGTGAAATAAATATCAATTTCTGTTTGTAGACCATGCTACATCTAGATAAATATTAGTATTTAAAAGCATGTGTATAATTAGACTTCAAAGAATAATTTAATTTGGCAAATAAACTCTCAGAATGATGAAGATTTGCATTCTCTGAAAAGGTAAATCATAAAAGACGATGAACAATAGGATAGAAGAACCCTTAGCTGGACTGAGGTGCTGCAGTTATTGCACATGCCTGTATCCTAAAATATAATCATACCATACTCATTGGAATATATATTTTTGTCTGTTAACTTACTTGATAGTGTTAGAGTTGATCCAAATTACTGACGTATGTTTCAGTAGTTGTGCAGTTTGGTATCAGTCAAGATTTTATGCTAGAATTATTAAAACCAAAAATGTGTGATCTTATATACAGCCTCATTTCAAACTATCAAGGATTTTATTAAGCATCCTAAGAAACAGGAACTTCTATTCAGAAGAATTAATGTAAGCCCTGTACACTTGCTTCATCACAATTGGTATGCCTCATGGATGATCTGCCTTCATTACTGTGTATTTGTTTATACAGAATCACAGAATATTCCAAGTTGGAAGGGAGCCACAAGGATCATTGAGCCCAACTCCTAAGTGAATGGCCCATACAGAGGATCGAACCCATGACTTTGCTGTTATTAACACCCAGTTTTAACCAACTGAGCTAATCTCAAGGATTTCTCAGTTTTCTGAATGAAAGCTATAATGATGGTGCATTTTAGGAAATAATTGTTTTAAATTCAAAGTATTTTTTTATTTCATTATATAGCTCTTTGATCCATAATATATAAATAGCTAAGATATTTAGGTATTAAATCCCCATGAACTAAATTACTAAATTTCCATACAAATCTAGAAGTAAGTCTAACAAACAAAAGAGACAGAAGTATAATCAGGAAGGTGAAAAAAAAGCTTAAAAAGAATCAGTAATAATTTTATATGCTCTTAAAAATGCAGATTCTTGAAATTTTATAGAAAAATCTATTTAGGCTGCAAAATTACTAGGCTTTTTATGAGTTCAAGTTACTCAATGATATTTTATGTACAACTCGCCTACTTGCTTGCTGTATCCAGTTGGCTAAATACCATTACTAATGTAGTGAAATAAGCCCAGGGTTAAGACTGCTTAGCTTTTATCCTGACTTGAAGGATACCCGGCTTGGCCTTTCTCTGGTTTGACCTTTCTGTTTTGTTTTATGGATGAATGAAAGATTCATAGCCAGAGAACTGGCTATGAGGAGTAATTATCACTTGCTGTATATACTGCTTGCACAACTCAAGATTTCCAGATGCTGTGTATGTATGTTTCTGAAACAGTGGAATCCAAGATTTCATAAATAAAACACTAGACAATAACTTTAAATGAAGGAAATAGTTAGGAAGGAGTTAAAGATGAAGGTAGTATTTCTTAGGGCAAAACAGATTTTAAACTCTAATTACAGGGGTAAAAACTGTGGTAATTCAAATCCCTGCAAAGGCAATGTATGTATTTTTCTTCCTTGATTCTTTTCTGGCAGCTTCTGCTGAAGAATAATATTTTGTCTGACCTGACATTTTCTTCTGTATTTGAACTGTGATTCTTAATCTCAGCATTTCTGTCTTT
The DNA here is from genome assembly GCA_013396755.1 of Sclerurus mexicanus. Taxonomy (NCBI): domain Eukaryota; kingdom Metazoa; phylum Chordata; class Aves; order Passeriformes; family Furnariidae; genus Sclerurus; species Sclerurus mexicanus. The sequence continues at coordinate 2,938,788 of VWZF01002957.1, read as the reverse complement.
GTATAATGAAATGGTTGCCTGCAAGTGGATGAAATTCATGAAAAAGGCTTTGCCTATTCATTATTTATAAGCTTTTATTGTGATTTATTTTTTTTAATTGGAAACTTTTGACTTGTGTTGGTTATTGCTGATATATAATAAGGATAACTGAAAAGCTTCTCAGTCCTGTCTGACAAGGATATATTATGAAAGTTAAGTTTACATTAATTTGCTAAAACTTTCTACATGATCCACAACATGAAATGTTTCAGTGTTTATTCTGAAGGAAATTAGGTTTCATGACATTTCATTTCATTCAGCATTGTAAAGGCATTTGAAACAGCATTTCCAGCTTTTGTGATAGTTATTTTGTGAAACAGCTTTTAAAATGAGCGAGACAGGCAGGGCAGGTTAGAAGAGACTTTGCAGGCAATTTGCACAGGATTTACTGAAATATGGGAAGTGTTCTCAGACTTGGCATCAGTTTGCAGTCTCCAGCTTAGGATTTTCCCTGCTTGTGTTTGGCCCATCATCTTTCCCGTGACTTACTCTCCGAACACTCTTGGTCATGGGATTGCTGTCACTCAGTGCAGCATATGAGCTCTTCAGGAGCCTTCACAATAGGCAATAGAGGGAATGAGAAAGAAGACCTAAGACCTGTCAGTGACAAATGATTGCTAGGTGACTGACAGAGTAAAGTGTTAAAGAAAAGCATTCACTCACTAAAAGGGAACGTGAGCAGAAGCTAAATTGGAGAAAGGCAAGCCTCAGGACATCATAATGTAATGTTTCTGAGCACCCTTCACTCTGTCTCTTGACTGAACCTATCAATGACTTGCCAATAGCTTGTGAATAGTGAGCTTCCAGATAGGCTAGATCTGTCTTTGAAAATGTGAGCAGTTGTGCAGTGGCATGATTTCTGATTCATGTCTAGGAGATTGATTTGAAATTTGAGATTAAAGTCTTTCCAAATTTCAGAGTCATTCTCTTCCTAAGGATCTTTAAGCATTTCAGGTTCATGTGTTTTTTTTTCATGCTTAGTTTTACCTGTTGGCAACCACTTGGGCATTTTCTATAACTCTTCTGAGATGTGATGGGTGAATAATCCCCATAGCTGCCAGCAGTCCTGTTGAGCTTTGATGCATGGATGAGGATCAATGCACAGGGAAGAAAAAGGTTCTGTTGTAGGACAAGGTTTAATAATATTGTAGGACAAGGTTTGGTTCCTGAGATAAGTTACTAAGAGCTGAATATGCAGCAAGATTTTCTAATATGCTAAGCCTCTAATCACTCCCACTGAATTAGGATGGTTAAGCAAGAGGGGCAGTTGACAAAAAGTCGAGGGAGAAGGGATTGTTAAACTGATGTCAGAGGAAGGTTTTAAGGGAGTGGAGAAGTAGGAGGAGCTATTCAAGAAGAAAGAATCATAGAGGCAGCACCTTATGCAGGGACATTTTTTCAGAACAAAGACCAAGGTATTTTGTCTGCTTTCAGCTATATGTAATGTTATTTATGCTTCTAAAATGAGAATAGTGTCTGTCCTTTAGATGAGAAACCTTTGTGACCCTCAGTTATCTGGAGAATAGTCTATGGTAAGTTTATTAAATTTAGTTTAAAATTTACTTTTTTTTTTTTTTGAAAATGAATAGTCATTACTTGCACTGTTTCTCTTTGTAGTTTATGTGAAATTCTAAGTTTATGAAGCACTACAGTGATATTAAAAAGTGTTGTTAGTTGTGTCAAACTGTAGTAAGCTACTTGGAGCTTTGAAGTCCTTAATTTTCATTTGCAGTCATGTGGTTTGGGCACTGCAGTGATGTTAGGGCAGGTGTTAATTTGGCTTTGTTGTGGTGGCGTAGACATAGTTTTTACATTGGTAAAACCAACCAGACATGTAGGAGTTCATGACTGTATTCACATTCATCAATACACATATTTTCTAAATTTGGTAGAATACTGTGTTATTTCAGAGTGCCCTTATTATTATAAGCATAATATAAGCACTGCACCAGTATATTTACTGGTGTAAACATTTTTGTGTTGGCTTAACTACATCACTACGAGAGTTATTTGTCCAATTGCAGTTGTACTGCCATAATTGAGAGTGCTATTAGCTTTAGATGTGACAAAGTCTTAGCATCATTAAAAGCTAGCAGGTATTGTCTACATAGAGGCAAATTAAGGAAATCCATCTGTCCCATCTCTTATGCATTGCAAGTGCTTTCTCTCATCCTTAAACGTCTCTCATTAGAAACTATCTTCATGAGGTGTGAATAAGATACTTACAAAAATGTCGTGGAAATGGAAATTATAACATAGTGAAAGGAACTGAACCTAAGCATAGTCAGATATAGAAATTCTCAAGTGTAAGTAGATAACAGTCATACTGACAATCATAATACTGCTGTGCATTTTGGTAAGTTTGTTTTACTCAGTTAATATCTGTTGCAGGATGGGTTTTTTGCAAGAACACGTAACTACCTGATATGCCATTGAAAAACTTCCATATTAACTTTGTGAAATGCGAGCTGATTAATTAAGTGGTAGTGTGTCAATTTGTCTGGAGTTGCTTCAAGTGGGCTATAAAATTTTGTAATAAAATATGTAAAATAAAACATTTTATTATACCTTTTAGAGTAGCTCAGTTCTTTGTTGACAGAAGGCTTTCATCTTGGCCATATAAGTAATCTGTTCTGAGACAATTAATTGAAAACAAGGATTAGTTGTTTATAATTCTGTGACATAGGTATAAATTTCAGTAACATATTTCTGGGCCAGTTTTCTCTGCATTGGTTAGTTTTCATACTGTTTTGTTCCTGTGTGAAAAAACAGCTGCAGATTCAAGTTCTGAAATTTCACTGCTCCTGTCATGGTATCGGCACACATTATCTCACAAACCCAGTATATTTTCCCTCATTTTTTTCTTCTGTGTTTTAACATGAGCTGAGGGATTTCAATACAATCTCTGTCATGAGTGTGGAAAGTTCTCGTTAAAAATAATAGAAGCACTACATAAAGAAGCCAGCATCATATTCTGAATATTGTGCAAAGCACTTTGTTCGTGTGTTTCTTTGGAGAAGTTCTACTTCCTCCTGTCCTTTTGTTGTTGAACACTCAGAGGTTTTGACAGATATGAGCTACATTATACCATCAGTATAGCAACTTTAATAATTCAGAATTTCCAAAGGAAACTGGAGAGAATGACATATAGAAATGTAGAGCCTGCAGCCCCATCCTTAGCTATGTTGATCTGTGCAAGACAGCAGAGGGTCATAGTGCTGCCTCCTTGCTTCCTTTATTTAATATTTGGAGGTGACTTCTCACTGATCAGCACTTGCGCTTGGGGATCTGAAAAACCCACAGCTGTAGTTTTACTCCTTGCTGGTACTAAATGTGGTTTTTCTCCATAGTCTTGCATTTCTAAGTCAAAAAGCCTTGCTTTTCAGGCTTGCATGGAAGTTTGTTTCTCCAACTACCAAGCTGCATTCCTGCAAGGGCTAGTTCCTGGTACTCAGGCACATTCTCAGTGTTACTTTATCTGTGAAGGAAGCCACATAAGAATATATAAATGTTGAAAGGAATAATATTGTATGCAACATGAAGTAATCACAAAAAAACTTTTTTGTTTGCAGTACTTTAATCAGACCACAAATTTACACTGCCTTTTGTGTATGCTTCTCCACCTGTTAGGTGCTTCTCACATCTAATCTCCCAGTAATCTCTCCATACAGAAAGGGTTGTGGAGCAATTACTCTTTTCTATGTTCATCAGAGCTATCAGGCTGTAAAGTTGTGGCTAGGACCAACACCAAGGTGCATGTCTTCCCTGTTTAGTATCAGGAGATGCTGTGGACTATCTAGCATCTAATATGCACACTGTATATCTATATACATTCCAATGTTTGTCTCTCTTCTCTTTAGGCTGTGTTTTGATGTCTTAGATCTACAGGTAAAAGCTATCATGATACAAATAGAAATGAAAGTGAATCAGTTCTGGGTTTAGCATTAACCATTTAACTTTTAGATGACTACTGGGAATATTTTATTGTTTTAAGACTGCCAGGAATTTATTCATGGATCTATTTTCACAGAGAATTTTCCATTGGTGACAGAAATTATAAACTTGTATTCATTTCTAAGAGTATGTGATGCTATGTGGATGGGCTTTGTGAGACTGCTGCTGGAGACCAGGGAATTGTGCATTTATTCCAAGTGGATCATGCTCATGTGAAAGGAAAATTAGCCTTCAGAACTGCAAACTCCAACTTTTGATGTGGGTGTAGCTAATGCCTAGGTCTCTCTGCCAGATTTGCAGCTCAGTCTACAATTCTGTGTGGACAATTTTAACAATAAAAATTGTGATATATAGAAGGAAAACTTTTTCCCCCTGTGAGCTCTCAGATTAGTATTAGTCAGGCTGTAGATTTTACTAAAATGGAACTAGCTGCTCCATTCAGCAGAGCTGAAGAGGCAAAATCACTTTGAGTGAGAAAGGAGAAAAGGTTAATGTGGAGCTGTTGGGTAAAATACAGTCTTTGCAAATTTGCCATCTAGTTCAAGAACAGCAGCTCCCCAGATCAGTGTCACAAATAGGGTCATGAGCTCAGAATTTAAATGTAAATTGGTTTGTGCATGCCCAAACACAGAGGTCTGAAAGGAAATTTTTGTTTCTGTTGAGCTAGCTCATCAAAGAAAACTTTAGGCAATGTGCCTGTGATTTATAGGACTGTTCAAAATGTAAATGTTTTAGTGTAAAGGAGATGATTTAGTAAGTTCCTCCACATCTAAGCCATACTAAAAACCCATGAAAAATAGCAGAAATTCATTCATCTCAGATGTTATCAGAAGTGTGGGACAAATGCATGCCAAGGTAGGAGAAAAACAAATTACATTCCTCTATCTGCATACTCTACTTGGTTAGGTGCAAGGACATATATGTGACAATAGTCCCAAAACAGCAGAGGAGACTGAGTATAAAATTGTATCTCAAGTGCATATTGGTTTTAATTATATAACATAACAAGTTTTGCAGTCAGGATACTAATGAGTTGCTAATTCCCAGTTAGAGTAAGAGATATGATTCCCAGCATATCTGCTAACTAGCCAGTCTACTCCATACTGGCTGGAGCCTGCTGCTTTGAATCTCCTGGGGAAGACTTCACTAAGCAAGATGTCCTAGTTGTTTAAATGGGAGGGAATGTGTGATTTAGCCATGTCTGTTCTCCCAGCAAAAATGTCCCGCATAGTGTGAGCCAGTAAGAAACTGTGTGGTCTTTAAGCTGGAGATGTCTGTACCCAATAATAGTTTCCTGATTATGTAAATGAGTTCTTAAAAATACTTTGCTTTCTTTCAAGAATCAGGAATATTTTTTTTAATGATGTTAGCTGTCTGGCATTCTGATTTAATAATTCATGCCCTATTCTTTCATATTTCTTTTTCTTTTGACATACTGTCAAAAAAGAAGACAAAATCAGTTAAATAATTGAGAACATGTGAACTACCATAAACAATCACTCTTGTTTGTTTCTCTGCAGAGCGAGAGGAAGTAAAGGTGGGAGAATACAATGCTGTGGCTGATGAGTTGGAAATAATCAACAACAGCATCAGATTCCAAGGTAGGAGAGAAAACTGGAAAGAGGTACAGGAGTGACATGGATAGCTGTATGTAGTTTGTGAGACTGTGTGCTCTTAGATAACTGTTTTACAGTTTTTAACAACCAAAAGCTATAGCACTGTATAAAGAGAAAGGGAAATGAGCTGTACTTAAAAATTGCAAGATTTGGATATTGTATACTTGATTTTTATTCCAATGACAGGGCAAATTCAAATTTATATGTGTACACAAATGTCTTTGCTATTTCAACAAACAGATATTTAATCTCCATCAATGAATAATATTCTAATTTAATCCCCATTTCCCACTCCACCAGTTCATCTCACCTGAGGGATGATCTCATGTGCTGTGTTTGCAGACACAAGAAGGAAGGAGTTGTTTTTCTCTGGGAGGTGTCTGTTAGGTAGTTAGAATATAAGGTTTCAAAATATAAAGGATAACTTTAACATGGCCTATGTGAAACAGGGCCAGAGAGAGTATTCAGTCCATCATCACTCCCAAGGTCCACAGCAGACATATAGTCTTTGTTGCTCTATCTTCTTGCCATTTTTTATTACATGTTGCTCCAAAGATAACATGGGGATTTCATCTGCCCTGACAGCAGCTGGAGTGCAGGCATACCTGCAGTTTTCAGAGCATATGGCCATGGCAGCCACATGTGAGCTGAAATGAGTTTTAAGGGTGTCTCCTGTTGAATATAGGCATACACATTATTTTCAAAGCTAATTTAAGATTTAATCCTAAACTCTGCTACTGAACAGTTCAGTATGATAAAGTCAGCTTTGTGAGTTCTGTGTGGTTTTCCCCTAGGAGTGGTGAGGTGGATGAATATCAAGCTTCTGTACTCTACTACACTTTCCTCTAGTGTCCCAACACCCAAGGTTTGCATAAACATGGGTGGAGTTTCACTGCAGTGATCTAATTCATGACTGCTTGTCCATCTGCTGGATCTTTTCACCTTTCCTTTTGGTATCCTTTGGCGGACTTAAAAGAGCACAGCTACATGAACTTCTCATATCTGTCTGAAAATGAAGGGTGCAGAATCTGTCCCAGTTGCCAGAGCCTGGGACAGCAGATTATTTTTGCTGCAAGGAGGAACTAATGATGTAGTTGAATACTGAATAAATACCAATAATTTCCAGAGAATACATGCAGGATGGATCAAGTAACAGGAGACAGGCTTTGTTCATAACTCCTTGCCTTTATGGACAGTATATGATTGGAAAAAAAACTCTGTACAGACTTTTTTCAGGATGAGACTGCTAACTCTTGTTCTGACCACACCTGAAGGTGTTCTTCCCACCCATAACCTGTCCTATGCTTAAGACACATGATGTGACTCACAGTGAATCTTCTCCTTTTACCCACCTTAACTTTTCATTGAGATAGTTATATATTCAATGTTGTATATTCAGATGTTGTTATGTCTTCCACACAGTATGAAAACCCTAGTGACTTTAAGTATTTGAAATAGACAGTAGTAATTATGGCCCTGTTTAAACCACTAAATTTACTTCCACAGCAACAGGAAGCAACAGGGTTAAGGACAGTGCACAAAAAAGAAAATACATTTTGTAGACTCACTGTTTGCTTATATTTAATAAATGGAAACCATCAGTATACTCTCTATGGTTTAGATACAGCAGAATGGAGTTTTATTCTTTAGTGTTAGGTCTTTTTCGTCAGGCATTTGCTTTATTGTATTTTTTGCTTGTTGCTTGTCTAGTTTTGTGAATTGCCATGGACTGTAAATGCATGCTCTCTGGAGAAAAAAAGAAAAGATGAAAATCTCAGGTATTTTTCTTCAACATCAAACCAGTAAATGGTCCCTTCACTGCCACATTATTGTGATCACCTTAAGGAAATTTTTTTTCTGAAATCTTGGACATAAAGACAACAGGGTGGAAAGTTTCCATGGTCTGAATTATTTCAATGTAACTGGTATGGGTAAAGCTATTTTACTGTATAAATCCTTCAATATTCTTTTAGGTGCAAAGCAGAAGAGTGGACTATATTAGCTATGACAACTGCTGGTCAGTGACTTAGAGTTCTGTGATCTGTGGGTCTGCAGAGCTCTGCTTCTGCAGCTGTGCTGTGAAGTGGAGCTGCTTGGCCCCGTGCAGTCGCCCTGGCAGCCCCACGGAGACCTGATGCCAAAGGACAGGCTCAGGCAGTGTAGAGCGCACAAATCCATTTCTGAAGGAAGACAGTGATGCAAAGGGCCTTTTTGAAAACCCCTGCACCAAGTTAAAAATTAGTAAGCAGTCAAAGTGGGCTGTGGAAAGTGGACGATGCAGAGCTTTATTGCAGTTGTCAGAAAGTGATTCCCCTCATTAAACTGAGAAGTCTGCAACTAATGGGAACTGTTGGTCAAGAATATGGCTTTAAATATAGTTTTTAAGTTCACACATTCAAGTCCACATCTGCAGGGATTTTTGAAAGTGGATCTGTCCCTGTATAACTTTTGCTATCCACTTTTCCATATTGTTGCATTCTGTAGAATGCTGAGAGCATCAACAGTCCTTCCTCCCAGGGGCTTTCCCCACCTTGCCCACAGCCCAAGACCCCAGTTAAGCACCCAGGCCTGTCCCAGTAATGCTACACCAAGCCTGGTCTCCAGCCAGACAGGCCATTTGAATTTGCTCTGGTAATGACAGTAGGCACAGAAGAAATGCTTTCTGTTTTCTACTCATTGCTCTGTCACTTGTTTCAGAAAAGTAATTACCTCATGGTAAAATTTACAGTCATAGTATGCATTTTAGTGTTTATTTACACTTTAAAATGAGGCTAGTTAGCATGTGTGGGGTTCTGCATCAGGGTTTTGTTGTGTTTTTTCTTCCAAAGAGGATATTCATCTGCTCCAGAAATACACACCTTCATGTCAATCTATGTGACTAACATATGTCTGTCAAAGTCAGTGATTTCATCAACTACTTATGTAGTTCACTGTACACCTGGTTGAGCTTTAGCCTTTGTTTCTTCACGTAATTCTAGGGCTTGAGCCTCCAAAGGACAAAACAATTATACAAGAGGAGCTGCGCAAAATCTCCCTGCCTCTCTACAGCATCCTGTCTGCTCTCACCATTCTAGGAATGATAATGGCCAGTGCTTTCTTGTTCTTTAACATCAAAAACAGAAATCAGAAGTAAGATACTCATTTTACTTCTATTACTAATTCTTTTGTATTTAAATGTCGTGTTTGTAGAACCTGTCACATATATATCTATGTATATAAGTAAGGAAAATATTAAAACTGTGGAAAGATGATATTTTAGAACTATTTAATTGAAATCACTGTATAAAATGATAAAAACATACTATATTTAAGTTCTTTTATACTGTCTGAAATTTATGTTTGACTGCTAATAACATTAACTCTTCCTAATTAATCCATCGATAAAACAGGAGGTCTTTTTACTAAACATTCAAAAACCTAAATCAGTTCTAGACAATGCTAGACTTTATAAAACAGCAAGGACTGTGCATGCCTGTAGATTTCATTACCAGAAGGGTTATCTGTTTACCTGATTACAAAAAGCTCTTCTTTATTGCTCTAATAGTCCAGCAGTAATCTTTTCCTCTTAATGCACTATCACCTTTTGTCCATAGACTAATAAAGATGTCCAGTCCCTACATGAACAACCTTATTATCCTTGGAGGGATGCTTTCTTATGCATCTATTTTTCTTTTTGGTCTTGATGGATCCTTTGTCTCCGAAAAGACATTTGAGACACTTTGCACAGTAAGTAATTCCATATATTCTTGTTGAAGATAGTCTTACAGGAAGCTCTGTGAGAAATGCAAACAGAAAAGTTCAGCACTTTGGTGTCTTATTTCATTTAATCACTGTTTGTCTTTTTTCTTTCCTGAGGTATTTTCCGGGACCAAAATCCGAAACATGCACGCAGCTTTATTATTGTTGATGTTGTTGTTATTAGTGTTAGTATTAGTATTGAAAGCTTCAGGGGCATTGGGATTTGACCTCAGACTGAGAGGGTAGATGTACTTTCTTGTTTTGAAATTGTATATATGAAGATAATTTACTAATGGTTGTGTTCATAGCATGACATCTTGTAATATCTGAAAAGCTACTATGTTGTCTTTATACATTCCATGTTGTTTTAAACTTCATGACTGCTGCTTGTCTAGATATTTTTAGTCAATCTCTTTGGCTGAATCTCCAAAGTCTCCTACTACTATTTCCAGGCTACACTATAAACTCACATAAGCTTAGGTCCATATAGAATATATTCTAGTTAAATCAAAACAAGCAACTCTGAAAGCAAATTAAGTATGTCCACGCAGAAAGTTGTAATGTCTTAATTGCTCACTGTAATATGCAGCCTGACTGACAGAGGCCATTGCAAAGAAAGGAAAAGGGAAAGAACTTCACTGCAAGGATATTCCCTCCAGAAACAGTACAAAGAGCATTTAATACAATATTTTCTTCTCAAAAAATTCTAAGATGTGCTTAGACCTGTTGCCTAAGAATATCAGACTTACTCAGGAGTTGTCTTCACTATGGTTTTGATTCTTCTTCAAGTCTCTAGAGAGTTGCATTTCACAGCACCTTTTTTTTTGTTAGGAGTCTGAATTTCTGATGTCATGACTGGAGACAGAGGATAATTCAAAGCATGAAGGTTGCATGCCTAAGCTAGTTGATGCAGATACATCCCAATATGTCAACTGAAACCCTCCATATTGTCTAGAATCATTAAAGAGGTGATACCATTTCAGTTATAGCATTTCAAAACACTGGAGATTCTTTAATGGACGCCAAGATGGGCTAGAAGATACAGTATAGATGAATGTACAGGATTTTCTGTGAAAAGTCTTACTTTCCTTAGTTAGGCCTGGACACAGCTGTATTTTAGACACTAAAGCAGCAAAAGAAAGGAGAAAGAAAGAATATCCAGTCTTTCTACAGCTACAACACTATTTTTCTATCCAGCTAGTTGAAAGAGGTGCCTTGAAGACTCGAAAAAGATAATCCTGTTCACTTCTCCCAAGCTAGTATATAACTTTATGAATACATAGGGGCCAATAGGAAGCAGAGGATGCCATCATCCATTTTTTTATCCAGCAGTTATGTCCTTCTTTTGTGAAACAGCTTATAGTGAAGCAGAATTGCTATTAGGAAGCCCAGTCTTTTCTCACCCTCCATTGCAGAACAATCTAGTGACAGAGCATGCAATTTTTAAGTCCTGATGTCTGCTCGGTCTTGAGGTGTTTGTATTTGGAGCTGCTGAGTTCATTGCCAGACCGCAGGCCATTATATGACTGGGCTACAACCCTCCTCTGGAAGCAGTCATGCACTGCTGAACAGAAGGAATGTGGGAACCAGAGGTATTTATCAGCATTGAACTACTCTAGGGAACAAGTTTCCAACCAGATGTAGCTATATAAAACTAAATTTAAGTCTTTCTTTAAATGTGAAACCGCTCAGTCTTAACTTTGAAAAATGAACCAACATGCACAATTGTGTGCCTCTGACCTAGAACATTTCTTATATCTGATTTTTCTCTAATTTGCCTCTCAAAATGTAATCACTACTCTCATATTCTAAATGCAAAAAATTAACTGTGGCCTGTCTTGTTCTGTCTTACCTTACATATCCCTTCCTTTTATTCTGATTTCTGTCACGCTGTGTTGAGCCTGTTTGCCTATCTGCCATAGAGTGATAGATCTGGACCGGCACTTAAGTAATACAGCCACTTGACTTAAGTGACCAGTAAAAGAAAGAGGTGAGGGAGAATGCTGTGTCCTAAAGCTAAACTTTGATTAAGAAGTGTCCCCACATGCTTTAAACAGAGTTTTTGGATTTTTTTTTTTTTCAAGTAGTTAAATCCTATATCTACAGAACAGGCTCTGTGAGATTTCTTCCCAGTCTTGGCTTTCCAGGTTTTCAGTCCAGTATAGAAGCATTTCTGATTGTGTTTTCCTGTGCATGGGTATTGATATACCTCATGAATCCCAGCTCATAAATGCAGCAAACCCTTCAGAAGCTACCAATCAGGAATTTTTTTTCTAACTTCCTGATCATTAAAACAATTCTTATAAAATTTCTTCCTCCAGTTATAATTTTTTTTAACGGGATGGCTTATGCTTCTCTTAGATATCATCTTTACATGGCTACCATTGACTGTGGCAATGCAGTTTTCTTGTACCTAGAAAATTCTGAATTAATGATGGGAAATTCAGAAATGTGGGAGACAAACCCACTTTTCTGTTCAGTAACTCTTCTCTCCTTCTCTCCTCAAAACATCCACTAAGTGCCAGGTACAGCACATACATTTGGCTCCATGTCATGAACATCCAGATTTCCATATGGGCAATGTGCTTAGTGGTTTCATAAGGACTACTGACAGACACTGGTGCTTATAGGATCAGACCAGTGCAAATCTCTCTTCATCATCCATCTCCCTGGAAATGCATGATTTTGATTACCCATTCTAGCCATATGAGAGATTAGTTTAAAATTCCCATTTTATGTAAGACTGTGGCTTAGTCTTTAAAAGAACAAGCTACAATGGAGTGTGATCATAAAAAGCCATTGAGCCAAATCATGTGGGTGTAACAAATGCATCTCAGGCAGAGAGAAGAGCCATGTCAATGAAGGGAGATATTTTTTGGTAGGGAAGTAAAAATTTTGATTCAACTTTTATAAGCACATACGAAGCTATAAAGCTGTCATTAGTGTTATCCCCTCTCTAAGCCAAGTAATCACCCTCTTTGTCTTCTGTATTTCAAAAGCAATTAGATTTCACCAGGGTAGCAGTATAAACAAAATAGCAAGTGTACCTAATTAGATATGTTATATATGGTCTCTGTTTAAGTTTCTGACAATTCTTGACAACAGTTATAGGAGGTCCTTAAAGCTGCTGTGTTTAATAGTGTCCCTCCCCATGGCAGGGGAGTTGGAACTAGGTGATCTTTAAGGTATCTTACAACCCAGGCCATTCTATGATGCTACACTCAAAAATTCAGGGAAAATGGTTTCCAATTTTAGGTATTACATTCAGCTCTCTTGGGTTTGTTTTCTCTATAGCACAGTGTTCATAGCACTGTTTGAAGGGTGAAATCTTACGCAACCTCTGGTATTTTTACTTTTTTTTTACAATGTACATTTACGTATGGTGTATGCTTAATGCTGTGATATTCCAAGGACACTGAAACATGATCCAAAATTACACTAGTAACCCCTGAAAGCTTCAAAGGATTTAGTTGAAAAGCTGTAGTACCATTTCCCATCCTGCAAGGCAGTTGTAGGAGGATATGGTATATAAGTCATGCTGAAACATAGAAACAAGTGTTAAATGTATTGGAGATTCAGCATGCACTTTAAACATATGCTCAAATAATTTGTTGAATAGGAGTATTATATTAGTCTTAGAAATTATATAGCACTGACTCTGTGCTAGAGTGGGTAATTAATTTCCAAACACACTGATTTTTATCTTGGTATGCCCATTTTCTACAGAAAAGTAGTCAAGTATATTTAAATACATAATAATTGTGTGTACTTACAGTAAGAATTTGTGATAGGAAATGTAGCATTATTTAGATCCATGTCAGAATTAGAGATTAGGTAAGATATTTTAAAACTCCAATTATATGGAATTAAAATGATCCAGAGCAGTGAGTTCTGAGAAAGTGGTCAGTGTATTATTGAATCATTAGATCACATCTTACTTGATAGCAACTTTAGTGGTTGTACAGAACAAGGAAAAGCAATACAATATTTCATTAAATGCATATGTATGCTAAAGTACGAAGTGCTTCAAATATGAGAGAGACAGAATAAGAATGATTTATCTTTGGTTTTAATCTCAGAATTACCATAGTATCATAGCAAAAAAAAAGGAAATTAGAAATAAGGGTGTGAAACGAGATGTGATGCCAACTGGAAAAATGCAAGCAAGTGGAAATAAAATTGAAAGCATTCATTATATGGAAGAGAGAGACTCAAAATTAGCAATGCCAGTGACATATCCTGTGAATAGAGTTTAAGCTGACATACTAAATAGAGATACTTAAAATAGAGAGAATATTAGATATGATCATAACATTTAGACTTCTGTAATATATTCCAATGAGAATTTCATGTTTTCCATTTAAGATAAGTAATGTCTTTGCAAGTTAGAACTGCTATGGGATGAAAGACTACTACAGCCCTTAGGAGGACCATAGTCTTCTCTGTTATGCATCTTTCTCAAATAGATAAATCTAATAATTAGGTTGGGGATGAAGATTGTTTTAAGTATTCCACATTGCAGTAAAATGCCCATAGTTTCCACAAAGAAAGGTCTGGTGTGTTGGGTGGCAGCAGACTGAACAGCTCTGCTTCTCAGTCTTGGTAGTTCTGATGTGTAGCAGCACTTCCAACTAGAGAGTGTGCTGCACTGGGTGATTGCAGTGATAGGGAAGGGGCAAATGATTCGCTTTGAATAATTCAGTATGGGATTCATGTTGTTCTAGGAGGTACCTATTCTGGAGATAGAAATTGCCTTCCAATTTCCTTCACGCTCCAGAGTTCTGGAAAGATGTTACATAAAAGATAAGAGGATCTAAGTCTTGCAATTTACACAGACACTAAAATTAAGCATGGCTTATCTTTTTTATCTCATTAATTATCATAGTTTGTAAGAGTTGCCAAAGCCAGGCAGATGTTCTGTGATTCCTGCTGATCTCACTGAGCCTGGTCAGTGCTTTGACTTGGATAAAGAAAACAGAGACCATGAAGGTTTTTGCACATCTTTGGTGTTCAGTGGTGCCCTCATCCATCCCAGGATGTGCTCAGGCTCTCAGATTGTTCAGTTATTTGCTCTCAGCCATGATTCGGGCATTTGGAAACAGACTTTGTAAAGAAAGAAGAAACCAAACACTTAGGGTGGGATGACAGAGAGAGGAGAGAGTATAAAGATACCACTTTGTCAGACCACTGACAAAGTCCATCTGCCTACTGCAGTGTGTGTGTGACTATCCAGAATTTGTGTTTTTCTCAGTCAAACCGCTTGAGAACATGTTCATTGCCACAGTAGGTGTTATAGACTTTGTCTTGTCAAAGGTGTACTTTAAAATGTGACCCTTAAACCTATCCAGATATTCAGAAGCACTTACTAGTTTTCAACTAGTATTATTCCTAATTATGGATCACAAACACTTTTGACTCTGTGTCTTGTAACAATGTGAAAGGCAGGTTTTGTTCTTTTTTACTGATTTTTCATAGTCTTACATCTGCCATGCTGACAGAACAGCTAGGAGGGATGGAACTGCATGGTCCACATTGCACCTTTTCTTGTGAAACCCTGAACCTGTGCAAAATGAGGATTACAGAGTGGTATAAGAGTGGAGAGACATCCTGAAGAAAAAGACATAAAAAAAGACTGAGGGACTGCAGTGAGGAGCAGGCAGGAAAAGACAGTTGTAAGATGTTATGGAATGGGTTCCTAGGGATGGAAGCAGGGTGAGGGGGATGGTGGGCAATTTGCTAAAACTAAGAAAGCTGGCTGAGAGCAGTTCTGGAAGAAGGGACTTGCCTCTAATGGTAAAGCAGGGAGAGGGAGATGTATGCACCTCCTGTCTATTTATTTATTTCTGCTTTGTCTTCACTTGTCACTTCAGATTTTCTCTGTTTAACCATTTTTGAGGCAACTGACTGAAAGGAAGACATCTGGGCAGTACCACCTGATGCTGTGGTTTTATCAGTGTGCTATGGAAAAGAACCATTTGGACTAGACCCAGTGCTACCAAATAGCATCTGGCCTTGATATTTGGATAGTAATTGTTGATGTGCTCCTTATTCATGTCCTTTATGCACTTCAGGCATTTCCCAAAACTCAGGTTATGGGGTGGTGTTTTTTTCCCATCTTTAGACTTTGTATTTGCCTAATTCTTTTCCTCAAATCATTTAGTTTTGGTCAGGAATTAAAAAAAAACCCTGAACAGACAGATACTCAAGTTCAACTGAGCTGCAAAAGGACTTAGACCTCTAATCTATTTCTTTGTCTCTGGAAACCATAGCCTTTGTGTTTTTCATCTAGCCTTTTTAATTTTGTGTGTATTCTTCAGTTTATTTCCTACTTAATTATTTAGCTGTTAATTTTAATCCCTTTTCTGTATAATCGCTTCCATAATTGTCCTCACTGTTGTTCAGCCTGAGACTGATCTCACTCCTGTTTAATTCAAAGGCAATTCTGTTATTAACATAAGCCTGATCGGCTTCTGTTTTAGTAAATGACATTTTCTCAGGGGTAAAAACAAAAAAAAGAGTAGAAACAAAAGTTACAAGACTGAACTAGAAACAAAATTATGTCATGTGCTGAAACAAATACACCACAACCTTTCCAGAGATATATCAAGGTAATATTTTTGGAATGTTTTGCCTCTCCTTCAGTAGGACAGCAGACAGATTTTAAAGCCTCCTTATAGAAAAAAGAGAAATTCTAGCATCTTTTACACTGCCCATAGATTAACTCTGAAAAACGATCTAAAGTATATTAAGAAATCACCACAGGAGATCTCAGAGCATGTGAAGAGCCACTGTACTTAATTTACGTGAAAACAGCAGGATTCAATTCTATAACATTATTGCCACTTATATTTTGCAGGAATCTCTGCCAGTGCCACACAAATTCTTAAAAATGAGTTAAAAGTCGTAAAAACTTGTCAAAAATGTTTGATATAAATGAGAAAAGTATAATTTAAAGGAATGAACTCATTCTTTGGGGTCTGCTTGTGTTCACACTGCCGATTTTGCCATGTTTAATAGAAGCAGGATCACGACCCAGTGAAAACTTGTTGAGATGACACATTTTTGTTCATCATAATCGTCCTTTACGTCCCAAGTTTGCCAAGTAAAATAGAAAGTGCTTAATTTTCAACTCATGAGTAGTCCACGGGAATCAACAGAACTGTCCTCTTAAACATAATTGTGCTCTCCAGAACTAAACCCACAGCATGGTTTATTCTCACATTTGTCTCTTTTAAGTGCCTAAGTCTAGTATTGAGATGCCACCAAGCTGCTTGTCAGTAATATTCAGCTGCAGCCGAACGCTGTGGGCACTGCAGCTTCAACCCAGTGTGTGTGTAGAACTGGCTCATTATTGATATTCCTTAAATGAATCAGAGTCACATAACCTAAGCTGGAGAGTGTCTGGAGTGTCAAGTCCCTACAGAAGAAAGATTTGCAAGTTTTTATTGAAAAAAAAAACCCACAAAGAAACAAAAAGCAACAACAACAAAAAACAAGCAAAGCCCCTCCCGCCAAAATAACAAAAAAAACCCCCAAAACATATACAAATTAAACTTAAAGTCTTGAGATACCAAAAAATAAATTTCAATAATCTTGAATCTGAGTGATTCCTCTGCAGAAGCATAATTTAAATGTTTTGCTAACTGAAGGAGTTCTTAAAGAACCAGTCTGTTTCACTATCCCTTCAAATAATTGTTATTTAAAAAAAAAAAAAGTCACCTACGGAAGTGATGTTTGTAGCTTTTGACACGACACATGAAGCGTCTTTGTGCTGATATTTGGTTTTCTTTGTTCTTCATTCTAATTCTTTAATCCCATCTTTTTCTTTGCCTGATATTGGTAAACTGGAGATTAACATTGCAAATTTAAAGATGCAATATGAAAAAAGAGAATGTGTAGTATATTCAGTTCAGAAGGTGGTAATACTTTTATTTTCTACTTAACAAAGCAGTAAAATGCATCACTTCCTTGATCAGCTACATTTGAAATTGTTATTATGGTTCTCACGACAATTCCTTGCCAGTTCATAACTGTGTGGTCTTCTGAATGCATATGCAGCAGTGGTTAAATATAGGAAAATAATGGAACTTCTTGAAAAATGGCACTTTTAAACTTTCATTAATTCAGTCCATTTTCCAAAATAAGCTTGTTTTGTAATTTTATGTAGAATTTTAATTGTATGAAAAAAAATAATTTAAAATACATTCAAATAATATTATTGTTTTTCTGAAAGTTAGCAGTACCTAAAATAGAGGGTTGGTTTGTAAACTTCATTCTTAGAATGTATAAACAGAGACTTTTACTTCTTTGTTCAGAGTATTTCTGGTACTTTCACCATGTACACATTTCCCCTTACTAACTCATTGTTCACAATTAGTTGGATTCTTTTATTAATAATGAGTGGTAATAGCAGACAACGTTGTATGTCTGTTACACAGATACAGAAATAGTAACCACTTCACCGTTCACATAACAAGTGGATGGGAAAGGTGCAGAGAGATTTGTGTGATGATATCAGAAGCAGCCAACGTAGGCTAGCCAGCTAAAGCTCAAGGTTGAGAGGAAGCGGGATTCCAATAGAAGTAATTTTACTTAAGACTGTTAAGCTATCAGTGCTTATTATGTGATGGAAGAATAGCCTTGCTTGAGAAAATAAAACGTCTTTAGTACCTTATGGATAGGTTTAAAAGAGAGGTTTTTTTACTGCAAGAGGAAGTTAACAAGTAATGCTCCTACAAGGTGTAAGGAGCATCTTGTTCGTAAATTACTCTTTAGCCAAACCTTACTATATTTGTTTAAACATTAATATTTGACAAAGCTAGGAGTTTGTTTGTTTTTAAATAAATATCATATCTGTTCCAAGTCTGGAAAATTACTCAGAAAGGTTTGTTTCTTTATGGAGACACTTTCAGTGTTTGGTGGTTGTCAACTATGTTGTTCACCAGAGAAATGATTTTGAGTTTTTTTAGTTATCACAAGTAATGTAAGAGCTTTTATCAAGTAATTTATAAAAAGCACAAATTCCTACACGGTATTTTCAAAAAAAGACCCTAAAACAAAATAATATAGTAAATATAAAGAAAAGAGAACCAGGAGAATATGTATTACTGTCTGTATAGGCATACTTGATTGTTCTATACCAAATAATATCATTTCCTTTTAGACTTTTGCATTGTCTTTGAATTATAGAGAACAAAATATCTGTAGGAGATATTCAGTTAGTCAACACAACAAGAAGTAACGAAGAAGTATAAGCAGATAATTGAAAGTATATCCTAATATTCATTGAAGGTATGAGGAATTTTGTAATGACCTAACCATTTAAGAAAAAAAAAATAACATTTTTAGGTTTTGTGTCTAGTTTGGAATAGGTATCTGAATGCAAGTTCTCATCTGCTAAGGAGACATCTTTCCTACTTGTTTGGCATGTACTGTGGAAAGGGTGCTCTTCTTCAGCTCCTTCTGTTGAAACATAATTATAAACTTGCAACATGAGAGAATTACTGATCAATTGTATAACATCATGGTCATGCTCTATGATTATTGGTGTTGTTTTTATAATGTTCTTTCAAATGAGTGGGATTTGGAGGTATAATACATAATAATATAAATGAGCAGATAGATGAATTTCAGAGGCCTTTGCTGTTCTCTAAATTTTTCATTTTGCCAGCTGCATTAATGAATTATAACAGGCAAATTTGAGGTAATTTTCTTCAAAATTAAAAATTTATTTTCATCTGAAACTTACCATCTCCATCTTAGCAACAGTGATCTCGGTTTGATAAAATCCCGTGGTATGTTTCATCTAGAATGTTTCCAATATGGACAGTAGTTATGTTATTCTAATATGCACAATCCAGAACAGGAATACATAAAACCTTATTAATCAAATATGGTAGAAATAACATGCTTCTGAATATTGGGTTAGAAACATATTATGAGCATAATTGAATTTATTACTATTCCCGAAAGACAATTACTGTTTCAGTGAGAACAAAACACTCTTATTAGAGACACAAAATACCATGTGTCTGTTTGCCAAATATATCACTAAACTGTACACAAAAGAGCTGAATACTTATTAATAGCAGCAAAAAGATTGAATACTAAGCATGGTTATTGATGTGAAGTAAAAAAAAATTTAACTGGCTAATATGAACATGTTGATATGACACATATTTTTTAAATCACTCAGAGTTGATCTAACTGGGATTTTACTGAAGCATGATGTATGATAGTGGATAATGAGCAAAGACAGGAAAAATATTTGAGTTGAAAATAATACTTTGCTGACCTAAATGCCTATTCCTTTATTTTTGTTGTGGTTTGGTTTGAGTTTTTTTGTTAGGGGTTTCTTTATCACATTCAAGAATGTCACTATATGGCAGAAGTTATGTGGTTTGAATCTAAGTGCAGCCGGTTTACTGGTTTTATTAATAGCAAGATTAACCAGCAATCAGTGAGCTCTATATTCAGACTCAGTGTCAGCAATGCAACAGAGTCATATCTTTTTTTTTCATACCTTTTTTCTTTCCTCTTTGGTGTCCAATCACTAATAATTGCTAAAAGTCAGAATTTCTTTTCCACAGAAAATTCTGAGAGAAAAAAAACCCCTGTTTTTAATACAAACATGGAAATTCTGAAAAAGTTTGGAAAGGCAAAAACTAGATAGCATGTATTTAGAAATAAAACATTTAGATTATAACTCATATGCCTCATATATAACTTAGATGCCAAGTTTTTCGTCTTACTAGAACACCTGGTTTCTCATCAATATGCATATCCTGAAGTTAAAAATTAAAAATCCCAAACTCTCCAGAAGTTAAATGTGAAACTAGGCTGATTTCCAGTGAAAAACATTGCCATTAGTTCATCTAAAGATTATTTTCCAAATACTTTCTCAGAATGTCCTGGTTTCTCTAAATCAGATTGTTTTGATATCACAAAACAGCATTGGCCAAGGATGCATGATCAGCATGGCCAAAAGAAGGCTGGCTTTCCCTTTTCGTAGTTTTCCCTTTCCCATCTCTAGCAATTGTCTCTCCCTCATTTTTTAACCTGCAAGGCACAGTACTTTTTCTTTCACTTCTCTGTTCATTTTTGTGCAGTCTCCCTTTTTGACAGCTGGTCCATGTGGAGTCTCAAAGAGGATGAGATTGCTCCTCCCGCTTGCCATTTCTGAGCTTCCAGATCCATGCTGTGCCTCTACCTGCAGTCTCTACCTCTGTAGTCTCTGATCCATCTTTGTGGAAGAAGATGGCCTGTTCAGGGCAGAAAAGCTTTCAAACAGCCAAACCTGCGGGGTAATGAAAAGAGAAACTCCCAAGGAATTGGGCAGGGCTATGCAGAACTTACTACAACTCTGAAAGTCACTGTTGTAGCTGAAAGCAAGTCTGAAAGCAAGGGCCTATGTACAAGAGGCTATGGGCAGGTGGGGAATTTCAGAAAAAGCTGTCGTAACTTCTGTTCTGTCCTTCTTGGTCAATTTGAAGCTTTTTAATTAAAAAACCAACCAACCAAACAAACAAAAAAACAACCACAAACAACACCAAAAAACAACTTACTCTCATTTTTACACTAAATATATCAGCTCTATCTTAGTGTTAACATCTTCTGGTTTTCTCTGGAGAGCTCACAATAAGAAAAACTATCTAGATAGGTCTGTGTCAAACCTGTGGCCAGCTCAGGGTCCTATTATTCCATTGCTCTGTGCAAGCTCTCCACCTCCTTTTTCTAGGTATTATCATCGACTCAGGTCTTGTCCCCGAGGCCTGCCCACCAAGACTATGTTCCTGTTTTGCCCTTTTCTCCTCTATGATAATTTAAAGTCAGTTTTTCTTATCTTTCCAGAATCCTCAGGGTTTTCATTGAGTGATGCGTACCTCACATAGTACAATTCCATCTTATTTCATCTGAATAACATCTCCATTTCTCTGTTCATTTCTGATGAAAATGTTGCTGTTAATATTCGCTCGCTGAGTACTTTTTGTAGTCTGTCTCATGAGTTCCTCCTCTAGTTCTTTCTTCTATCTGTACAGAACACAATAAAAGTGAATAAAAATGCGGAATATTCTAAGAGATTTGGGGTTATGAAAGAGATGGTTAATTGGGCTTCTGGATTTGTTGTAGTTGGAGAGGGCATGAAGGGAGGAGTGAAAAATCGAGTAAGAAGTGAATGAGAAATTCTGAAGTATCAACATTTTTGTTAAGTTCTTTGAATAGTATTTTTCTCAAGGTCTTGAGAAAGAAACAAGTTGGCTGAAATTATGATATCCATATTGTGTATTGAAAACTAAATTACTTCGTCTTTTTTTATGTATATACATTTTTAGGTCCGAACATGGATTCTTACAGTGGGATACACAACTGCATTTGGAGCAATGTTTGCAAAAACATGGAGAGTTCATGCAATTTTCAAAAATGTAAAAATGAAGAAAAAGGTGAGAGGAAATAAACTCTTTTCTTGTTACTCTGTTAATATAATTTTCTAATTGTTTTGCTGCCTTTCCTGAATGGGCACAGCTATGCTGACTCTATTCATGTGTCACATTCAAATTAAACCTGAATGGTTTAATATTGGGGCTTTCTTGATCTCCTTTTTAGTCTCGAGGAGTTGGAGTCAAGCATCAGCCCTTCAGTTTTTATAATGACAGGTGGACAGTGGAGATGGCTGTAAAATGTCCAAGTGAATTGAAATCCCCACTCTCACTTAGTATGTTGTTTCAGCATCCAGAGGGCTCCTTCTGGTATATTCACAGCTGTTTTATGATTATGTCTGCTTGAGATACAGGTATTACATGCAGATTTCTCATGGATTAATACAAGAAGGCAAGAAAAAGTAGTGTTTAAACAGATTTCTGTATCTAATTTTGATTGAAATTGCAAAAGTTTAAGACCGATCAGAATTGAACCACAATAGTTGTCTCTGTCATTTTTGGTACAGCACATTTTCTGTAAACAATTAGGCTCATCTTAGGAGTAGTACAGCACTTCATGCATGTGTTGTTCAATTGATATTTTCCCCGTGGAGCTCATTTTCACACATGAAGTACTTTTAATCAGAAGGTTTTATTTAAAAATTGGAAAAATGGTGAATAGAAATCATTTTGATGGAAAAAGCATTAAGAGAAATGTGCATGAAACAGAGAAACAAAATTAGTATTATTATAGAGTGAGCAGTTCCTATATGCATCTGAATATATTTGTTCTAATAAGTGATAAAGAGTCATCCAAAATAAGTAGAACAATATTTCAAAACCTCGTCAGATTCCTCTTTTTGTTTCCCTCTATGTGTGGTCATAGAAGAGCTCTATTTTTTTTTTTTTTTTGGAACTGTTATATTTTCCACAGTTGCAATATGTAGGACATCTGCCACAAAGAGAGACATTGTTCCCTTAAAAGGCTTGGACTTCAGATAGACAAGGCGAGTTAACTTAGTTTCTAAGAGGATTTATGTCAGGTTATTAAGGAATTACATCTGGAACTGGATCTAGGATTCTGGTACCCTAACAACACAACCACCTAGTACTTCCCTCTACCATTCTGTCATGTCAGGTTTGCTTAAATGCTTGTTAATTCAATCCCAGATATAATTCAGTGTAAAAAATAATGAAGACTAAATACAAAATACCTTAAAAGTATCTAAAGTTATAGGAAATTTCTATACCAGAAACAGGATACTCTGAATGGAGGGAACTGGAAACCACCCTTTCTGCACCTGGGCAAAGACTCCACTGTAATATATCAGTTTATGATACCAGAGTAGTCTATATATATTTGTCAAGGATCTTACACTTCCTATATTAAAGTTTTTTAACCAAAGACTAGCCAGTATTTTACCTTCCTGAAAAAATGAAATTTTATATTGCAAATATCTTTTTAGCTATATTGGTACAAGTCTTTGTGAATTAGCAAAGTTGCACAAGATACTGACAGTCTAACATAAAAGCATTTACTTAATAACCTTTATTATCGTCAGAATTTTATCATTTTTACAATACATACTTTTCAAATAGGAGCGAACAAGTACTGCAATGGACTGCCACTAAGCAATTGCTTTTTATTTTTAAAAACATTTCATTTTAGATCTTCAGGTTACTACTCAATATTAAATTTCACTGTCTATTAATTAAACATAATCCTCAAATTCTACATCATTCCTGTTCTTCAATGGGCCCATCAGGAACTGCAAATTGCAACTGTTTGTGCACAGCTGGATGTAAAAATTATTTATGATCGGTTAAAAAGACACCAACCAGTAGAAGGGAGATAAACTTTCAGATATCTGGATTCTGACCAATGAGCTGCTTTGCTCTGAGTGATACTGGAAATGTCAAGGCTATTAGGGCACCTTATTCAATGTTCTGGAATTAAGTAAATAATACATTTTGTTCTGTAAACTTTCAAGAATGCTTTATTTGCATATCTCATTCCAAAGCACAAGGATGAATCATAAAAAACAACAGTTTTCTTAATGTAAAACAGATTAGGTATCCATGATAAATGTTTACTAGTCGTACATTTTCTGTCCTTAATTTGCTGAGACAGATAAAACTGATTTTAGGACTTGACTGAAAAACATGGCATTATTTACTTATGTCTTACAAGAATGACATTTCCATTTTCTGCAGATGTAGTTTACAGATAAAGTATTTTCTATCTGTGGATGCACAGACAATAGAAATTTTCACAAACAATATCTAAACTGACAAATAAACAAAAGTAGTGCTGCATGAAAAAGAACATTAATGTTTTTTGAATAGCTGTGCCATGACAGAGTAGACTAGTGTTACAATCAGAAGAGTACAAAGTTCCAAGATTATTTGAGTAGTGTGGATCCTATTAATTTGTTATCACTTCACTTACTACCTGTATATAAGTATGGCAGTAAAATCCATATGACATTTAGGCGCACTACTGCCTGTCATCCTCAATATTTTCATCTGGTGAATTTTTCCCAACAGTGAAATTTCTTCATAAAGTGGAAGAATCTCTCTGCAGCTTTTGAAAATATTGGTTAATTCATTTCATGAAAGTGAGTAAGGGAGATGAGTAAATCTGTTTATCTTCATCAGATAGGCCAAGGTTGATTACGTACATTTATTGGATACTTATCTGAAGTGGACAACATGGTTTTGTGAAGAGATGACTGGATTTCTGTCTCGTTGTGAGAGAATATACAGAATTTTAAATAATAATAATACACTATGGGTCCATTTCAGTGCAGTGGAGAGTGGAACTAAAGGATTTAGAGTGTTTTGTATTAGTTGAATATTCTTATTACTGCTGTTTGTAAAGCTTTCAAAAATCTCTTTTATTTTCATCCATTTATACATCAACTCCTTTTATTGGGAAATAATAAACAATAAAATTAAGAATACACTCCTTCTGCTATCAGACTACTAACAGACAAATTTTTCAAAATTCCCAGAGCTCAGTTACCATCTTTGATCTTGCCAAGCCTCAAAGGAAGCAAATTAAAAATGCATTAATTTTAGCTGGATCTGAAACAGAGGGGTGCAAGGGAATCAATTTTTGTCAAATGGAAATGATAAAATCAGTAGGGGGAAATAAATTATTTTTGAGTTTCGAAGGGGTTAGTAGAGATAGTGGAAAGTAGAATAGAATTAGTATTAAAAATCACTGTAACAGTTATGATTGAGGTGTGATTCTGGTTTTGGTGCATCTCCTTTCTGTTGGTTTGGGCAGCAGAATATCTTCTGCTCAGTGAGAGGTGGGGACTGCTTTTATGTTTCCCTTGGCAGTGTGTAAGAGGAGAGAGAGGAGAATATCAGTGGCAGGAGAGCATGTGATGTCCTGGGGAAGCTTCAGCTAGGTGAACCATTTGAAGAAGCCAGTCCTTCTGGTAAAATTTAGAAGGATGACATGTTGTCTGTTTTGATGGGAACTGCACTGTCTTGTGTTTTTGGGGGTGTTAAAGCAGTCCTGCATAATGACTGCTCCTGCACTACTTGTGCATGCCAAATAAAGCCCATCCACTTTTGATAAATACCAGAATAGTAAGAAATTCAGAGTGGTGGTATTTAAAGCCTCCATAAGTTTAATATATATTCTGCTCCTACAAAGATAAGCATTTGGCCATTTCTGGATGGCTACGCTAAAGCATGAAGATGATCTAGATCACAATGTTGCTTTGTTGCAGTTCCTATTTGAAAGTACAATACATCTCAGTTGACGTTGCTGTAATTAGCTTACCCTTAACATTGTACTTTCTGGCTTTGTCTGTTTGGACTTAATTCTTGAACTATGGCATCAGAGTGTGTATGTTTTATGTTTAATTTTCACTGGAAATATTATCATTGAGTTTTTATCATCAGTTATTACTACCACAGTAGACTTCTGGTGACATGTCTTTATGCTGACAAAGTTGTTACAAGGTAAATGCAGAATATAGTTACACAGGGGATATATCACAGCATCTTTTCTTAAGGCTTGTGCTGCTATAGTTTTGCCATCATTATTCTAGTTCTGCATGATGATGCATAAGGTTTTCTCTGTATTGATACTGTCACAGGGTAAGAAAGCTGCAACCAACCACAGTGGAGAAAAATGATTTCTCAAGCTAACCTGATTTCGCTATGCCTGTCAGGCTGCCATGTGGCAAACTGATTTTTATACATTTGGCCTACTAGGTTCTTTAAAGACTACTGAAGAGAGCTGTGGTCTTCATGCTTTACAAAGATGGGTACAAGATTGTATAGACTACATTGTTTACACTAGGATGGGGAAGGGAGGCTGGCACTGCAAGGGAACTGCAGGGCCAAGAGGTTGGGAGCAGGAAAGAGGCTGAAGATGAGAAGTCAGGTTTGCTGCTAGGGGCTTCAACAGGGAAATCCGTCCAGATAAAAAGAATAGGAATTATATACTTAAGAATTATATACTGGGAGAATATGTTGAAGAAGGAGACTGAATTTGGATTAAAATTTACCTGGAGTTAAACTGTTTGAAAGCCAGCAAAGACAGGAAGGACTGTAAGAACTGATGAAGAAAGTTGAGTATGATGGCATGTAGAGCCCGAGTTTGATGTTTAAGTGGCAAACTAATTGAGGCATTAGGTCTGATTTAAAATTAAACTAAGATTGAAATTTAGAGGCAGGATGACAGGCCTGAAAAGTAGGAACATAGACTGGGAAAGGAATGAGAAAGGTGTAAGAGGCAAGAAAAAAGTTGAAATTAGAACTTGCCAAAATGATTGCACAAGAAGTTTGGGCAGAGCATAAAATCTGAACACAGGATTTTAGAATTTCACTGTTCTTTGTTCTATTACTATGTACCTATAAAACCTATGGGCAAAATATGTTCCTTGTCTTCCTGTTATGCAGTTGAACCACTCATGATAGCTACGAGTGACTCTTTTTGTTCAAGCTGATGAGGTGTGCAAAGATGTAAAGGCTTCTTTTGCTGATGCGTGCAGCTCTCTCTATAATTGAATTCTCTTTCTTTTTGTTTTCTTTATCAAGAATGGGCTCATGAAAATGTTAAAAGTTTTATGTTGTGTCAATAATTGAAAAACTACAGCTTGCTAGGATCTCTACAATGTACATTTCTTCCTCCATATACATTATTAGGACACCAGTGCAGCCATAGTTTCCTACATAATGCCACTGTCATGGAGCAAAGTCTGGCATGCTCTGGGCATGCAGTAGGGCTGTGTAATAAAAGAGACAGTTTTCTGTTACAGTCTTTTTCACTTAAGCCAGAAAAAAATGCATAATGAAAAAGGCAGTAGGTGTTTTTAGAAAGATGGTCTCATGTATAAGACAGTTAAGTGCCAAATGAAGAAAAATAATTACGTTCCAGAATCATTTGTTATGCTTTAGAAATCTCTCTGAGCATAGTTTTCAGAAATTATTTTGTTTCATTGCTTCTGAGAAGCAAATTTATTACCTGAGTGAAACAGAGCAGGAATTCTCAAAATTTTAGCTCACTCTCTTCCCACTCCGTGTTGAACACAAACCTGGCCACTCCACCTCCATGATTTGTATACTTAATGGCTCATAAACAGGCACATGAAAAACTGGAAGGAGTAAGAGACCATCCAGGCTTTTTATGGGGAGCAGGGAGCATAGATTACTCTGGTCCTGATCCCTCAGGTCAGGGTGGGCAGCAGCTCGCTGTGTGCTCCCACCCCACATGGTGCCAGCTGCAGGGAAGCTATCAGTTCCTGCAGTTGCACAGTGTCCCTGGGGGGGGGGCAAAACAGAGAGAAGAAAGCAGTTGGAGGGTACACCATTATCAGCTCATGTGCTGCTGCCTTCTCCTCACAACTTGCCTCTGTTGATTGCTATCTCCACGCTTCATTTGAAAACTTTTGTGAGAAAAATTATAGATTGCAATAAATTCTAAATTCCACAGGTGGCTCAAAAAAACTTACAGAAAATTTATAACTAGAGATTACACTCAGTCTATAAACTTTCCTAAAGAGGTTTAAAATGTTACCCGTTATCTTAATAATTTTAAAATAGATGGAGCCAAGTTCTCCAGATTATATTGACGGAGGGTTTAAGTCAGAAGCTCAAGACCATGTCTCATTTATTCACTTAAATCCTTTGTAGATGTAGTTCTGTATTAGCATAAATATAGTTCATATTATCCAGTAGTTCTTTATGTAACTACTGCTCTAACAGGTAATTTTTCAGATTGTAAATATTTATACTTTTCCAAGACATTTGTGTTCAATCTAGCTAGAGTTTTTTGTATGTATTAAAAAAAAGTTATATGATGGATTTCCCCTAGGATACACATGTATTCTACTAAATATGTATCAGAGATCATAAGTCTGAAGACAAGATGCATCAGGATCCAAAAATTTGCTTTGGGTAACCATATCAACAGTACAACAATCTATTAGGGACCATCTGCTGAAAATGAGCCAGCATATGGATATATAAAGAAATGCTCAGTGCTATTGTTCAGTCTCTGAGTAAGAAATATGACAGCAGTTTGAAATCTGCTTATGTTTAGGATTTTTTTATCTCATCATGAATATTTACCACTGGACAAAGTAATCTATGATACTTACAATGCAGTGTGTAAATTATTCAGGTATGGCTTCATGGATTATTAATATACAGATACAGTACTTCCCAAAGTGATAGAAGTGGAAACCAAATTATTTTTTCCCCCAAATAGCTACAACTATTAATTTTAAGTCTAAAGCTTCAAAAATAGTCAATGTAATCCTAGAATCCATATTTAGATGTAAAATAAGCATCTTGGTTTTTCTGGGAGCTGATCAGCCAAAAATGCCAACCAAGGAATAATAGGAATCATATTTCTAAAATTTACATTCATATAAATATGGATCAAGTTGCTAAATCTCAAGCTCCTGTCACAGAGAGAAACTGAGCTAATGAACTGTACATCTAGGAGAAAAATCTGCTTTTGAAGTAATTTATGTATGTAAATTTCTGCATGGTACAGTTTGATAAGGCTAAACCTCAGTAGCGACAAAAACAATGAAAACTCTGTGTGAAATGTAACTGCTCATAAATGATGCTGCAACCATAATTTCTATGTATTATGAGGCTAATGGATGACAGAGAAATAAAGAACATGTTGCTATACAGTATGAGGCAATTTTTTGCTGAATAGCTTGAAATTGGATTGTAAATGTAATCAAGTGCATTGATGTTCCCAGCTATTTGGTAACGATGTAGTATATTTTCCCACAGAATTTTTCATTAAGGAAAATATTAAAGTCTAGGTATTTTAATGTTATCTCAAACAAAATCAGAACATTTCTTTTAGAACATTTAAATCCTTTATGCACTTTTTTTCCCCCTGAAGATTGGGATTCCTTTACAAGTAAACACAAGTATTCACAGCTCTCGTAGAAATCCCTTCACCTCTATCGCCCATGTGATGTGGGGCTCAACAGGTGCATTTCTCTCAAAGTCGAATTTGACCTGCTGTGTTGATGGGATATGCAGTTCTCTCAAGGCAGCATGTTTTGCTTTACTTATGGTAGCAAAGAGAAGTTAACACAATGTTCAGGATTGTTTGTAAGGCTGTACTCCAAGGCACCATTCAGCAAAAATGGTTGCTTCTAGTTTTGTCAAGTTGGATTTCTTAAGTGCCATTTCTAAACTTTTTTTTTTTTTGTCCTTTCAAAAGAGCTTTGTGATAAATAGCCATGTTATATCACTCTGTGGCCTCCTTATGGCTGGATTAGCAGTGTTAGTAAAACAATCACCTCACCAAATCTCTAGTGCATTGTAGTCATAACTGAGGCTCAGACTTTCAAAAATGAGGATTTTTATAACTTTTTTTAGTCCATCATTGAATCCCTCTCCTCTAACATCTGTACAATTTCTATCTTCTACTTCCCCAAGGGAGCATTACCACTAGGATATTCCCTCTTTCTTTCATATGAGTTGGAAAAAAGGAAAGGTGTCCTCTGATCAGATATCTTCTCCTGGCAGCCAGGCATAGAGTCAAGAAGTCCACATTTGAAATACCATTATTGAGAGGATGAGTCTGCCTGATCATGCAATTATCATAAACGTGAGCCAGCAAAGAGGACACGTTTTAGAAATGTGTACTTTAGCAGGGTAGTAACTATAGCTATTTAATTCTCAAACCCAAGCTTTTTGATCATATCCAATTGTCCATTATTGTCAAAGGTACCACACACTCCACTATCCTGGAAAGCAGAAAAAGTCATCAAGTTCTTAGACTACAGGGGTCACAATAGATCCTCACAGGAAACAGAAATGTGTTTATGTAGATACACAAATCTTCCATCAAATTAATCAAATACCTCTAAGAAATGCCTTTTACTCCCAGTGACTTACTGGTCAAAAAACCTTGCTACTACGAGACATGCTTTTTAAAATGTTAGCATTCACTCATTAAAACTAATGTAATTGCAGCGTGAAGTGTTCCCAATACTAATCATAGAATCTATTATAGGAAATACTCATAATGGCTGTTGAAAAAAACATTGTGGAGTTATTTGGAACAATGCATAATGTGTTTTCAATAGTCCTTTTTTCTCATTCCATTACACAATAGAAATTAAGAATTTATTACAGTATCGTTCTCTAAAATATTAATGGCTTTAATAACTCTAAGATAGATATCTCCCTCAGCCCACATATGGCAAAGTTCACCCACCTACCATTGACTCTGCATCACCAACCTCATGACACCATCCCACTTGTGTCGGCCCACTTAATGTAGGGAAACAACCTAAAGGTGTCTATTAATCATCCTGAGAAAAATGAAAGGGTAGTTTATGCAGTAGAGACACTATCCTGAAGGCAAGTTCAGGAGTGGTCTTATGGTCCCTTTCCCAGCCTTTAAGATTTCATGGGTTTTTTCCCCCCAAACTCTAACATTTTTTCTCTTTTTCCTCCAGTTCAAAGGCAGGACTCCTATCAGCATGATTTCTGTATGTACCAGGGAGAGGAATATTTGGTTTCAGATTTCTGAGGGGTTTTATAATTGCTGTCAGTGCTATTCATTTAATTGAATAAGGTCTAGGAAGCTTTACAGAGGGATCCTTTAAAGAGGGTTTCTCTCTACAGATTCCATCCCCGGAGTCTGGGGAAGAGACAAATGAAAAAAAAGTTAATTAATACCATTAAGTGTTTATCCAGCTAGTGCCAGAAGGCAAGGGACAAATCTGTCAGCTAGACTAGAAAGGGTTGATCTACATAAAGAGAAACGAGAATTGCCTTCTTAAGCAGAAAAAACCCTACATTTAAAATGAAAAATATAATATATATATTTATATCAAAACCTATGAATAGATACAAAAATACTCCCAGGCTTGCTATGCTTCTATGAATGCTTGCTATGCTTCTATGAATTCAATTTAAAACCCAACCAACCAACCAACCAAACCACAAAGATCTACCTAATAGCTCTTCCTTTAAATTTAAAGATATTTTATTCTGACAAAGGGAAGTGAAGTTCCCTAACTCTGAAAAAAATACAGGAGTAAATTAATTCTTCAGTCCATACTGGAAATATATATGTGGAACTCAGTGCAACACTCGTGTTGCATCCTGGAGAAAAGGGTAAGTCTTCATATGCAAGACTCTTTCTTCGTGGTTTAGAATGGAGTTCAGCTTTAAGGTCTGTGTCATGTACATTTGCAGAGTTGATTTTTAATAAGGTAAGACACAACAAAAAGTTTTACCTTAACTATAAAAAAAACAAGCTTAATATTTAATTACTGTTGTTACCCAAATTGCCAGGTGATCCCATAAACTGATTGGTGATGGGGTCCTTCAGAGCACAATGTATTTGCTTTAGAAAGCAAATGAAAGAAAGCCCCACGAAAGGTCTATGAAATAATAAACAAATGGACAGTTGAAGTTACCGTGGCAGGTAGTACAGCCTGTGATAGTTCTAGAAAATCCTCAAGAGTTTCCATGGGCAGAAATTTTATCCCAGAGCTTTAGATAGATTTTATATCTCCTGTGATCAGACTACAGGGTCTGTGGAAGGTAAGGACTTTGATCTGCCTTCATGGTCTTGATTTGCTCATACAATAGCATTGCTGAAAAGAAAATGGCCTACCAGTTTCTGTACTGAGTGAATTTGTTTTGAGGACAGACAGCTTCATATCCAGATATATAGTCCAGACTGCTAGCAGTGGCATTTATAACAGTGGGCAGATCTGCCAGGATGAGACAGATTCACCTATCCAATCACAGATGGTAGAAAATATGACTCACAGATGCTGCTGTGCGAGAGCTTGGCTTCAGCAAGGATTCAGAAGCACTTGCAAAAATAGATTTTATTAGCTACCGTTCATTTCTCCAAAGGCTGATTTACTGTATGCTAGAAGGAAAATGAAAAGGAAAAAAATAAGAACCTTCCTGTTAAAGAAGAGTGATATATTTGATTGTGAGGAGCCTCAGTTGCTCGTGACTTTCTTTTGTCAGACAGAGAATTTGTTGGATTCACAAGATCTGAGTCAAGACTCCTTCAGTTCATCTGGTGTTTCCCAAGGAGTGAATGTACTGAACTTAAGGAGTGCTGGTGGGTGGGAGTGATGGCTGAGGAGAGGGAAAGCTGGGCTTCCTGCGGGTGGAGGAAGGAGAGCAGCAAGCCTTTTAGAAATGCTGCTAGTGATGTACCAGCAGCATTTCTCAGAGCAAATTTATGTTAGGACAAGCTGCTAATCACTGGCAGAAGTGAAAAATAATTGAAGCTCGATGTCTTGTTCTGAAAGCTAGCATTCTGGTGGAGAGTTCTGCTTCAGAGCTGTGTTCCAGCAATGGTTTTGCCAAGAACAGACAGCACTGTGATGGGCGTCTGAGGCAGCCCCAGGCGCCCTTCATTCAGCCCTGGTGCCCTGCATTCAGCCTTCTCACCTTGCTCGCAGCACCAGCACCCCGGTGTTTTACAGAGCTCGTTACAGTAATGCAGGTCACTTTCTCAGGTTATCTTATGGGCTTTCTTTTGCTTGCCTTCCTCCTGGCTGTCTGGCAGAAGTAAGGCATGAATAATACCCGCTGCCAGTGACAGCTGCTGTTAAATAACTCTCCCCTTCTGTCCAGAAAAGGACCATTCACAGAGTAATGCACGAAAAATTGCTCCAAGAGGTATCCAAGGAAGAACTCTGCTGTTTGCTGTAACTCTACTTTTATTTGCTCTCTTAACTACCTGTCCAGAAAGAGGTTACCAAACTTAGATATGAGCTAAAATACTGACAGTAGTGCAAGGTCAGATATGAATGAAAGATGTACAAGAGCAAGGAAGAGTGGTTAGCAATGTGATAATGAATAGCAAGTGATTTGATTCTATGAGTGGATTATCAGTATTACTGCTTTTAATAATATCCTTTCACTCTTCTGCTTCTGACATTGCTGTACCAGTTTAATTAATATTGCTAGGTGTTGGTAAATCTGCGTCTAAAATGTTCACTATTTTCATTAGAAAGCTAAGATGTTTGGGGTTGGATTGTTTTGTTGTTTGTTGGGCTTTTTAGAAATCTTTTTGGTTTAGGGGAGCAGAGGGAAACATTTCTGGCAGATGCTTTTCATATAGCATTAATTTTCTCAAATGTGTATTTTTAGCTGAATTTAATTGTCTTCACATCCTCTTGGGGTATGGGGTGTGAGGAAGGGAGGGACATGGCTCAAAACAGCAATTTTTCTGATTATAAATTGTACCCAAGATAGGTGGGATGAATTTTCCTTTAAAGGCTTCTATCCCTGCCCGCTGGCTATAGAGAAAGGCTAGACAAGTTATTACTTCAACATAGCCATCTTCAGTAAACCAAACCCCATCAGTTAAAAAGAAAGACCAACCAAAATATGCCAATACAATAAATTCTGTAGCCATTTAAGAGGGAGGAAAAGAAATTTGAGTTGACGTGTCTACATTTTACCTATACCAAATTCTTTTTGGACTTGACTCCCCATGGTTTTTCTCTTCCATGTTTCCATTCATGCTCGGGGCAGCACTAGATTCGTTTTTTGACAGCCTGTTCAGAGGCATTAGAAAAGAGATTAAAAAATGCTTGGACTTTTTTACAGAGGGTAACCTGACCCTTTTCAGCTTTGATTGCTGCTTGGTAAACAACCAACAACTTAGGCATAGTTCTGTTTTCCCAAAGACAAGAGACCAAGCTGTGTCTGAGAATCTTTGCTTAATATCTGCTTTCATTTTAGCTTAATAAGAAAACACATTTCAACAGTCTTCCTCCCCCTGCACGTCCCACCAAAGCACCTTTTCCTTGCAAAGTTCTCCTTGCCAAGCCATTCAGCAGCAAGATGTACCACCATGAAAGTTGCACCCTTCCCCTTCATCTGGCCTCTCCAGACATGCCTCTGCTATCTCTGATGAGATGGATGTACTGCTTCATTACTGTTGTAAACGTGGGGAAAACATCGCTTTCCTGTCTGTTGTGATGATGGATGTAAATAACCAGTCTCAGAAAATGAAAATAATATACCAAGTCTTTTAACTCATTCTCATTGCTAGTTTAGTCTAGTCCAAATTATCTATAAACTAGCAGATTAACAAAAAACAGTACACAATGTTTCAGAAACAGCTTTTAAAATAAAGAATGTATCACACCAAATAATATGAAAACCAAACTTTCTAAAGTTCTTATGTTATTTCAGATTTTATTCCTTTTTTTCATTTCCTTAAGCTTGATAAGGATTCAATGCAAACACAATTTTTTCTAGACAGGAATACTAACCTTGCCCATACTAGCTGCCACTTCTGGCTTTGTAATGTTATTTCAAAATCCTAACAATTTCATCAAATTGAACTGAAATAATCACAACTTTCCTAAGCATCTCAAGCTTAACATTTTTTAATATTTCATTTGGACTAGGCCAACTGATTCTGAAAAACAAAAATTGGGAAAAAATACATGGGTTTGTCAATACTAAAACATTTGGCAATATCTTTTGACTATTGGATGAGTGTTCGTCAGTAACAGAGGTATATATTAATTTTAAAAACATGACCATAGGTTCAAAAGCACTGATATAAAGTTAATTTAAACCTGTTATTTCAGCATGCTTACAACTTTGCAACTGAAATAATGTACTTGGAGTGTATTTTTTGGTGTTGCTATGTGTACAACATAGGGATTGCATGCAGCTATACAAGACTGTAATACATGATTTGGCTTATTATTTTTATCAACAACTCTTGTTTTTCTTTTTTGAACCTAAAATCCATGCAAAATTAAAACCATGATTGGATGTGCATTAATGTCTCTGACCTTTGTAATACAGAAAAAATACATCATTCCTTTCTGCTCCTTGGGTAACAGAGGCAAATGTTAAACACATAGACACACAAAAACTCCAAAACGAACTTACCTTTTTATGCCTTTTGAGTGTGTTTTCCACATCCAAGAAGGTTATGAAGATGTGAACACTGTAACTTTTAGTGAAAACTATCTCAACTCCTGCTACTCTGAGAGGTGTGAGGAACACTTTTCCACAATTGCATACATAGACACAATAGTAGCTCCCTAAAATATATTTTTCTCATTTCCCAGGTGTTAATATTAAAACCTGGACTTCAATATTAGTATTTAAGAGTCCTTCCAATTTCTTTTTAGAAGTGGGAAAGCACTTTAGATACTTCTAATAAGGACAAAATGAACTGAAATAATTTATGTCTTCTTGCTTTTATCTTTCTATATTTCTGAAACTTTTCTTTGTTCATTGTTAAAAACTTCTATTATTAGCAACCTGTATTTTTCTCCCTATATAGGAATAAAGCTGTACAGGGATCTATCTATGGCTCATGGGAATCTCCCTGCTTCTTTTTTCTTTT